>SJOL01008943.1:0-50327 GCA_004794785.1 Opisthorchis felineus | reverse complement strand
GCATCTGCGTTGCACACCTATTTCACGGTATTCTCGCAGTTCCGGCGAACTTAGCGTAACTCACCATCTGACGAACCTTAGGACTTCAATGCATTTGTTTACCGTAGTCGACCGCTATTTGATCAACGATCAACAACAAAGTGGTCGTTCACATTAGCATGTCTCACACACCACGCAGATTCAGATGCTCTTCGAGAGAGGCGAATTCAATGGGGAATCTACGGACGATAAGTTAGCATTTGAGCCCAGAGGAAAAGCCAGATGGTCGAATTTCAGCGTAGTGGTTTTTCTGGGGAATTCCGCAGATTGCATCTGTCTACCACATCGTGTAAGGTTAATTAGTATATTGTGGACCCTCCAATTTCGCAACTCAAGCTCACTTTGGGTCGGATGATATTTAGTATCTACGCTTGCAGCACACTTTGATCCGCATCAGTCGCACTCTGTGCAGATGTTGTTTATGACTGTCTCAGATTAGATTGGCGCACTTCTTTCAACAAGTCAAAAGACACACTTATCGTACCAGGCTGCAAAGTGAAAGATATTGGTCCCTGATAATTGATGTTCCTTGGTGAAATAGCATAATTTCGATCTACCTAAATAGAAGCATTCACATACATTAAATTTATCAGTAATATACTAACTAATCGCAGTGAGAGGCAATATTGTTGACCCCGTTCGTAACAAACCCATATATAAAGAACACCCGCCCTATGAAGCCCGCTTTTATCTTCAGCGAAAACCATCACTATAGTCGAAGATAAGATAACTACTTTAGAAAGGTTACCGCCTTGCAAGAACTACCGGAAACGTCACTGCATCCTTGAGTTTGACTCGGTGCACATGACGGATACAGTTATTTTCTTCAAAATTTCTGCTTTTACCCGAATAATTTCCGAGGTTTGATCTTAGGAGGACCTCATCATTGCCACGACATTGGTTGCATTCCTTACCGTGTAATACGCACATATGCATACAGTGATTCAGGTATACAAGACCATCAGAACAAACCATAAGATTCCAAGAGTTCTTGCAACTCTCCACACCGTGGAAAAAGCACTTTTGGGTTCGACAAAGGTGGCAGATGAAAAGAAGAGAATTACAGTGCGCTCGTAGTTCACCATCACTTGTTACAACGTAACTAACCTTTTGTCAGCCGTTTTTCCCCAACATTCAAAATCCATCAAGCTTCACTCACATACGGTTCATGACGTCGCACAAAGCAGATGATTTAGCGCGCGTCATCATACTGTTGGATTACATTTGCCAATGTCACGTCACCCTCATTGTGCCTTCAGAGAACGGCGATAACTGAGGTCGATTGGCTGTATCCGTTGGAACATTTGGTTTGACCTCGGCTAACTTAAAAGTGCGTGCGCGCTGGTGGTCCAACTTGTTGGGTGGGGTGACCCTCTACCATGGGCATTTGACATCATAAGTGAAACAGGCATACACATGCAACCCACGATCAGCAATATGGTGGTAGTTGGAATGGAAGGGTGTCAGAAGACAAGGGAAATAGTCGAATCAACACTACAAGTCAAGTCAGCACGACAGATTCATGAAAAATCTTATATCAATGCATACCTATCTTAAATCTCAGTCATTCACAGGACACAAGGATCAAAAAGATAGAGGAATGAGACGTCTACCATTAAGTAGACTGGAGACTTATCTACAGCAACGTACGTTGAACCATTTCTCGATAGGGATCGTGGACTAGACACCTTTAAATATCAATTCATCCTCGGGACTGTTGGCTAACGTGATCGATGACTAACCGTTCAGTGTTACGTTGAGCGGCCTCTGAAGGTGTGCCATGAATGCTCAAAGGTTCTTCGTCACAATTGGGGAAAACCGAATTAGAAATCTGGGCAGATGGTGAAAATTAACTAGTTGGTGTGTGACTGACTTCCGAGAACATTTAAAATCACCACCATCTTTGCCCGGCTTATCGTCCATGATCGCAGTGTGCCAATTATCCATCGAGCCAAGCCTGTAGGTGTTTAAATCACTTTCGCCAAATGGCATCCACTGAACTTTCGGGGTTGGGGTCGTTTACAGAAGTGCTAAGCCCACTTGTTTAGAAAGTGATTGTACTCATGTTTTCAGGTTTATAATGTAATGCTGTGTATCCGAATAATGTTCAGTCTGGAGGCCTGATAGAGGTTGGTTTTCAAAAACCTTCTCCGAATGAGAGAAAATATACCCGGCCTTACTCATCACTGGTAGCCTGACAGGATCAGAGAAGTTGGAATGCTCAGCTTCTTTAATATGGTGTGGTTTGGTCAGTCAACCAGCCATCCGACCTGACTAATTTCTGCCTCATCTAGACTAAAAGTCTCATCAAAGTGTTACAGAGAAGGGGTCACCTTCAAACCTAAGAACTCAGACCATATTCCAGTGTACATGTGGCTACAAATGTTGCTACCTTCTCCAGGGAAATCACCGCCTCTGGTGAGGCATGACCTTATGGTTCAGTCGGTTCTTTTAAGACAGCCGTCTTCTAGGGAGAACACTCTTGGAATAGTCCATCTCTCAAAGCAAGCCAACGTTGGTGGGTCCGTTGCAATTCTGCTCATTGTTTGGGATCATTCGAGTAGAGACCAACTCTGGTCAACATAGACAGAACTGATCCAATTTTGATGGAGATCTCTCGAACGAAACGTAAATGCGTTGTTGAAACTTGTGAAATGGACAAAAGTGATCATTCAAAGACCACAATGGTGATAAGAAAGGAAGTTTTATCGTTTCAGAGAGGTTTGGTAAACAATCGGTGGATTTATTGCTGGGCAACGTTTCGCCGAGATAACATGAGGTGGTGCGCAGTTATCAGCAAAATGGTCTGGGTCTAAAAGTACAAAATCCAAGCAGAGTAAGATCCAGTTAACCAACCCCACCCCCCAACCCCAAACCAATTGTCCCGACACCCCTCGACGAACACAGGCGAACAAATTCTGTGAACGACCCCAAGAGGAATATTCCATTAAGGTGTCCTAGACAGAAAAATCAAGGCCGCAAAATCCGGGTAAACATGAACACAACTCCCCCCTAACCAATCTATCGTAGATATTAGTCATCCCCACTAACCAACAAACGGGGACATCAGAATGACACCCAGCATTGATCAATTCGGCTAGTCATAAGAAATCTCCCAGATTGGTTCCCTGACTGCCTTAAAACCCGATCAACCTGGTAACTTACTCACTTGGCCTGACGAAGCTTTTGTGTCAAAAGCACAACGTTGCCCAGCAATAAATCCACTGATTGTTTACCAAACCTCTCTGAAACGATGACAACCCAATCGGTCCCAAACATTTTCCAATTGATTGAAGAGGAAGTTTTACCTTGAGAAAGTTTAGAATGGTCATTGTTTGAAGGTCGTCTCGGACCAGTGATCTGTCCTGGAATGCTTGGCGGCAGTGCTATGCAATTCAGCCAAATAGCAGGACTGAAGACTCCAAACACCTTTCAAAATAAAACTGTGAATTATGCGAGAATATGGGAAAATCCAGTACTTTTGTTTTTCATCCTGAAGTTCTCAACATGCATGCAACGTCTATGAAAAGAGGTGAAGCACTGGAAAAAATATCGAACGATCATGATACGGTGATTCCTAACCTGGGCACAACGAATTCCATATCGGAGGGGGGGTCACAAAGCTCTTCATAGGAATCGCTGTGATTTTCATTTGGGATTTCGACCTGCAATTGAAGCCAATCCATACTGAAGCCAAGCCGAGAATCACCGTACAGCTGTTTCATCCTTATTGTGAATCATCAGTAGTGCGCATTTCAAAAAATTCCAGGGAGTTTGGAACCCGCGACCTCCCGCCTAGCAGTTTGAACACTAAGCCATTCAGACTATGTCAATATATCAGCTTGCACTTCTTCAGTGTACTTTAGCAATCTTGAACTCACTAAAATCTAGATCCGCCGAAGAACCTTTGGTTCAAGAACTCTGGATTTTTTAAATATGGTTCCGTATGACTGAGTGGGCTAGCTAAATAAAATGTGCCCAGTCATACCTGAGTTGTGCACCTACATCAGCCCGAAACTCCAAACGCAGTAAGAACATACGAGTGCGGTGGAACAAGGTTCGCCCCAGGCTGTACAAAATTAAGCCAAAAGCTCATGCAGAAAAAAACAACCTCTTGAGCTGGCCTTATTAGAAAAGAAGGTTATCTGAGTTACAGAAGCCCAAGATGAAAATCAAGCCTCCATATCAAACTGGTCAAAATAGCATTTAATACTGGAAACTCTAGCAAACTTAGAAAAAGATCCTTTGAGACAGAAGAACCGAATGTGTTAATTGGTGTGAACACTTAACAACTGAAAAGCAGAAACTTAGAAAGTGTTCAGTTTTGTCTTTGCAGATGTACAAACTAAGTTGGGTTGTCATTCTCTCCATTATCATCATCGTGGAAATCAACAATGTCACCGACCGGCAGCCAATGTGAAGCACGATGTGACGTGCGTTAGTCACGGTTGTTTGGTAGATGGGGTATTTTCAGGGTGTCTGCGTCTGAGTAAAAGCACCACTGGCGTCCGCCCTCAAACCGTTTGCCTCAAATGTCTAATCGCAAGGAAGCAGTGGTTGGTGTTTCACTGCTAGAACGCGAGGAGCCGGACATATTCCATCACCTTCCAGGTAAAAATGTGTCTATTCAAACTTTATCCGTTGTAAAACCTAGTGGAAAAGATAGCATGGTTTTGTCTGAAGACGGGCCATAGAAGTTGGGGTTTCTACTCTTCTTGTAAAGTACCTTAACGTGCAACATTTAAGACTTTTCCGTGTTATCGACATACCCTATGAAGCTAACCGGTGGCATTCTGCCATTCAGTCAATAGCAGCGGCTGAAACGGAAATGCTGCCCATTCCCAGAGCAGGACAACAAAATATGTAGTCATGGATTTTGCCACGGTAGCTCTTTCGCCCTTGAGCTCTTCTTGAGAAGTTCACGAATTCAGAATTTGTTATATCAGTAACGATACCGAATAAAGTTTTGCTCCATGACGCATCTATGTATTTGCTTTCCCCGGATTTTTGAAACCAGCAATTATAAAAAAATCATCATCATCGACAATACGACATCAGTGTTCAACAATGATGCTTCGATGTCGTCAAAAACAGGCGACTGAATTAACACTAATCATCCAGTGGGGTTGGCATTAGTGAAGTGTAGGCCCCAGGTTTCGATGATGATGTCCGAAGTAAAAGGATGACTGTCGCATTAAAATTTACGCTTTTGAACAGGTAAAAATATTATTCACCTCTTCACTGCAAAGAAGAGTCATAAACTGAAATTTGGAGGGACTTTTTCGCAAGTTCGGCTGTGCAAATGTGAAAATAACCGTGTCACGTCAGAACTTAAGTTGCTTTTAGAAATTTGTGTGATCTTTCATGAATTTTTCTGAAATTTCAGCCTTCATTAGGTAGGATTTGACGCGGCAGGCGGATCACTCACAGATGCAGCTCATCTTATCCTATTCTGGTATAGGTATTACGGCTCCTGAAGGCAGCAACCATTCTGATTCTGGCTTAGGAAGCATGAAACTTCTGGCGCATGCGGTTCAACTCACCATCAGCTTCGAGATTCCTGAAAATATTGGTTGAAATAAATTATTAGGGCAGTTTCTGGAGTCTGTGTTGAATCTGTGGAAAAAATATTTGAATTTCATACAGTTTAAATAATCAATCTGCTGTGTGCAACCAGCAAAATTGCTAATCACTCATAATCGGTCCCACAGTGGGCAGCCATTCGTTGTCCTTCCAGCTGTTGTGGCCGCTGTTCAAGCAGATCGCACATGGTGCTAGCTGAATAAGCGTCAGTTAGTCAGAATCACTATCTGTGAGCTGAGCAACTTGTTCCACCAAATACATCGGCTATGGGTTCCACGTCGGATAGTAGGTTATAAATTATCGGCTGCCACGGAGAAAGTCAGCGTATGAAACACTGATGAACCGCTTTCAGCGGCAAATTAACTGGAGGCATGGGGTTTCACTGACCACTTTTCTATTTATATTCGAGTCGCTGTCTTTTGAACAGTCTTTCTCCTGTCACCAAGCTACTATTCTGGTCCGTCCAAACCAGAGCAATGAAGGGCTGGACTCAATTTTGGCCAATAAGTGGTGAATACACTTGGCCGTATCAAGCTCTGAATCTTGGGCACCTAGCAAGCGAGGCGAGCGCAAGCTAGACGTTCCCGAATTACCACCTCTGAGTAGATGAACGTGCGTACACTTGGATGATATGATTGGTTTGCTCTACAGCTCGAAAGACCACCAGGTAGCTGTCCTGATTGCATGGATCCTGCCCGTCAGGACTTTCAATTAAGGTAGCGCCACGGACGCCTGAAGACCTTTGGGTAATATCTGATCAGTTTTAGGCAGCTGCGGAACTTGTATAGTTTACATTCACATCACTGCCGTGCAGCCGTGGTGAAAAATTATTTGGGTGTCACTGCCCTAGTGGTTCTGAGCACACATAGTTTTCAAGCCGTTGCGGAGCGCAACTGAAGAGCATAAGATTATGACATTTTCCGTCATTGTACTTTGCATTCATTTGAGCATAAAGTGAATCGGAGAGTGCTCCAACGATTGCTCATAAAACTAATGAATACGTCCACTTCCAATCTTGATTGCTATCATGTGATCAATGGGCTGGAATGGAGCAAAGGTTGTCGGATTCCTCGCTGCCGACGAAGGTTATCGACGGCGATCAAAACGGGGAGCAATAAAACTTTGCTCCGAATGTTGTGGTCTTACAATACTAGCCTAACCAACTGAAACTGTCCTACTTCATTCGTGCAAGGAAATCACACTGCCTTTCGTGGTTTGGAAATTCAATTGTTCACAGAAACCACTTTACACAATCAAGTCCAGCTGTTGCTCACCAACAAAAAACGATAATTGTTTTTAACATGTTTTCAAGAGACGGGAACCAGAGTGTTACAAATGACAGAACAGAAAAACGAGGTAAAATCTCTGACAGTGTGTATAGCACAAACAATATTCGAACATTCTATGGACTGTTATTCAGAATAATCAGGTCATGATTCGATTCTAGGGATTCGGCATTGATTACTGATTATTTGTAACTGTAAAAATGTTCCATTAATTGACCCGCTGTTATTTTGAATTGCGTGACATTCTGAACTTGCCTGTTTTCTTCATATTAGCACATATTGGCCGAAAACTAGAACAGCATGTTACTGATCGATTTTGAACACAACTAACATGGTTTGGTTCCCTTTTTTGTGCCGGCGGGTGGCGTCTACGTTTGAGCTGATTTCTATCAGATTTATTTCAGTCATGTCGCCCTGTTACTATACAATAGCCCCTTTAATGGTACCATGTTTCTTTTCGAGAAACCACTCCGGGCGAAACAGACCCCCCGTGAAGTTTGTCTTGGAGTTCGAATCCTTCAATATTTGTTTCGTTCACGTAAAAGTATCCAAGGAAGGGAGCAGTTTCGGGTGGAAAAAAGGGAAAAATTACTGGGAGTTTGGTTCACAGTTGTTTATCTGAACAATTCACATTGACACATTGTTTCTCAGGTGAAAAACATGGATTAAACAAGTGATATTTCTCTACAATCTAAGGATCCTAGAGAGTTCACTATCCTTGACTATACAAGGGGCCTATTCATGATATGCTATTAGCAGCAACCATAACCTTTCTGGATTCATTATGATAAAGAAGATGCACCAACCAGATTCACTGGTAGAATCAGAAAGTTAATTTGACAATCAGTAATACTTAAGATCACCTAAGGATATCAATGAGCAATGTGAAGCTGGTTTAATCACCTCTGAGTTTCATGCCACGGCAGCGACTTTGGACGTTAGTGTAACACAGGTATTTGATTGGAGAATCTCATCGGTCTGCCATAGCACCAAAAAAGTGACACACCTGGGAGTCATCGATCGAGCGATCGACCTTTCACCTACCGGACGGAAAGTGTGCTAACTTGTACACTTGCGTGCTTGTTCTTTACAAGTGAATCACCACGCCTCTATCTGACAGCTGGTGTTCGTCAAAACCGTTGCTGAACCGTATGCGTGATCTGTGCAGTGAACCGGATGTTGACATGGTCAAAGTCTGATTGGAAGTGTACACAGACTAGTAGATCTTGAAAACACTAAGTCTGACTTGAGATGGGCTCCAACCACTGACCTGCCACTTACAAACCAAGTGTCCTGCTAACCAATTTGTCAAGGTCGCTTGTTGTTGTTACGTGTTCCACTACTAAGGATTTTTCTCCAGTATCGTCACATGACAGTAAAGTAATGTATTCGCTTTGGTTCGACATATCATCTCTGGTATGGATGATGATGATGATGATGATGATGATGATGATGATGATGATGATGATGATAAGAAGTTTAGTAGGCACCGGAAGACTTGAACCCCAATATACGAATTTGAAAAAGGGCTAGGGCCTCTCAAACTCATTGACCAATTATATCGAACATTAGCCACAATAATTAGACAGATTCTAACTCTTTTAAGGAGTACAATAATCTTTAGATTGAACTTCTGGGTAGTGAACTAGATTGACTTCCAGCAGAGAACTTCTTACTTTTTAGAGAAGATTTTTACACCAGACTACTCTTGGAGAATAATTCAGGGAGCAATGTTGAACAGTTGATAGGGGTTGTCAGAATCTCCTCAGTTTCACCTCCTACCATCAGACGGTACAACCTCCCCACATGGCCTGAAGCGTCAGCTTGTGAAAGGCGAAGACGAGTGTGGAGTGATAAATTTTGGGTTTTTTTGAAGCCTTCGTTTCTAAAACAACATGCGTGCACATTTTCAAACTGGAAACTGATAACCAATTTGAAGGCGCTCATGTGGGGATCGAACCCGGTCCACAATTTTATCGAGTCAGCCACGTGGGCCAAACTGCCGGGTCAGAGATCGAAACGGGGACTCTTGGACAGCAACCAAGCGTGTTATCCACTAGAACAAATCGGCTTTTTGTAAACAGATTCATCGGTCTTCAGATATCTACCTATTTCATTTGGCCTTTGTTCGCGTATCGTACCATCAGTCAGTGAATTTATTAACAACACATCAACAAACAAGCCTTGGCTGCTCCAGTCGCCGTCAATGTTGCAAGCTGCTGATAAGTTTCAGATTATTTTCAGTTACTTGACGGAAAAGTGACTTTTGTGACGTGAGGCGGTGAATCTCATAATTTGCAGCTGTCTCCCGGATAATACCTCCATGCGAATTAAGCATTATACGTGAGTTTGCTTCACGTTTCTCACCAAAAGTGGACACGAGTACTCAATCGCTTTGTTTACTTAGTGTCTTGCACATCCAGGAGTTTGGTAACAATTGAAATTTGATGCGGTCTTCACATGGTGTTGGTATCAACTTACATGGCTGATTATGTTTACACAGAAACCAGATAGGTGTATGAGGTATGCAACAAATGTCTCCAAATTTGGCAGTTCGAAGTTCTGTATAACGCAACACTGTTGAAGCCGAAATTTATCGGTTTTCCGTTCAAACAACCGCGTACTTACAAACTGAGGAGAGGAAACACTCAAGGCCTGGATGGCAGACATATAAGGAATCCCAAACATTGTGTTCCCAAATTTTCAGTGGGGAAAAGTACGCACCACGTCTACCCTTCGTTTGGTTTCAGACTTGCTGCTGTTCCAACGCACTTATTAAACCTAAGTCCTTCAAACCTAAGCTACCTCTTCGCAGTATGACCGTTTTGACCCATTCCGCACTGCATTGGTGTGCCATTTGATGGGTGTTGTTAGGTTTCGGACGGCAAATGAGATGTTCTCATAGCTGTGGGCCGCAACGACCGATATATACGGTGCACAGTTAGCAATATCCACGACACATGACTTTTAGGTTGAAACGTGACCAACATGCTGAATGATCCAGGCTTGATCGACAAAACGGATGAGCTTACTGACTTGGTTGTATGTACAGTTCTCAGTCACTCGTAACTGTACCCGTGAAACTTCCACAGAAAGGGTCGTGACTTGTGAGCGTTCAAATCTCAACCACCAGTCGTACGATACAGACACCGACTGGTTTTGAGGACTTAGTTTGATTACCCCACAGCTGCGGTAGAGAATAACCCCTTGATTCTCGTGCTTTCATCCGCAGCGCAACAACTTTATATAATCTTTCATTGTGGTCATTAATTGTTTCGGCATCGATACCTAGATCAGGTATTTCCTAGTGAACAGTTCTGTATAGGACAAAACTACGCTGTGTCAACAGCTTGGTCCACTAGACTTGTTCTGGAAGATTTGGATATCAAACACGCAAATCGTATTGGTGTAGCAGTGAAAAATTCCAAAAAAACATTTGCTGGATCGTCTGGATGGGACCATCTCCCAAGGTGAAGAAGCCAGCTGGGAAGCAAACTCGGTTCCACTGGATCACGTAGGCCTGACAGTATAGTTTACTGAAGATAATCGAATTTATAACAACGACCACGCGTCTAAATCTGGCTAGAAACAAGAAGGAAAACCCTTTATCTAGAAGTGTCCTCAAACGTCAAATTACTTCAGCTTGCTTGGCTTGTGCAACCAAGTGTTTTTGAGAAAGTAAGTAAAAAGTAGTTTATCTCCGGTGTTTTGGTTCTTGTCTATCTAATTTTGACTTATTTCTAACCAAATTTAAAAACAGGACAAACAAAACAACACTCAATGGCACTTCTGCAACTTACTAGCAGATATCACCGAGTATCGGACTGCTCGGAACCTCTAACGATGTTGGGCAACTTTTTGGGATTCAGAACAGAGAGGGACAAGTTCACATTGACGGATATCGTCGAAGACAGAAAAAAGAATAAAGGCTTTTCCAAACGAAATCCCGCACTTCGAAAACAGTCCGCCTTTGCCTCGCGAAAGTAAGCATTTGGCTAGTTGACCTTGGTGACTGTTTCGCCAAAGTTTGGTCACCGGTTGAGGAAACATCTTCAGGGATGCATTCAAACGAGCACTGACGCCGTCAATCTAATACTTCCGGAATTCCCAATCTGCTGAATCGATCTCTGGATGACAATGTAGGAAATTTGTTACCCACCTATCTAGTTTGAGAATGACTTCTCAGTTGTCTACGCGCATTTCATACGTCCCTCAGTTAATGTTTTGCTGCCAACCATATAGCCATATTAACCGGTTATTCGGTACATGACTCTATGTGTGCCTGATGTGGTGTCCCTAATTTCAAAAACCTGCAGATTCCCAGTTGATCGTCTCTGAACTGTACTTTCAAGTATATCTGTTGCAGATTAAAACAATAATGACTCAACTAGAATTTTGTCAATACCGGTGAGATTTTATACAAAATAAAGCGTGCTCGTTCTGCATGCGTGCAATTCTCACGGTCATCTTCTGACAATGGTAGTAAGACCCAACTCACAGTCAGCCAATTCTTTCTTTTGTCTCCCCGAAAATCCCTCGAGAATTGTATTAAAAATAAAACCTGATGGATGCTAAAGAATAAATAGATTGGAGAATGAGGTAGGCAGGCATGCTGAGGGGTGTTCATAAGGGCAGATAGAAACGTGGTTGGTTATGAGGGGTATGGACCGTTCAGTGAATACGAAGTCTCATGGTCTACAGGATACTCGATGTGTAACACATGTATAAGATACCAGACCGAAGCAGACGACACCTGCAGGGAGATAGTATAAGGATCTGTCATTTCAGGTGGATCGGTAGCATGTGACCTTAGAAGCTGGGAGCGTTTGTAATTGGAAGAAGCACTAGGACTTTTACACTTCTAGCTACACAGTGGATACCATACAACGCCTCAACGTTGGGGCTACAGATGCCCGGGTGCACAGCTGTGATTACAGCTAGCAATTGATTGGGTTGAGGGCCTCATGGTTCGATGAACTAAAGTTTCATAAACTGAACGAGAAAGCACTTCAGCTGCTATAATTGATCGACGCCCGACTGTCTACGTATATATTGGGTACAGTGGAATATAGCCTCACTAAATATTTGAATAGTGACCTACGTTCTCATAAAGTTCTTGCCCAAATCCACAGCTTACCAGCGACCTCTGTGGTATCTGATCCTGGTTCATGGGTAGGATACACCTTGATTCAGCTTTCCTGTGACAAAGCAAATTGACAGCACAAACCAACTTGTATTTTTGTGGATCTGCATGCTGTCCGGTCACATGAATCCGAATCCTTCAACAGTGGACACCATTGAGAGGTGTGAGGTGAATAAATAAATGGAATCAGAATATTTCTTCAAAGCCTATGCAACACGACAAAACCGAAAGATATCAAGAATGAATTTGTTGATTTATCATGTAGCGAAGCAAAGCATTTGGTTGAAGATCTCGAAATGAACAATATTCAGACTATTCGAACTATGATCAGTTATTCATCCGCATTCATTCTAAAGCCGAATGACTTAGTTGTATATTGTAAATCAACGGTTAAGAGATCCAGATAACAGATGTCATTCTGTTCAACATACAACGGTGACTACCAGCCGTGTCCCAGTTTGTTTATTACCAACACCCCCCTCACCTATAGACACCTGGAAGAAATTGTAGTGTTTCTTACACGGGCACGTAGCTAGGCTTTCGTTTTATTTCCATTTACTTCCAGAACCTCTGTGAGATGCAGATATCCCTTTTTCAGAGAGGCACAGTTGCATCAACTGAAGAGTGTGCTATTGAGTTGACAAATGGGTGATCTGCAGCGTCATGTTACTGAGGACCATTCAGATAATTTACTTTTCAACGGAAATACAGATCATTCTTCGCCATCGTGTATTTGGGGGCTGGCTGAGTTGAGAATAGTGATGATTGCTCCTAGCTTTATGATTGTTGTCCTCTATTTCGAAAAATGATTGTGTGTCCACTAGGTATATCGTCATGTCTTTCCCAAACCTTGAAAACAGAATGGAGGCGTGTGATAGGAGGCAGTTGAAACCCAGACGGATACCAGAGGGAAATCTCCCGTGGAAAATTCAACCAAGATGTTACGAACAAACAAACGAACCGACGGAGATAGTGTATTCTGATGGAACATCAACCAACCCCAGTAGGACAATCAACACGACCTGTCTGAGACAAGTTAGGTCAGCCGGAAGCGTAACTGGTGTTTTGCTGGTGGCGGTCTTGGTATCTTGTTGACAGCATACAGCAGTGTCCCAAAGTTTTAGCAATCTGAACCCACTCGCCCTCAGAAACACTAGTTAGAATACGTAAGAAGTGGGTATTCGGTACATAAATCTCCAACCCAGTGACGTAATTGTGGCTTTTAGTGCGGTCTTCCAGTATCTAACACTGAGTTTTTTTTTGTGTAGTTCACATTTACTTCCAAAGAGGAAACTAAGATATCTCTTGAGTTCTTCTCTTGAGTGTTTCCACCAAGTTCTCCCGAAATTCTAGGGAAATCGTATTTTCGAGTTTTATTTGGAAATCTTTAGGTTTTGGAATTAGAGTTTACGTGAACTGAAGTTGAATTAGTTTATTTCTTTTAGTCGAATTCCAGTGAATTGGATTACAGTGAACCGACAGGTGAACTGAAATCAGACACTGCGACTAGTTTCTGCCCGTTAACACACGCAAAACACCATCACCTTGATGGACCGTCACATTTGATTGACCACACTACGAAAACGGAACAATTATTTAGCGGGATGCAAGGGGTTTGTCCTGCCTCTTCATTTTATGGTGAATCGTGTAACCACGTGACGACAAATTCAAAGCGATTGAACTCATTTTAACGGATGTGTTCGCCGTTGCAAACGTTATGCAAATGTGATAGTAGGTCACGGTCGCGAACCACGGCAAAAGTGAATGAAATTTTGCAAGACTACTAAAAATAGTGCGGCAAGCGCCAATATCGCATCGATCGGCTCATCTTGAAGCGCTGTGATCCACCATAAAATCAGACTATCCGACCAAATATGTGTCGAACCTGTTTGGACGGACGAACATTTTCTAACCAAATGCTTACTTCTATTCAAAGTTCAGTGTACTGGCAACTGTCGCTACCCGTCCACTTATCTTTCATCTAGTCTGGCTACGACGCTAAAGGGCTTCTCCTCTTGTTATTCGTCATAGTTTAGTCAGATGATGCTGGGTCCGAAGCGCAAGGATGATCCATTTCCGAGTTGTCAGAAGTGGATTCTGTTTGAGCGCACGAACAGATCCATAGAAACAGACCAATACTGCTTTACTTGCACTGAACTACCGTAAATCGGACTGCCGATATTTTGAACGATTCGAAAGATTAGCGAGATCTCAGACCCGTCCGTCTTTAGCCGATAAACTCCGACATTGGAAGAGACCAAAACTAGAGAAGAGCTAATCACTGATGGAAAGAAGTTAACACTCGTCCGGATTTTGTGTTCCCTACGGTTTAGGTGTAATCACGCGACATCCCAAACCCCAGTATTACCATGTTATCAGTAAGTAGCAGAATTCATTGAAGAACAGAAAGTAAAACCTCTGTTATCTCGACGGGATACAGTACTCATAAGGTTGGCAGAAATTCTTCGACAGACCCCCACCGGTTTCGCCATTCGTAAGGATCATTAATTGGGCACAGTCCCAGAGTTTTGATCAATCTAGTGTTTTATTTGGACAAAAAATCGTACACGATTTGAGTGAATATCATAGACGAGAGATTCAGCTAGGATTCGATGGAGTCTCCCATGAACAATAAGTTAATTGGCAAATGTGTCGATTTTGCCGCTGAGCCCATTGTTCTTACACCTGAGCACGAGTTTACTCTTCAGTCTGAAGAAGATGACCTATTTCAATGCATATACCACCTAAGGTTCATTCTGGTCAGCGAAACTCGGCCTGTTTTTCATGATGGGGACTTCCATCAATGTAGCTTTCTGTTTTGGCTTCAAATTCATGAAGCAAGACCATGACAATAAAGAATGGGCTCATCAAGTGATCAATATGACGTTAATTAGGACAGTTCTGGTACCCGTCACAACAGTTGGCTGTGGCCAAAGAAACAGCACGAATTTTTGGCCACATTTACTCCAGCCTTGTATGGCTGGAGTTAAAAGTTGGATGAAGTCTAGGTTTTCGAAATTGTATATTCTTTTCTTCCTTCAAAGATGAAGAGAAAACGGTTTCATGTCCTCGTGAAATTCCAGCAGACACAGGAGACGTTCTCATGGATTGAGAGATATAATTCAGTCTGCATTTTCTCCGAGGAAATGAGCTATACCGAGTACCTGATATAAATGCCCAGATCCTTTGCATAGACGTAACATACTATTCAAAGGTTGCTGAAAACCCCTCGACAGCCCACGACCGGTTTCACCTTTCTTGGTGCTCATCATAAACGATAGATTCAACTCGATTCAGTTGAGCGTAATGTAAAAAAACCAAGTTTGTATGCAAATGAGAGTATTTTTCGATGATCAAATCCTGTTTTGTATTTCAGCGGATTTGTACAGAGAATCATCATAAGTAAACGATGACTGAAGCACGCCTCCAAGAGGAAATACAACTTACTATTTTTCTGCAGAGTGAAGTACGCCTCTTAATTGCAGTCGACACATCCTTATGTATCCGAACTCTCACACCAGGTGTACCTCGTCACACGCCGTTATACAGGCCGTGGAAACTACAGGAATTGAGCCCTTGCTGCAGTTTCAGTAACAAGCGCATAGAACGAGACAAAGCAACCGATCGCAGTCATACAGTCGGCCTACCTTCTGGCCATTGGCTAGTTAGTTATGTTTTGCTTACACGAATACCTACCATTGCCGTCCCATCCACAGCCAACCTACAGCCAAAAATTAGCATAACCACATAACCTTGTCACTTTCATATTTTGCTCATGATCGTGTGCATTCTGTAAGTAATCCGATGCTAAGTTGTGGTAGACAAAGTTATTTTTGCTCTTATTGTTCTGGTGGCCCTAAGTTAAAACAGAGGAACTCAGGTTTGAAAGGTTCGAGCAAAATCCAATCACTTGGCACGAGTTTGATGAATAAATTTTTCCTAATCACACTGGTTAGTTTGGACTCTCGTGAATTCAACCGACCTTTGTACCGACTGTGTGAAGTGGATAAAAAGCACAAAGTCCACTCTGATTATCCGTTAGTTATAATGAAACAGCGGACTGCATTTCATCTGTAGATGTACTCATCATGAATAAGGGAGGCTCCGGCTTGTTGATTGCTGCTGATTACAAAAGTGACTTTTTCTGGTAGCGTCTGTCATTGACCACAAAAGATTCACCGTGTGAGGGCAATCACTAGAGACCGGGATGGTGGACCGACTGACTTGCTGGGGCAACGTGAAACCAAGTTACACTTCATGAAAACAGACTACTGATTTACTAACTCTTGAGATTTTAAATACCCTAAAATGGGGCGTAATTTTAAGCATGTGCGTACACTGTGGTCCAGAGTTTTGTAAACAAGAGAAAAATGGCCGCATTTTTAGGTAACACTAGAATGGCCAGTATCTGGATTCCCCTCGAATAACGATAAAGGTCATGTTTACTGTTTTTGCTCTCTGGCAGTCACGCTCAGCTACATACCCGTAACACATCAGATAAATCGTGCGCATCCCGGTTTCCGTGTTTCAACTTTTATCCAGATCCATCTATGGCATTAAAGGGCGTATTCAGCCCTCAATCGTACCACTTGCAATTTCAAACTACGTCGTTGTTTTGGACAGAAGAACCCCGGAGACAACACGACATGCCTCCACAACAAACGCATTCGTTTGTTGTCAGGACAAACTGGACGTCATCAATGAATTTCGTCCAAATAACCAAGTCCTTTGAAATTACAGAATTGTTTGTTCCATTCAGTGACCAAAATAACGAGTAAGTGAAGTGAGTGGCTCCAATGAAACCAATGATAAGGTGATCAAAGCTGACTGACATGCCATCGTATAATCGAAAATGCTAATGATTAACTTGTATCCGTTTCAGACCAGCCGGTTCCGCCTTGGAACTTGAATCTCCAATTTGTGTTCAACTGATGGTATATAGTAAGGAATGGGACGTTACCGCCGGAGTAACTAAAACTTAGAAGTGATTGGGTGTTGATTGACAATTCCCCCATTCATTTGCTTACTCCGCCTACGCAATTTTGTGCTCCATTTGTTTTGTTTATCTGTACCCGGCACTCACCTTGCCGCAAAGGCCGTCCCGTCTGACACTTGTGTTTTAGCTTGTGTGTCTGTGTGAAAATTTGCGCAGCCGACCTACTTACCAATGTGCGTTCGTGTCTCGTTTTCTGAGCCCGCCTTGACTTGTTTTCTCATGAGTTCCGTGTGATCGCACCGCCAGTCAGAGTAACGAGACTGGCCGCGGAAGGGATGACCGCAACCCACACTACAGAGCCAACATTCTCCTCGCCGTCGGTTGGTGTGCGGACCTTGACACTGCACTGTGCCGGTCAGTGACAGACTTTCGTACCTGTTGACGCCATGCACGTGGACAACTGAGGGATGGTCAAACCTACATGTGACTCAAAGTTCCGAATCAGGGACCTCAACACCTGAGAACACAAGCTCAAATTTCACACCATCATTTTACTCATATGCTGCAACTGTGGTTGTGATAACGTGACTGAATTCGTCTTAGAGAAGAAGGCTTTTAGCAGTGTCCGGGGACGCAACCGGTGTAAATGATCTGATGTGATGTGTCAAACCTGAACTTGGAGAGACTGACACAAGAAGCTTTCATGTCAAACAGGCAGTGAGCATCCGATCGCAAAAGCCGAAGAATGCAGAGCACTCCCAGAAGATATTTGCAATATCCAAGGTCGAGTTAGGTCGATGAACGAAACCTACTCAACTCTTGGTAAACCAGTGAGAATGAAATGTGTTGGATCGTATATTCTGATGAGGTCATATTCTAACTAAATGGTCAACCCAACCGTGCGTACCACTGAACTCAAGCCGATCTCATAAGAATTTCGGATCACCGCGTTCAAATTTGACCCAAGTTGGTGGCACAGATAGGCATTTATTGGTACGAACTCACTGAAGCGTACTTTTAGTTACCATTACTTCTACAATAATGTTGGCAGATTTCCTCCCACTTAGCGATGTTCCACCATATTGTGCGCACCATGTGTGACAGTGCTTGGGTCCTCGACTGGACAAGGTGGTCCAGTCAGCTGACTGGGGAAATCCTCAGGCTTGAAGCCATTGGACGGATGATGAAACTCTTAAGTTTCAGTTGCTTCCGTAGTTTGGAGTTCGACGAACACACGTAATGATCCGGTTTGATCAACAGATATATTAACTTTTTGATGATACCTCCAATGTGAGAGAAAATGCGTGAGGACCTACATAACTGCACTCTGACGATGTCTCCTCGACTGGGAGCGAAACGTTTGCAGACTAATTGGTTAGCTCGACGAACAGATCAACGGCAGTCTGATCAACCTCCTGTTAACGCACCCGAGCTGCCAATGTTTCTCTCCGTTATCTTTCTTTTGTCTTAGTTCGGGTTTTAGGTGGCCGTTTTTTAAGACTTTTTCGTTTTGACACAGTTTTGCATGTCACTGAAGCTGTTATAGCCATACACACATTCAGTGCAACTGTCCGGGAGAGTCAAGTGTACACTGTGTTTCAACATGAAAAAGAAAGATTTCGCCAAATTCCTATCGGTTTTAAACAATGTGATTCACTGTAAACTCAGAGCAGAAATTCAAAACCGGTCCACGTTGGTTTCCGACCCGTAACATTGTCATGGCAGCGGAACTAATTCACTTGTATAAGGCTCAAGTTCGACCACTTTTAGAATAGCATAGTTCGCCTTTGCGTCACGGATATATGTAA
This sequence comes from Opisthorchis felineus, assembly GCA_004794785.1. Taxonomy (NCBI): domain Eukaryota; kingdom Metazoa; phylum Platyhelminthes; class Trematoda; order Opisthorchiida; family Opisthorchiidae; genus Opisthorchis; species Opisthorchis felineus. Next base: position 31,532 of record SJOL01008943.1, on the reverse strand, counting down.
TTATTGATTGGTCATCTGAGCTCGGCATTTTGTCCGTTATGACTGGTCATAATCCACACCGGTTTATTGACCCATATTAGTCTCTCTTTTGAGGACTTTACCATATCTTTCAGGTGTTTAAGGAAACGAATCATTGAATTAATGTAGCACTTTAGTCGTGCGTCCCTCATTGAACTTTGTTTTTTTGAAAGAAAACTTGGATTAAAGTTCTGGTCAGCGTAGATGAAATGACTTTGATGAACCGAACTTGAACGGATTTTCAATCACTTCAGTGATCTGACTGGTTCTGTCCGCTACCACCTAAACAATCTCAATCCAAACGCAAATCGTACTGTGTACCACTGCACTCGATCGATTGAACGTACAGACCAAACATGTCGAACTTCTGCCCCGTGATGTGTGTCGAGTTAGTTCTGTGTGCCAGCAACGGACTGACTGCATCCGCTTTGTAGTAGGTCGTGCAACCACACCAACGAAGTTCAGCAGACGCGAATACGAAACGACTAGTGTACCTGTGCTTTGTTTGGACTTCATGTGGAGCGTTTCACTCTAGAACATTTGACTGAGCACTGTCACGACCAGTGGCACACGGTCACTTCCGGAAACTCTCATAAACCTACTAAAAATAGAACACGCATCATTATCTACTGTCGTGCCCCCCGTTTTCCGGTCGAGCCGCACACCGGATGACTCGTTCTTTGAATCCCTTGACACAGTTTGACAACGAAAAAACGGAAATTCCACTTGCGAATTTACTTACTCACCTGTTTCTGTGCTTTCTGTGACCATAACAGCAGTAACAAGTATTCTTTTTTTCAAAGAGGGAAATTCCACTGGTGTAGCAATATTCACTGGTATCCAGTTCAGATCCAACCGATTAGTCATGTGACCAGCACGAGGGTGTTTCATCATCGTGTTTTGCCTTTACCAACGACATGATGAGAATTTCCGGCCGTGTTGACCATAAACGCAGAAAGGCTGCGTAGGGCCAAAGTTGGGTAAATCTTGCCAGTTTTGGGGGAACTCACTTTTCTTTCTAAAGAAGTCATTTGTACAGTCTAAATATCTAATCGATCAGGAAGGCCACAGTTGAAGTTGAGTGGTTTTAAAGCTTTAAGAGGTTTGAGCGCACTTTCACCATGGAATGGTGAATAGCATTCAGTGATTCCTTTCGGCTGTCCCGTATATCTCGAAAAACAGATTCAAATTCAGTTTTAATTTGCATCAAAAACGGTCGTAAGCAAACAATGGCTGAAGTGCGGGCAAATGAAGAAATGCAACAAATTCCCGTTGCCTTGACGCAATGTTTGCTCTTTTCATTCAGTAGTTATTGATGTATTCGGACAACCACATGATCATATTAGGTGCGTTTTGTCACAGTTCGGTAATAAATCCCGAAATGTCAATGACTCAGTGAGAGCAGACGGACCGAGACAAGACAGTGGACAACAGGCACGCCGAAACGAATCATTTATTTTATTACCTAGTCATTTTTTGGTTATTGTGTGATTCTAAAATGTGTCCTGATCCATCCTCAGCCAACCTAAGTTCGAAAATCAGTGTGGTCATATACTTTTGTCGCGACCATCTTGCATTTTATTTTTTCCAAGTGCTAGTATCCTGAAAGTATTTGGAAGCTAAAGTGTAGCCACTTATCCTATACGGTTCCAATGTTTTTGAACTGAAATTACGGGATTTGTGCTTGAAAAGCTCAGTTAAAATCCAGTCGTTGAAACAAAACGGGTTCTCTTGAAATCAGCTGACCTTTGTAACGACCGTGTAAGGCGGATGAAAAGTACAAAGTCCGTTCTGGATACCTATTAGTTTTGATGAAAAAAGGGATCCTATTTCAGTCACAACTATCCTCCCTAGCAGTGTGACAGGTTCACCGTTTTTTGGGTGTTACTGAACACAAAAATCAACATCCGACTGCACCAGTCTCATAATACCGCTGTGACTAGGATGTCGGGAATCTTGGAATCCAGATGGACGTGCATGGATTGGCATTCAACACAGCTTCTCGTTAGAGGAAAAAATAGTGTGGATACGGGCAGATTCACATATGACTCCGCTTCACCAAACTAGCCCCTGGGATTCTACAGCTCAGAGAAAAACGGAACGGGCCTTTACAACAACGGCATGGTGTGGGGCTACATTAAAACGAAGGCACTGATACACCACCAGGCTCGTTAAATCCGACCATGTCGCACCAGAGCTTTTTCATCAGGCGTTAGAAACTGGTTGGTCTCGTCACTGTGTGCAACTACTGACCTGAGGCTGAAGAGTAATGTACTTTGGGGTTTAATTTTGTTGCTTTGCCCTTTTTTGTTTGAATGAACCTTTCAAAATAATTGAAATGATGCTCATTTAACCGGGTGATTTCAACCTCATACAAGTCAATCTCGTTAATTCTTCACTCTATGAAACGTGCTCAGAATAAGAGAGCGAAACATCATACAAGTTGCACACGAATTTGGCTTTGCCAAGAGACTCCACTGAATCCAGCTGAATCACTCGTTTATGATGATCCACTGGATTCAGCTGAGTCTCCTGTCGAAAATAAATTCGTGTTCAAATGAGAGTAATTGACGAAATATGTCCAATTTGGGTTCAAGTACAACATAAGGTTGCGGAAAACTCGGGGAATGCACCTACCTGATGAACCCCCAAAATGTTGAAACCGGTCGAAAGCTATCGAAGAGTTCTCAGTAACCTTGAGTAGTGTTACGCCTAGACAACATCATACAATTTTCTTTAAATGCAACGCCTGACCTCGGAAGATCCACCAGTCTTCCGATTCGACGTTGTCTTTTGGCTGTCCAAATATTTGGGCACTTATGTCAAATTTCTGGCCCCCTCATAATGGAGGCAAGCACCATCCGTCTCATGGCCTAATGCAAGCCAGTCAGAGATACTTACAAAATTGGCCTGTGATTAGTCTAGCACGCCTGCCCCTTACCTAACAGTCGAATAAGCAGGTGTCCTCCTGGTGACAATTGTTCGTACGTCTTTGCAGGGAGTAGGACAGAATCCAAGCAGTTACGACCTAAATCACACGGAAATAGCAGGTGTTTTGACACATGCGCAAGTTAAGTACATCTTCGTGAACTGAGATTAGATACACAGTAACTGAACGATGGTGTAGTGAATTCAAAACTAATCTCTTTATTCAAACAGAACAGCCCCAAGAATCCTCCTGTCCGAAGGCGACTTGGATGATGAACTTCCGTGTCGCTACAAAGCCAATGGGATTACCTAGCTGACGTGCCACAAATAGAGCGTGTTCAAACACTAGAAAAAGTGATTTCGGAAATTTTTCAAAAATGGCGTGATAATGCTGAACATAGGAGTGGACGAACTACCGAGGGATATAGTTTACAAATCAGAGAACTCATAAGTCGGAAACCAAAAGGGATTTTTCACAAAGCTAAACCTTATTCCATCTGAGCGTCTTGAAAACTAGTGACTTGGAGACATTTCACGCTGCGGTTGGTAGAAACCATCAAGGGAACTGAGACTATTTCTGAACTGTAACTTAATGACATTGATATATATATATATATATATATATATATATATATATATAAGTAGTGTATTACGTCTATGCTGGATAGATTTACGTTAACGGTGCATTTTGGGGGAAACATTGAGTGGAATCTGCGGGTAGAAATGGACTCTGTCCATGTTACGTCCCTCGGTGGACGATACATTTGTGTAGTTAGCTCAGCTTCGCTAAAACAGAAGAGGGTCCTGCTTACTTGGCGGAATGTGAGACAAACGAATATCACAACGAAAGACAGATGCATCAGTTTCTCCTCAATTTTAACACTCATTCTTGTCTTGCCGATCAGACAGCTTGAAAGCACCAAAGATACGCGACAAATCAAGACGATTGCGATGAAACTGGTTAAAAACTTTCACCCTAAATTAAGAAATTGCATTGCGAAACGATACGTGTGGTTTTTCGGAAACTGATGGACCCCGGATAAAAAATTAAGTTCAAACATTTTCAGCTTCAGATTCTGACGGACAAACAACCCAACTAACCATTTTCTCCCAGTGAAACGCACCATGTGGAAAAGCAGAATGAATTACAAGAAGCAGAATGTATAAAAATACCATTGGCAAATGCAAATGAACAATATATATATATATATATATATATATATATATATCAAATCTGTACAATCGACGGTAGGACCGTCACCTGATCTAACGTGATTCGACCTTGAGCAACTTGAACTTGACCAACCACCGCAGAGATTCGATCACCTAAACGAAGGGTGAACAGCCCATCGTCCGTTGCAGCTTGTTTTGGCCGCGGATACAAGTGTCGTGGAATGTAAGCATCCTGATGGACGCCTATATCGCAAAACGCTCCGAACGTGGTCACATTTTCGACCCGCCCGCTAACACGCATGCCGGGTTTTAGGTCTGTCAAACTCATAGCCGATGAATGAAACAACGGGAGGAAGTGGTCTGAAACAGGAAGTACGGAATTGTAGGTCAGTAGTGACATCAAAGTAAATCAATCAGTTGTGAAGTCGAACAGGCATTCGCGCCTTAACATCTGTGGAATACCGAGCTCGTCACAACACACACACACAAGGTACATCATTGGTGTCACGTATAGTGTGTATTAAACGCCATTAGAATTTCCACAGACAGATGATTAAAACAACTGGTCAACATAATAAATAATCGTTCAGCTTTATAATACCCCTTCGGTGCACAGCTGTCATGACACCGGATGGAATCACGGGGGCTACGATACTGCTAGTTTACTCGAGCCTAGACAGCAGCAGTCGACGGTTAGGTTGGAACCTCAGACCTACCGGTCAGTAAGTTTAAGACTTAACCACTGAGGCATTTAACTACAATCTTTTCCCGCCAACGAAGCCTGTGAAATTACGCCCTCAATTCCCCCATACATATGATCGTTCACTATCCGAGGAATTTCACTTCAGCGGTTGATGTACACATCACACAGTAGCAGCTTTTTTGCGCACGTCGGCCGTTACAGCCTGTAGTAGTATTCCCTTTGTCTCACCATAAACCACATTCAGCCCGAGTCCCTTCTACGACGACATCGATTTTGGTAGGGAAGGAAACTACGAATAACTACCGCTTATCGGCGCATTTGCTTAGCAGTCCTGAGTTTTTTAAAGCTAGTATTCGCGTTTCGTCAAGCTCGGATAGCAGTGAATCGTACGCAGTTCGGTGATCTTGCCAAGTGGGGCACCTTGCATGCACAGATTGAGTATCGCTCACAACCAATCTTGGGCACCAGATCCCATCAGTTACGTACAACCTGGTATAGCTCGACACGCGTAGTACGTGCCTGATAGATGTACTTCCGTCACCAGTAACGACTGTCGCATTAGTTCAAAAGACGGTTGTTTGACTAACCATCAAAGAGCGAGTTATCACCACGTGTTCTACTCATCGAGAACACAACCCCCCCCCCTGGCGGGTTCAGACAGCTGCACACTAGATTTAACTAACCTATACACTAGGGTACCATAGAAACTGAAAAAGACTAGAACGGTCTCACTAGAATATCGTGCGATGCAAACAGGTCCTTCCAAAAGAATGGTACTTCAACTTGGATTGCTTGTTCAAGAACGGCCCACCAAAGGGCAAGATCCTTATCTTGATGAAAAATGACATCACCTTCTCGTTCATCAAAGTCCAACGGTCGACTGAGAGCTTCCACAATGTCACGTACAGTGTCCAGTCCAAAATTGTCCACACAAAAATGCTTCAGCCTTTCATCCCCTTCAAAAGAGTAAATAGAAAAGGGTGAAAAGGTGTCGTTACAAAACAAGCACGAAGTAGTAGGTTTAAGAAATCGTAGAAAATGAGCTAAACCGTACCGAAGTACACTCCTCAGAAAGAACGTTTAGTGTGAGTGAGTCGACTAGTCAGCACAGAATTTCTTTCACACGTACAACTTCTTGAAAACAAACACAGTGAAGTCAAGGATAGCGGTAACACGACAAGTGATCGACTCCAAATATGTAAGCAAACACCACAAAAGGCAAATTGATTGACGAGCGAAGAAACAACTCCTTCGTATTACTATGATGTAGTCTATGACTATAACGGCAAACGCCTTTTTTCCAAATGGCAGGCAACCCAACTATGTCAAATTTGCCAGAAAAACAATACCAAAGCTAAACGGTGAGATGTGTTCACAACATTCTGTCAATACTATTGGAACAAACCATGGAGAAAAGTCAGAAAATGTGCTCTGAATGTATGCGAAAGCTGCCGTCTGAAAGTCGACTTCGGCCAAAAGTGAAAACATGGTCTTTCTAGTGCCAACCCTTTCATATCGCTCCGGCATTCTCTTTACCTTTGTCGTGCTTCCTCCGATTCGCACCTCCCCAATGTGTCCCTATTGCATTCCTTGTTCTCTGTCTTTCACCATTGTTATAAGAGCAATGGCTCAGTGGTTAGAGCACGAATTTACTGACAGGAGGGACCGAGGTTCGAACCCAACCTCTGCATCTCGACTCCTCCTGTCCAGGCTTGGGCGAGTTGGCAGTATATCAGCCCTCGTGCTTCCTTCAGGTGGCATGGCAGCTAGGAATCGAAAGGGTGTTACAGCTGCGTGTCCAATAGACCAAACCCGCAGACGTCATACACCAAAGCAGTTAACATCCGCTGTTATGTTTTTCAGGCTTTTTCTAGCCGAAAACTGCTTCCGAAAACAGGATACGGTAAGGTGATCGATCATCTGACGTACGAAGTCCATCACCCAACCAGCGTAGTTAGTGCAATCGAATCAAGTCGTCGAAGGGACAAGCAGTTGAACTGTTGGCAAAAACCATTCGTTACACTTCAGTATCAGCAATTTGGTGCTGCCACGATATATGTGATGATCATACGCAAGCAATAATCCCTTTCGTTCAAAGCATATTCATCAGGCTTGACAAAGGTAAACAACGCGGAACGCCGCCGTTTTGTGGACGCTGTCTAAGTTAAAGGAAGGCAGACTGGGTATTAGTGAGCAACGCTCACATCGGACTAGCCAGACAAATAAATTTTCCCAGTTTCTAATGTGTCCAATGATATGGAAAGCTTTTGTCGTATGTTCATTTAGTCAGGTAACAATAATTTGCACTTGTGAAGATGTAAGCCGCATACCAAACGATACGACGACATTATTTGGGTTGATTTGTGTGCGAATCAAGAAGTGAGATATTGCCTGCATATGTAGTCTTCAAGGTCATCCCTGAGAAGTTCTTCACTGGATTCCTTCGATTGCGGAGTTGAATAGAGTCGGTCATGAAGGGCAGTTCTGACGAAATCGGGAGGATACTCTCCAGGGACTTTCACGTGCCCACAGCTGTTAGAGAATAAGGATTCTAGAAATGAGTCACGCGACCGACAACGAGTATTGGCCTTCTGTAGGTGTGCACGCAACATCAGGTTACTCGTAATAGATCCTATGTCATAAGATGAAAAAGCCCAATAAATAGGATGAGGTTAAATGGAACTTACGATCAGATGCCTTGAAAAGAGCACTAGCCTTCTGACGGAGCGGCACTGTTCCCACATCCGGAAGTTCAAAGCCAAGAGAGTCGATGATGCTGGAACAGTTTGGGAAGACAAAAGTTCTTGCTAACCATGAGGAGTGGAAAAAAAGGAAGCCCTGCACACGAATCCGAAAAAATGCGCATATCCAATGAGGTCTTATTATTGGTGAACCTGACCGGACAGCACTATGCTTCTGAGAAGACGCATGTCGTAAGCCGACGTGGACAAACCGTGCGAGCAGCAGGTTACAAGATTGTTATGCCTTTCGGTTTGGATGGGTAGACTAGTCAGTAGCGGTATGGCAAAGGTTGTTAGCAATGACGCAACCTTCGATTCAAAAGCACCCACGTCCTAAACTTCATGCAATGATCTCGAAAACATATCAGGATTGCTGAGAAGCAGCATGCGAATACAATCCGATTAGATAACGCAAATGTCAACATAGGTCAGCTCTTTGGCATTCAGATGGGGTGGCAAGAGTGTTCCGTTGAGGCCACGCTGGTTCGGTATACAGTACTGCCAAACACAATTTATTTGTACCTATTCTGAGAATATGAAGTGAAGACAAGAGTGGCCACCTTATACAAAGCCAGAACATCCCAAAAGCAAATTGGTGTCCGTAAAAAAAGCCCTGCTATCGACAGCAGTATCCACCTCCATTAAATGCCTCAAAATGTCAACCATTAGGGGAAAATGTCGACGGATAACTGCAGCAGGTCACTAGGGGACAACTAATTGAAACCAATCGAAGGATGATGATCACGACAAACCGTTACCGAGAAGACATACTAAACATGGGAAGCAAAGGCGCAGAAATTTAGGGACATACTTTCGAGCAATATCGTAGGTGTCTGGGTGAACTGCAGTCTGATCTAGTGGGTTGAAAGAGACGACCTCCGGAAAGGTGCGCGGCTGTTTTTGTTTCCGTTTTGATGTATTGAGAGTTGGACGCTTGCGTTTGGAACCCGGACAGACGGGTAGGTCTGAATGGTCATCGTCACTGGAGATTGAGATCATATCCACATCCCTATAGGAATAAGAGAAAGACGCGGAGTTAAAAGAATGGGGGGAGGGGAATTTTGAGCGGAAACGTAACCCGACGGGATAAAAGGACAACAAGCCAGTGGACAATACACCCAAAAACTATTCACATGCTCAAACATGTCCTCACATCTTGATCAAATGTCGAGCTGTCTCAAGCAAGCGACTTATGAGATCGGATCTCAAAAAGCCGGGAATTCGTATCACCAGAAAACCTCAAAAAAAAAACTTTTTTCACATCGTTATTTACTAAATTTGTAGTCGCATCTCTTGTAAAACGCTGGCCGAGGTTGAGAACTGCTGCAATGAAGTTGCCTAAAGCCGCCTAGAGAACTATTGGACACCAAAAAGTAAACATAGCAACTAAACATTTATGGCCAACCACACGATCAACACCAAACGGCAAACACCTGGAAAAGCCACAGGAAGACTTGATGGGCATTACTAACGGATACTAGGTTTCAATAAACGCTGTACAAAAAAAATTGAAAGAACTCAAAAAAAACTGGTAGACTGGATGTTAGTGCCATTCGATGTGAGTTCACCGCTCACATAGGCTGACTGCCAATACAACTCTCGCTGAAGACTTGAATAGAGCCCTCGAAGATAGAGATATTTGCAAACTCACGAAAAAGTACCCGAAGTAAATGGGTGAGACTCTGAACTGAAAGAAGTACAAATGAGATTCTCAACATCAGAATTCACCGCAGAAGCGACAAAGCAGAAACTCGATTAGATTTGGTCGGCCGCGAAAATCAATCCACTACGTGAATCGCCCTGAATAGGGCACATCAGGTGGATATTGCAGGACCGGTCACGCGTTCCTATAGTTGACAGTCTTTACCATATACCACAGCGCCACACAGTCACTAATCACTGTTGCCATCACTGTGGAGTATGGAGCGAAATAGTCTCTCGGTTCAGTTAGTGCAATGAAGTTTTCCAGCATATGACTACTTGAGAAAAATGGAGTAGTCAAAATTGAGGGTATATATTTCATGGGCAAGTCCTAGAAATAGCTTTCATAGGACGGTAGTCAATCTCAAAATATGTCGAGCTCAGAAGCACACCCAAAACGAAAAGAAAAAACTGATCAACGAAGGACACTAACGTCATGCGTGAACTGCAAAGCAACGGCTGTGGGATACCCTATGTGGAAGGAGGCAATTTATCAAAACTAAGCAATACCAGCTTGCTTGTAAAAGACCGACGGTGATATCAACCACTGAGATTAAAGGAAATCAAGGGCTGTTTAATGGGAGACGGTATAGCAATTCAAATAAGAAACAAATAGAGGAACGTCAGGGATAAAAATTAGGGAACGAGCCCAACGAACTTCCGAAGGCAATTTTATAACATTCCATCAAGGAGGGCGGGGGGGGGGGGGGGGTGAACGAATTGCAGCAATGCGCCAGAAACAGTGGATGAACGAAACGAGACAACCAATCACATAACATAACAGTGAACCAGATACAGCAAAAAAAAACATTTAAAACTAAGAAAAGTGCCAAGAAAATATGGAGATGATACCCTTCAGGGAACTGATCAAATGCAAACAAAGTGCGGCGGACTTCTAAATAGCTAATTAAGCTCAATGCGTGATTGTGAGCAAGAAAGAAGGATACATCTACCATCGGTGCAAATCCAGCGCCTCCTCGAATAATGAGGATGAAACGCAAAACCGTTTCCGAGCTCGCTAAACAGGTTAACAACAAACGAACCCACATTATCTAGCAATATTAAATAACATTATTTCGGTTCAAGCCGCTTTCGTTTAAATCGCCCATCTTCTGACCCGATACAATTATTCTAGTTAGTCTGCATCACAGCGGACACCAGACTTGGCAGTATCCCAACCCATGCACAACCATAAGTTGCACACTTACAAATAATCCGGTACGAAACAAGGAAACCGCGCCATATATGATCGAGATTCTTCATGGAAAAAAAACAGTTCGAAGAACTCACTTTGATCCGTCCAATTTCACAGTCGAATAAGTGGGACGAATGCGTACAAATCCAGCACACTGGGCAAACGTTGTCGGCCCAATGCCTTTAACCTAAAGAACAGATATGAAATAAGTTAACAGGTCCGAAGTGAGTCCGAAGGAATTTAGGCGCTGTGGGTTGTTGGTTCATAGAGAAGGTGCTGTGAAAAAGACTAACAATGTGGCTAACCAGAGACTGGTCAACATACTGTCATGGGTGCTGTGATGGTGTGAATATCATGTGTATCCAACAGCTTGTGCGCGCGTTAGCATGTTTCACAGCTGACCCTGGGACAGAATCGGCATGTTGCGTGCGGTCTGTTGTGCTTGAGTCGCCCTTGTTATAATGAATTAAGTTGGACCGAATGGAAGAGACACTTCAAGACTACTGGAGCCGTTGACGCACGAAGGCGTCATGTGACCAACAAGTGATTCGGCAGAGCACCTCTGCTGAATCTGCACCTCTCGAGATTTTGATGCAGTGTACACAGGTTATCAAACTTGACCCGATGGTCCTCACGTAAGGCATGCAGTGCGGTAGATGAGTCAAACTCCAATTGTCGTTTACGTTCGCTGACTTTAGACTTCAATTATCTGCCAGTTTTTCCAACGTAAATGCAGTCACAGTTGGTACAATCAGTCTTGTACACGCAGTTGGTGCGGTTATCGGGCTTAAGCGAGCCAGCCTCTCTTCAGTGTGTTGTCCATCTGAAAAGTGGTGCGGATGTTGAAAGTGAAGGGTACACAACGCATGGTTTTGGGTGCGTTGCCAGTAGGGAATTCGAACTATGTCACTTGATCCAATCCTTGGTCTGGCTATTGTATCTTGGTTGGGTGGATGAAGCGTATGATCGATGAAACCTGTTGGATACCTATTGCTTCCCAATGTTTAATGTATAATGTGGGTAATCCAGGGTTCAGACGAAGCCGTGTTACCATAAACTTTATCCGCTCGGTGGGCCAGTGTGCGAAGTACCGCTCTCTTCATATTCAATGGATGGACAAAGTTAAAATTCAAGCAGCAATTCGACTGGGTGGGACAGTTTCATTCAATAACAACTGCTGTGTAGTCACCAGCATTTTCACTACAATGTAAGTTGGTTTGTTTTGTGACTGACAAGTGACGTGACCTTCGTAGTCTGTATTCGAAGGATTATTGTGTAAGTTGAATGAATCTAGTAAAAACCCACAGAAGTGGCCATATTTTGGTGAGGTTAAATTCAGGATGATAGGATGGACGAATCCGTCAAAAATGAGGGTTTGAAAGAAGACAGAACTAGTAGATACTGTCTTGTCGAACGATCGGCCTTCGCTTCAAGGTACATTGGTAAATGCTCGAAATCGTGGGGCTTTCTAACGCTATCTCAGGCGCAGTTACGTACAGTGATCTGCACAGGGGAACGAAGGTAGTCACTCTCGGGGAACCTCAGCAATATTGATTCCATGTTTCCGTCAGACTTGACAGACGATTCCCGGCCAGTGACGGCAAACATTGGGAGCGGTCGTCAGTTAAATTGTAAATTACTCTTGACGTCGACGCAACAGACTACTCGAAGCTGATGTTACATGGGATTTCAAGCCCAAAATGCCTTATCACTCATAGCTGGGCAATACAACCACCAGCATGCCTAGCACGCACGCGGTTGGTCAGAAAATCGGGCCACCGCTTGTCCAGTGTCAAGGCGAGCAGTGTTAACTGGAAATATAGACCCAGCAGCCAACCCCATTCCAGTATCCGCTGAATGCTAATCGCCGGTAGCGCGTCCAGAAAGCGTTTGGGTCTCTATAGAGTTGTTATTGCATGCTCTTTAAACACGCTGCTCTGCACACGGTTTCCGACTTATCTCGGTCGTTTGATGCATTCAGTGCACGGCTGAAAACGCTAGCTTTGGAGATTCGGACCGATAGAACACCAGAGGAATTACCACTAGCTCAGTCGGCAAAATACACCCAAGTAATAAGCAAATTCGTGTTCGTGAGAATGCCTAAATACTCGCAGCTCTTGGGAGTTTATTGGCTGAATAGCCAAGCAAGCCAATCGCCAACCTCGGCGAACAGATCAACTGCCACCTGATCAACAGCCAATAACTTAATGTTTCGGTGATCAAGTGGGACCTACATACGCCTAGTGAAGTTATCGGTCCGATAAAACCGGTAGTTCTCAAGCCTGGAGCTGGGGTTCAACCCCCCCCACCCCCCGAAATATTGCCATCGAAACTTACAAGTCGCAGGCGAACAGCGTACGATATTGCTATAGAATCCAATCTCAAAAAACGAACAAACGTCAGCTTATCCAATATACAGTAAATCAAATGTTGGACCGGGAATTAGATAGCTTGAAACCGAACTCTGCTTATCCTGCATCTGGATTACTCAATATTGGTAGTTCGAACAAACGTATGCGCAATTGCTGAGTGGATATAACTCCTTTCAAAACAAGTTAAACGTCCCGGATCTCAAACCGTTATGCGAGGTGCAGTCCATTCTGTGCTTCGAAATGGGACATTCCACAATCCGAGGTTTGCCCACCTAAACGATAAGAAAACTAGCAGTAAAAAAATTTGAGTAATCATCTTTACTTCACTCATGTTTATAAAACAACCCAGAAAGAGAATAAACCCTAATAAGGACACAATAAGTTTTTTAAGGTGACGTCAGCTAATGGAAGTTTGTGATCGTTCTTTTGTCCAAAAGTTTACGAAAAGGCAGCAGAATACTTGAAAGAACATTCGGGTCCTCAATTCCCTTTGTTTCCTTACCGAACCATGAAGCCGATTAGTCTAAATCTGACTTGGACGGACGACTAACTTTGCTTTTTTAAAGTCGGCGGCAAAACTCCAGGACTGAGCTCCCACATTTCTTTGTTCAAAACCTACGTTGTCTACAGATCCAAAAATAAACTGGTCAAAATACGATAGGAATGAAATTACGGCATTCCAGCTATCACTGAAATCACTTGCACGACAGTATTCCGACCAATAAATGCACACTTGGGGAGAAAGACCGGAACGTCCGTGGTTCGAACCCGACCTCTGCATCTCGACCACTCCTGTCTAGGCTGTATCCCAGTTCTCGTACTTCTTTCGGGTGGCATGGCAGCTAGGCACCGAACGATTATCTTTTTGTTACCTTATCTTAGGATTACACACACACACATCTGCACACCAAGTTGGTTTCCACGGGAGACTCACTTGAATCTCAGTTGAATTGCTCGTTTATGGTTTTCTTAATCAGCTGAATGTGCTGCACCAGGCCGCCTCATTTGTCATTTGGTGCGATATTCGAGCTACCGTAATATGTCGCATAAAAGTAACATACCACCCATAAGGTTGTTGGAAACTGTTCGACAGCCCACAACCGGTTTCGCGTTTCATAGTGACTATCGTAGAAACCTACCTCGGGTTTATTCACAGACCAAACAAGGTTAACTTGCTTACACCAAATCTGACAAGGACAGCCTTAACGCTGACTGTACTGGGTCTACGAGATCCGAAAACGAAGGGAGAAAGACCTGACGTATAGATTATCAGATGAGTGAAAAAATTAGCCCAATGGAGAAATATCCATTTCAGCAAGCTGAGCAAGTAAATTGTTGGACTGTACACTAACTTCAGATGTGGGGTTTGTAGTTACTTCACTCTATTTTGAACTCATCGTGTTCTGGGGTGATTATTCTGGTTATCCTAACTTTGGTGTGGACTAAGCGGAGTAACTGCGCCAGGACAGAAGGCGGACCGTCCAAACGAGAATTAGACTGTTTTTTATTAGTCCGCTGGGGCGTTTTTTAGCGGAAATGATCCTCTTGGAAAAGATAACCTCTACAGGGAGAAAATTCCTGATCGGTCTCCTTAGACGAAATATCCTGAGAACGACATTTACGTTTAACAGACTCAATGGTTCCTATTCCTCTAAGACTGAACAAACCATTATCACAAATACGTGACACAGAACGATTAGGGTTTGGAGATAAAATAGACTCCAGGAAGAATCAAACTGTGAAAGACGGGTCTGGATAGGTCTACAAAAAGGATTTTAACGTGTTCGTACAAACCGACTGACCAACATAGCACACAGCTGTCTTCCAGTTTAGTCACCTTAATGAACAAAGTGTCGAGACGGCTAATCACCAACAGGTATTTGTCTACACGTTTTGAAAAAAATAAAAATCAAGGATCTTTGAGACTTAACTTTATTCAACAGTTCGCGAATTCCTAATAATGTTTTTTGTTTTGGACGTTCATCACAATACTCAGGGTTTTTAGTGTTTTCCTAAACAAGCAGCATGTTTGAAACTGCTTTTTCAACTGCATTCTGGCAAAAACGTCTATTTGTGGGAGTGGATGATTTTGCAGTCACAAAATGGACAAAAACCTTGATACGTTGCAAAGTATACATTTAGTGAAAACATATCAACAGTAGGCTAGCGGTTTCACTTTACAAACAAAACAATATTTACCTTAAGTAACTCAGTTCGTGTTCGGAAAGCCCCAACCTGAGACCGATATTCGCCTATTGCCCTGGCCTTTGCCTCAGACAATCCGGATATTCGTGACAGGATGTGCAAAGGAGCAGCGTTCAAAT
The DNA here is from genome assembly GCA_004794785.1 of Opisthorchis felineus. Lineage (NCBI taxonomy): Eukaryota > Metazoa > Platyhelminthes > Trematoda > Opisthorchiida > Opisthorchiidae > Opisthorchis > Opisthorchis felineus. Next base: position 16,377 of record SJOL01008943.1, on the reverse strand, counting down.
CCACACCAACAAAACTGATACATTCTTCCATCAGTGCATTGACTGCACTAACCAGACGTTTCTCCGGCAAGTCGTGTTGATACATTCCTACGCCGAGGTGTTTCGGTTCCACCTTGACCAGTTCTGAGAGCGGATCTTGCAAGCGACGAGCTATGGATACGGCACCACGCAGACTAACATCCAAATTGGGTAGTTCAGAAGTGGCCAGTTCTGAGGCACTGTACCAAGAAGCGCCCGCCTCACTGACGACTGCAAAACGGACTGAGAGGGGACGAAAGTGCCCCATGGTTATGAGCTCGGCAAGCCACCTACCAGTCTGACGACTTCCCTGACCATTTCCGAGAGCGATTGTTTGGATGCTGGCGGAAGAAGCAATACAAAACACTGCCCCCCATAATGGCATTTGAGTGATAGGAAACGTGGATACAAAACTGAATGGTAATTCACCATAGCTTGATCAAACTGGTAGGAATTCTGGAGAGGATACCCGGAAAAAATCGATGACACTGGTTGATTTAACAACACCTGAAGTGACTGATGACAGCTGCGATTAAAACTCGTCTGCAGATAAATTTGGTGTTAACGGGAGATGGAACCTGTTTATAAATATATAGTACCAACTGAAACATGGGGCGGCCTTTGTGCACTGCATTCAGCTGAAAAATATCATAAACGAGAGATTCAGCTGAGGTTGAGCTGGGTTTGTCGTTAACGCCAAAGTAAGCTGAAAGTGGGTGTATTCCGCTATACGCAACCGACATGTTCTAAACAACTGGAGTTTCACTTTCTTCTCAGATGAGTCAACTTCGGTGAATGGGTACGATCCGCCCGAACTACTTGTAGTCTTCAAGGACAAGCATTGGCGACACTGCCCAGGCTTATTAGGATATTGGTTTGGTGAGTTGACAACAAAGACGCTCACAATGCCGAGAGAGGTATGGCATATCCTAAAGTCGATGCTCCCGCTACCACAGTCCGAACATGCTGAGGCAGCTGTTGTGTCACTGGATCGGATTCGACCACCATGTTTGTGGGATGAATGACTTAGTCGATAACCGGATGGCATCGGTCAAGGCGATTAGAAAAGCAGGTGGACCTACCCAACAGCAAACAAGGGATCGCAGCTACTTACATTCTCGTGTTATTCTGGATGGAATCTCTAAGGTACCGCCCAAGAAGAGACTCCACCAATGCAACTCTTAAACACTGTACATCTTGTTTTAGTCCTGAAGAGTTTGTACTCTGAGCACGTCTTGAAAACTAAACATAATATTATGAAGACCGAGATATATACCAACGCGGCAACTGATGAGATCAGCAACATCGTCATTATTGATGGCAGCATTGTTGAACAGCGGTGTTTTACTGCCATATAAATAGGCCGATTTACTTGAAAGTCCTTGTTTGAATGGAAGAGGAACTTCAAAGATGCAACTAAGGGATGCTGAAGTTGCATGAAAATTGAGTTGTATTGTAGAATTCTCACCCACGGATTGATGAGCCATACTCCAGCTGCAACGATTTTCCAGCCAATGGCAGAAGCGTGACTTATTGAATTGAAGAGGGCTGAAATAGTGTCGTAAGTCGACAGGTCCACCGTTGACTAAAATCACCTAATTTGCATTAAGGAGCACGCACCACACAATAGCTGTCCCATTACTAACGCCAAGTAATTGAAATAACACACCCGTATATCGGGCCCTGATTTTGGAAACTCATGTTTCATACGCTCGAGTTTGTTTTCACCAAGACAGACTACAGATGGTGTTTACTCCTACAGTAGAACCATCTTAATGGAAATGTGTAGGACAGAAACCAGAATTTCCTGAGAATGAAATAATGGACAAGTTATAAACAGCGGAAACGATTTTGTTTGATTGAAGTACACCAAAAGCGTAAAAGTTGCTCGTAAAAAGACATCGGTATAACTCCGTGGGACCCCTCGAAGGGAAATAATCTATCGGACAGGAAGGACCACTTTCTGGTAGCAAGTCAGTTCTTTCAATGGGCGTATCTTATCGTACGTTTTGGTTTATAATTTCTGCACCAACTTGTTTGACATTGAGTGTGCGTCTCGCGTTTGTAGTAAGGCGGAAGACCGCAGAAACTTTTCAATCGCCTTTCGGTTTTGTCAGCGGAGAGAACCACGAAGTATTGTGCAAGTCATGAGTTGCTTTCCATGAAACAGTCGGAAAGCGTCCAGGCACGGAAAGTACATGTACAGAGGACGACGCGTCCCCAAGGTCACCATCGGTACCACACGCTCCGGGCAACAGGTGCGTGGACGGAGCTTACCAAACACGGCTTAGCAGCATGCGCCCAGCGGAGTGGGTGTGAAGCTGTTCACGGCAGGAACGTCGCCATTGGCTGGATAGAACGAACAAGCGAACGACCATATTTGGCCATTTAGCCATCCTATATATTTACGCAGAGGCTCTGTGTATTTGTCCTGACAATACAGTCGTGTTCCAGGTTCCCTGTCTTCTCCCTGTCGTGTAGTCTGGCAGGCTGAGTTCAGGCGTAACCAATAAATGGCCACCCACGATACAAAAGAAACACAGCATTCTCTCGCTGTCTAGTGATCCGGATTGTAACCATTCCCTCCCTATACGTGGCCATAAGCGGTAATCGTGCTCTGCCTCCATATAGTGACCGTCCCACTTATGCGAATTCATCCGCTTGGCTATGAGAGTATAACTTAGTAAAGCAAACCACCTTACACGTCACACAAGACCATGTTAAAATACGGCCGACGAAGAGGAATTCACATGATGTGGAAGGAATTTCACTCCTCTGGAATGTTCAGTAGAGGCCCAGAAAACAAACCTCCCAAAGGAGGCGCTTACTTGCGATATATCGTCTCAACAGAAGCTCCTTGTTGTTATACGGCATACCAACTGAGTATATATGGTACTCACTTGTTCCTCTGCATGGTTGCAGTCAGGTTTGCCAAACCGTTATCTGCCTGTCGATGTGTCCCCCGAGCACCACGCTGTCCTGCCAGGTCTGTTTGGCCAGTTGTTGGTGGCCAGACTATCCCGGTGCTGATTACATCCCCGTGCGGATCGCATGCAGCCCATTTACAACCATGTCGCCAACCTGGGTCCAAACCAACCACCGGTAGACGATCCCCAGGGGCCGCAGAAGAGGAGGAGATCACGCCATCACCAGGATCACCAGCGTGTGATACACCACCGATCGGAGTCGTTGGAGCACGCAGAGGTGCTGTCATTAGTCGGCGTCGCAGATTCTCCGAGAACACATCTAAGGAAGTGTCCTGTGCCTGGGCTGTCAGTTTGGAGCTGGAAGATTTAAAAAAACTGTTGAGCATGCACTTTCAGATTATAAGCCACAATAAGCCAACAGATAAATTAGATGAGCCACAATTCGCCTCAACTAAAATTTATTGTCGACGTCACCAACAGGGTCTTGCTTGAATACGTCAGCAAGTATCAACCTACTTAACAACGGCCAGTACGTATGCGAATATCCCCCTGGTCACAATCAGCTTTACATCCAAATACATGCATGCGACCCTGCCTCTACGGTCAGAATAGCCCATCGCTTGGCCGGTGAACTTCGCGCAGTGGTCGTTGACAAAGAAATCAGTAAGATGTCTCTGTAAATGTAATTTCGTGGTGGTTCTTCTTAAATTGGTTAATATATGGTGAGCACATTCCCCTTAAGTCTACCCAGCTCCTATAGAATATCTTTACACAATATCTATAGAATATCTTTACACAATCATTTCGATCCGTCCACACCTGTGCGGTGAACCACTGCACTCAAGTTTCGATCGCATTTGAGCTCATAAGCAGCAGATATCACCGGAGTATGTTGGGATTTGAACCCTGAACAACTCACAAGTGTGTTGCCTAAACCGAATGAAACGGGACTTCTTCCCACTAAGTCTGCATTAAATCTCCTTTCTTTAAACTCCTTACGGAGGCTTTCTTCCCTCATGGTTGTGTTGCCGTTAAGAGCCGGTATGCATTTCCGACATAGTGCTGTCAACGATGATGACAAGTGCGACGAGGGTGCTTGCACTAGTCCAACAGCGCATGTCGAACGCGCCTGAACTATCACACCTGAACAAGCGGACGTGTTCAGAAACTGAACGGGGTGATCGGTTTTCCTAGCGCCTCGAACGAAATCCCCGTGTAATTGCCCTGGTTGCGTCGATCGATTGACTCGCCTGTCAGGAGTTCGCAGTCGAGTAGCGACGAGGACGCTTGGAACGGGCTTCACGGTTTTTGACCAGTGATAGATAGTTGCCGAGATTGACAGAATATGTATCCATATAGCTTTCGTTTGAGCAATCTTCTTCTTCTTGTCCAGAGGCAATTATCCAGATTAGTTTATAGCATTTCCATGCATTTCAGATGGCGGTGTGATAAATTGTTGCTCTCAGTTAATGCAGACATTCAGGGAAGGGAAATTTTCAAGCGGATCACCCTGTTCATCCGTTTCGGTGCTTAGTGTAGACAGTGTACCAGTTCCTTATCTTGAAGAATGTACCCAGCGTTTTGCTTTCATTATAACATTACGTAGTTCGTCAATTGCATAAACGTTTTTTGTTTGAATACGCAAAACCGCAAAAAACGAGCATTTGTACAAATGACATACAATACAAGCATGGTCACGTGCTCCGACTTTCTCTTCTGATTTCGCTCGCGCTTACAGCAGTCATTCGCGAGCTTCATGTGCTAACTCTGGTATCAAAACACTTCACACTATCTTCGGAGTTTATTGTATGTAAGAGCTGTTCAAAAAAAGACTCTTGGACATCCATAATTGGATTACTATTTATTCACTGACCTGGGCCAACGACGAACTATTTTAAAGAGAACAATTCTTAGTGAGTCTGTTCCATTTGACCCTCTTTGTTATTGTACACGCAATCCAGTGTTATTGCTTTTATTGCTTTGCCACACACTCTTCCTAAAGTAGCTTTTTGGGTAGCCAGACCACTACAAATTTGGTGAGCCCGAGTCTTTCTAGATATTTTTTATCTTTTCCTTTCAAGTTGTCGTAGTTTTTTTGCCCGGTCATTATGGATGCACACTTCGATTCATCGGACTTAGTCGAGAATGCGATTAGCATCCGTTTACCAGACTATAATCCCCATAGTCCCAGGGTGTGGTTCCACCAAGTCGAGGCCGTTTTCACTACTCGACGTATCACCTCTCAAGCTACCCGTTTTTCTTATGTTGTCCAACATCTTCCTAACGATGTAGCCACAGAAGTAGATCTTTTGGAGGACATCCCTAAAGAGAATCCCTATGACGCCCTTCGAGCGGCTATCATTAGTAGGACAGGAAAATCCGAAAACAAGATGCTCAGGGATTTATTCACCACAGTCGAAATTGGTGACAGGTCGCCGTCACAACTACTTCGCCACATGCGCAGTCTCCTCTGCGGCCATAAGCTGGCGGTGGAAATCATGACCCAACTATGGCTCGATAAACTTCCACCCTCCATGTCCCGCGTCATCAGTGCATTCGTTGATGACTACAGCCTGGAGCAGGTAGCTCACATGGCGGACAAAATCCACGAGACCTATCCCAATCATCCTGTTAGCTCCGTCAATATCTTTGCCGTCTCCCGCTCGCTTTTTGTTTCATGTATCCGTAGATCAATCAGCGTCTTCTTTGGGATATTAAAAACGACGAACTGTGTGGCAGTCTTCAGCTCAACCAGACATTGTTTCAGGTGATATCTGAATCACTCGTTATCGATCCAGCGAGTATTAATAATAGTGTGATATGCATGCGTTATGAGGACATAAATCGGAATTGTGTCCCGCCGGAACCTCTTACACCTCAGAGTAGCTTAATCGGAATTTCGAACACTACAGTCACGTGCAACACTACAAGTATACAAAACTGATTCATAAAGTGATACTGAGTACAACATCAAGTATAATTAGTACGGAGTTAGGAGACAGAGTCGAAAGTTCCATGGAAAACCGATAGACTTTTTCGCGCGCTATATGGAGTGTGGTGAGACCTGTATATCAGCTGATTCAACCGCACGTTCATCCAGTGCGTATGTCGCGTCGTTAACTATTACTGTGGTAATGAGGGTGTGACCAGGTGGATTCTACTTCAGGTTGGTCAAACCTCGTATTGTGAAAATGATCGGGCACCGACAAGGTTTGTGTTCCACACTAAAACATAGGGTTGGCAATAGCTGTGTTTGTATCCTCACCACCATTCACAGCAACACCAAAATGAGAACACTGGGGCTTCACTGCCGTACAATCATGTTATTCTATTTGGATAAAGCCTTATAATGGAAAGAAGAAAGAAACGGGGGCAGAAAGGGAGACCTAAGGCTAGTCTAAAACAAACGCCCGAGGTGCCTACATCTCCAACACTTAGTCAGACAATCTGGATGGAGACTGACAGTATGAGCGCCACTGACACCGATAGGTCGCCGTTGCATCCCTGATACAAATGGTTTGTTCAGTACACACCACAGAGAGGAGCGTTCAAGGAAGCAGACGCAAGTCCTGCAATTGTCAGAGATAGTCACAAACAGCTATACTGTTCGTCATAAATATTTTTCCATGATCGTGTTGCCCGTAAAAAAGTTTGAACTTTCATCAAAAAAGGATTAGAACCCGGGTTTTGATGCACTATAGCGACCATTTCGTTAAAATAACGTTCGATCTTCCGTCAATCAAACAGAAGCTCAAAGAGAGATAAAGCAATCGTTTCACCTGTGACCTTGATCTAATTTCTCTCGCCGAACGATATGAAAGGGACCAAATGCTGCTCATCAGAAACAATCCAAGATACAGTAGGTGATCGTGGGCTCGCGATCGAGCACAGCTCGCATCATTTGTTTAACTTGTGCTCAAACGAGTGACTCAAATGGGAGTTTGAAGCCAACTTATGGCCTGCCCGACGCTGTCTGAGGTTTGAAAAATGAAAAAAGTTGAGGCAAAACCCAAAGCAACCTGGGTGAGGAGTGTCCGAGGACGGATTACAAGGTATTCTTGGGCAAGCCATAAACCTTCAATATTTCCTAAAGCGACTACAAGCTGAAGCATGTTGGCGGTATTGAAAATCCGAAATCCTTTTCAAAAGTGTTAATGTGACCGCTAAACGAAGATATTATGGACTTGTTTGATTTAAAGCTCGCCCTGTGGCCGACTCGTCGACTTAGCAATGCCTGAAAGTAACAAGTATGTTGGGTACTCGAGATTTATTTATACCTCATTTGCTATCATTATTTATTATTATTTATTTAATTATTCACAAAACTAATGTTGTGGCGAATACTGGAATACGTACCGTATACCTCGAATGAGATGTGGCTCGATTAGCCGCTTCCACGCATCGGAGAAGGATGAATGCACCAAATCCATGTTACCCCGATGGATTGAGTGAAAATACTTTCTGACCATGAACTCCCGAGATTGAATCTGAACAACAGGTGGCAGCACGATTCGAACAGTTATGACACCCCGATCGGCTGCACGATTGATCGCTAAAATCTGTATATGGCATGTGCGAAAAGCAAAGCTGTTAGCAGAAAGTACTGGTAACGGTGGCGAGGCATGGTAAGCCCGTGGATAGAATACATAATGCAACCATGTCACTCTGTGCCGGTCGCAAACGGTTGCAGAATTCAGAACATAGGTTTCAGTGCAGGAAATAACCTTTCGGTACCTGATGCACGGGGCCACAAAACTGGGGAATTCATACTGGTCGAATATTGCTCCTCATAACTGAATGGCATTCACTTGGTTGCACGAAATATTATGCTGAGGAAGAAATTCTGACATCATATCGATAAAAACAGTGTCACTCTATTCGAAGGTAGGTTGACCTTTGACTTCACCGTAGAGCACCTTTTGCCTGCTTACAGTTTACGGGAATCAGTTCGTAACACGAAAGTCAATCAGCCAAGCCATTTACCCCCGTGCCTTTCATCTACCTAGATGGGAATTTTCGGACGGAGTGCACTAAACAAAATCAGAGAAATGGTCAGTTACAAAATTAACCTATCCCAGAACAACAACAGTAATTAATCGCCGTAACCATTGTTCAAAATATGCCTAATTGGTACATCGACGTTTCGAGCTGCAGCCTAAATATTTCCAACAAATTCCGTTGCAAACAGCGAGCAAGCCTGTGGTTTGGGAATGAGAGTAACGAAAAGACATCTCTGGGGACGGATTTGAACAGCCAGTTTCCCGTGATTGAACAATTTCCACAAACGGTTTATGTCACGAAAATAATGGCTAAACACAAAAAACACGAATCAAAAAGTATAGACTAGAAGCTGAACTGAAGAACAAACATTGCAGTGATCTTTGAACTCGCATACAGAGCTAGTCATTCGCGGTATGTTAGCTGTATGGATCTCATTCGAAACCTTCAGCTGTTGTCTGATCATACCCACAGTTGTGTATCACTTGAGGGTGGGGCGAGATGCCTCAGTGATTAGACCGCGAATTTACTGACTGGAAGGTCCGTGGTTCGAACCCGACTTCTTCATCTCGACTTCTGTCTAGGCTTGGGCAACCTGGCAGTATCCCAGCTCTCGTGCCTCCTTCGAGTAGCCTGGCAGCTAGGCACCGAAAGGGTGTTACAGCTGAACGATCGATCATTTGACTGCCGCCGTCCCTTATCGTCCTGGTCTATCATTCGCACAAAATATGAACTACCCAGATATCCATTGGCTGAGTTACCATAAAACCTACGCTCTCGTCACGCCAAACGTCAAATGTATAAAATCCGAAGGTTGAAACGAAACATCGAGGTCACTCTACGAATGCCTGATCTTACCAACACGAAGTGTATCAAAAATTTTCAGCTGTGGAACCTTGTCGGTGCATAGCTGCCATAGAGTTGGAAGAAGCATGCGGGTTGGCGTGCTATCAGGCTGCCAAAGCTTAGACAACACCTACTGAAAAGCCAGCCTTCCAGCCTTCGCGGCTGAGCTATCTCGAGCTTGAACAAGCCTATACAGAATGCGACTGCAGCGTTTCACCATAAGAGGGCTTGAATTATTCTTTCACTTTTAGGGATATACGCAGACCCAGTATCAAGGAATCAGCGAAGCCCACCGATTTATTTAGTTAGACTAGACGAGAAGTTGAGCACATCGGAGTGTCCACCGGCTCTTGTCTGAGGAAGCAGTTTTATGATTTGAAAAAACTCTGAGGGGCTGACAAGATAGAACAGAAGATGAGCGAAAGTCTCGTTTCAAACCCAGATTTCATCCTGCAAGGGGAGAGAATGATAATCACGGGAGGGGACATCAGGATTATGACAAAATCCGATGGGGGTGGGGGTCGAACCCAAAATCTCTCGATTAATGTGGAGATTTGTGTAAGACTCAGGGTTGAGCTCATCCAGCTAAGCTATCGGGATTAGATTTTAAAAAAATCGTTCAGCTGTAGCACCCTTTCGGTGCCTAACTGCCATGCCACCCGAGGGAAGCACAAGGGCTGAGGTACTGCCAGGTTGCCCAAGCCTAGACAAGAGAAGTCGAGATGAAGAAGTCGGGTTCGAACCACGGACCTTTCGTTCAGTAAATTCGCGCTCTAACCAGAGCTTTACAAGCCCGCCACCATACTTCAACTAGAACTTTGAAGCTCCCTTCGTCTGGAGCTATATCATAGCGGTCTACGGGAACTTGGACCACATTGAGTTTGAACAGCCAGGTAAGCACTGTACAAGATGTAAAGCACAGATATGAGCCGTTCCACAAGAACGAGAGACCCACTAAACCGATTCTCCCATGACAGCCTACAGAACTTTACTACCTAGATAGAAACTTGTCAATGTCAACTGCCTTTCAAAAGCAGCCGTTCAGGTGGGTATTCAGATGGGTAATCAGCAACGATGTAGTGGCACGAGTCTGAAGAGTTTTGTCCTCTAACGATTTAAAAATCATTCGTCAGCCTCTAAACTTTGAGTCAACAACACAGGAAATGCTTCGGGCTAGTTGCTTACCTGGTGGGCGTGCAATTTGGTCGTAATTCGGGAAAACTGTAAGTAGTTCTTAAACGTCACGAGATCATCCTTCGTGAAATTCTGCCGCTGCGTCGTGTTCGAGTTTTCTTCCGTGTCCATCGCCGAGTCATCGCTGTCCACGTCCATAAGTTCCAGACTACCAGGCTTCCTCTTGTTTTTCTTGCTTCCTTGTTTTGCTCGACATTGTTTTCGAGTAGTGTACATTGTAGGAGGGTGACGAATACATCTACACGGTAGAGAAATTGAGCACCATTCATTGGTGGACAACGAAAGTAGGATTTCGAAAGACACCAAAAACTACGAACTTATTGGTAGTCATATTTTAAAAGTTGCAGTGTTTGAAAACCGACAAAGTGAAACGCAAAGAAGAGAAACCGCAAAGGAAGGAGGTGAGTAATCAAACGTATAATTAATCGTTCATTTATGAGGTCCTTTTGGTGTATAGCTGCCATACCACCTGAAGGAAACAGGGGGGATGGGATACGGCCGGATTGTCTAGATAAGGGCAGTCGAGATGCCATGGTTGAATTTGAAACACCGACCTACCGTTCAGTAAGTTCCTGCCTTCTCCACCGAGTTATCTTGAGCTCAGGTTTCCTTTCAACAATAATACCCCCTCACGAGGGCAATTTACGAGAATAGACTGGACGTGTAAAGGATGTGGAGAACTTGACCACATCCACATAGAGGCAGAAGCTATACTCGCCGGAAGAAATTGTTTAGAAGGAGGGTATCACACTCAGAGGTAGTTCGTCTGCTGCTGGACATTTTTAGCTATACAAGTGCGTGGGTTGCAAAATGGTGCCAATAAAGCAAGACTACCCTCTCACAGCAAAGACACCTCAGGAGAACATTTTTTTACATTCTCATACAGGTAAGCAAAACTATACATGCAGCTGCAGATCCGTATTGGGGATACCAGACCTGCGGCTCTCAGTGCTGACCGTTCGAACAACTTCAATTCTTGGAACGGGTTCCAACCCACCAGCGCCGTGTAAACGTACGATTGCTCAATCCGACCCATAATCTGCACATGCAACTATTTTTTGTCTTGACTCTACACTCATCGGAGAATTCCCTATAAAAAGTCCTCTTGCCATTCTAAGCAGTGTCCATCCTGAGCACTTGCCGCATTATCTGCTAAGGGATATTTCGTGTTAAGGGATTAACAAAAACCCACAAGGGTTGTCATTTCAAAACAACGTTTCACTGGTTAGTCATAACTCTAGATATTATCTGTAGCAATACGTTTCTCCGGAAGTATCAGGCTCCGCATATCTTTCAGAATATTAGCCAACATTGACGCACAGTAACACTTATGACGGGAAAATACGGCGACATCTTAAGTATTAAATACATAAGGATCCGGGGGAACCCTAGTATCAAATATGTGGTTGAAGAATACCACAAGGGAGAATCAACCAGAACTGCCGTTCATACTACTGAGTATGAGAATGATAGTATGCAAAATCAATGAAAGTTGCATAACGCACGTGTTATCGTAGCAGGTGAAAATGCGCTTTTCAAGAAAAGGAACATCGTACACATAGATCTAGCTATCCTGTGCTATGGTGATGGATCCCCTCCCCCAACCGGAAACGCAGTACTTATCTTCCTTTTACCGGACCTCATATTCCGAACCGAGAAGGCAAACACGACCCCAGATGTACATATTACAGGAGCAAAGTGATGAAATTACTCTCCATACGCTAACTAGGAAAATCAATGGAGCGTGCAGCTCGCCCATTCAGTGGACTGACAACATGAAAACTAAACGAGCACATCCCATCGGTTTTGTCGTTAAAGTCAACGACGGAACTTTTTTGTTCATGCGATGATGGTTCGTGATGGAATCCACAAATCCGTAGCAAAATAGTCTTTCTGAGCTTGCCAAGTTGATTTCACTTCGCTCAGCTGATTACCTGAAGTTTTGCTTGGACAGTCGTAGATCAAACGTGATAACTTTCGACTTAACTGCGACCAAAAGCTGAGATCTATTTGGAAATTGAAAAACATTTCAAGGTTGCCTTTTGAGAAGTCTTTTGCATGCTGAAGGGTATCTCATGGTGGAAGTTTTTCCGTTTGGTAAAATCACTTGTGATATGCGCTGCACTTCGGCAAATTGTTCAAGTAGTGAACCAGGACATGCGGCGATTTCCCAAAGAAACTACCCATCACTGACGACAATACATTAGGAATACAAGCTGGGGCTTAACTGTCACACAGTCATGGGGAAGGAAGTCCCCGTAAGGAGTGGAAAGGATTTGGAAACGCGGGAGCTTAGTGCAAGGAAGTCATATGTCACTGGATGCATTAGAACAGCATTAAAATGAACACAACTGAGTGTCACGTCGGAATAAGGCACTATCAACGGGTTCGACCCAGCAACTTCCGCGGCCCCCAGCAGATATAAATTCAGCACATAACTACATGCGAGTTTTAGTCAGACAGTTCGGTTAGGAAGTGAAAGAATAAACGTCGGTGGGGTCGGTTTGCGTGCCATGTCCTTCAGGGATTCCACTCACGTGCGAGGACCACGTGTGCCCCAGCCAAGGGGCGAAACAAGCACCAAGTACTACTACGGGGATAGGGTACAGTCATCCTTTCGGACAAAACATACGGGCGAAGAGGCTTTTTGAGCTTTATCCAGGGGTATTCTACATGGAGAACGGTTGACCCTGTAGGAGAGATGAATTATTGTGTACAAAGCGATACGTCTCCCACGCATCGATGGTTACTATCAGTTCACAATGGTAACGAAATGGCACCGATGTGATGCACAAATGGAAACTAAATACATCAGACACAGAAGCTTACAACATCTCTGCATGCCGTACCAGTTCAAGATCCTTGGCAAATACGTCTGCAATCACGTGACAAACAGCCTCTTGTAGTGAAGAACCAAAAGCCTCTGAAGGAGACAGACAAAGAACACATGGGATAACTATTTAACTGTGGCTTAGTTTCAGCAGGGAGAACTTAAATTAAAAGACTACAAGCATTCACTTCCACATAAGAAAAGGCTACGGAAATGCTTCTCATACACTAACGGCTGCAAAACTACGGGCAAAACTACTAACAGAACTCGATTACATCGATTTACAATCACACGGAGAGACGAATCGGCAGCAGGGTTGTGGTGCCGATGGGAACATGAATCACGATGTTTTAGATGCAGAGATGAGATAAGAAAGATGTGGTCGGATTCCGAAAAGCTCAATACTGCGAGGTCTTTCACCCTCATGGAGATCACTAGGGGATCTGCTGTCACAAAAGGTTGATGGTAAAGCATGCGATGATTAGTGTAAAACTGAAGGCCAAATATTCCGGTGGACAGTCCCTCAACGCCCACCGTATGAACCCCAAAAAGAGTGACGTTCGAGGACGTTGAACTTTTCGACCACACCTTGCATGCCTACTTGATACTGGGTAAAACTTACACTTCGCAGTTCGACAGCTATCAGATCCTGTGTACAAAAAACGACCAGCTGAATTGAAAAATCGTATTATTCACGAGTAACCAAGAAAGTTGATCGAAACCCAGTTAGACATTGCACGTTAGGCCACTCCTGCCACATGACAAGTCAGGTTCCCACATGACGCAATATGAAGGGACTATAGGCATATAAAAGCACGGTCGTGAAAGTGCAAATGAATATCGAAGCTGATTAACCTGGTAAACTTACTCAGTGCTTCTGGAGGAGCTGTCCGAAACAAATCGACAGGATGTGAAGAGTTCAAAATTTCCATGGCCACGGGTTCCAAATTGGCTGCTTTTGCCCGCGCGGACAGAGTACGAGGACCCTTGGGTTTAAGTGGTTCTGTCTAAAAAAGTTACGATTGCGCTGACCGATCCAAACGTACCAGAAGTTTCACTTCCTCAGTCGACTTGCACTGTTTCAACTGCCTGGACAATTCTTCCGTCAGCAGACCCTGTTTTGAAAAGTACTGAAAGGATTTGTCAATTTTTTCGATCAACATTCTGCGGGGAACAGTTATTGAAGTCAGTGGCGATATGACGGCGGCTCACTTGCAACTGTTCATCTTCTCCTTGAGTCGATGCAGAACAGCAGGTTCCATCCCGCCCGTGACCTCCTTCCGATATCGTGCGATGAAGGGAACCGTAAATCCTTCTTCAAACATCGATATGACCCGCGACGCCAACTTGCGGTCAATTTGGGCAGATCCGGCTACTTCATCGGTAAGGTCGATTGTATCGATTATTCGAACTTTGAGGTCAGTCATGATCTGAAAAGGATACTAAAAAATTAAAGCCGTCTTAACGATTAGAAGCCACAATATCACCTCAAGACAAATTTCAACCAGAACGTGCACGATGCTATCAGGGTTCAACACCGGTAAAGTGGAAGCATTAGTGTGATCTGCATATCTGGCAGATGGAACTTAGTTATAAATGGCAATGGCTGTTACATCTGTTGACCTGGTTGTTTGCAGATGATGGATTGATTTTTGAACTTTCAATCAAGAATCCATGGCATAAGTACAAACGGTATTGGATGTAATTCCAAGAAGCATTGCACACTTGATGATGAATCCCAAAGAGGAAGAAATAGCTGTATGACGTTTGTCGGCTTTTCAGCACAGGCCCACTACACCTGTGACGCAAGCCTGGTTGACCAGATGGTTGTCTTGAGCATATGTTCGTGAATCGAATAATACTTAGAACACTAAGCTCAATATTCGTGAATGGTCTATTCAGACCGGTCTGAAGTGAAAACCAGGAACGTGTCCAATATAGATATGGATTTAGGCACACACAAAACTTTTATCCACATGTGAACCCCGAAGCCAAGAGCCTGAAAACCAGGGCAGTTCTAATGGTATTACCCAAATAATATTGAAGAGGTAATTCTCCTTGACTATTAGGCTTTATCATCGGAAGCCTAACCAGTCGGATTCGGCAGCAGACTCTTTTAGTCACTTAACGGGGAAGTCTACGGATGATTGCAGCTGCACAATGATAATCATTCAGTTATAATATCCTTTCGGTGCCTAGCTGCCATGCCACCCGAAGAAAGCACGAGGGCTGAGGTACTGCAAGGTTTCCCAAGCCTAGACAGGAGAAGTCGAGATGCAGAGGTCGAGTTCGAACCACGGACCTTGCGGCCAGTAAAGTAGCGCTCTAACCGCTGATCCATCTCTCCCTCAGCTGCGCAACTGGGCGGAAATGCGATCAGCTAGTGCGAAGGAAGGAGATGTGACTGTCATCGCCTGAACATTAGCGTCTTTATCACACGAAACGAAACGGTCGGACCATTAGAGGTGTCCGTTTACCCGTCACGAAAAAGCTGCGAATAAACTTCATAGTATCATCTTCAAAGTATTCGTGAGTGTCAGCAAGGACAGAATTATCAACTGACGAACAGTACTTCCACGGATAAATGCCAAAAACAGCACATACTTTCCTGACTGACGGAGGTTTCTCCGAGGAGCACGACGATGCAGCATGGGTTTGGAATGTGAAAATGGAAGGTAAGAGGAATACCATGGGAGGAAAACAGCGAGCGTCATACTAAGAAACATTCGTCACCGAAATGGGTATAGAGTTGATGCAATATTACCGTCTCCCTCAGAGCCGAGTAAGTCAGGGAACTCGCATTCAAGCAATGCAGAATTTGCATGGGAGGAGTTGGGTAACCACCAAACTAGGGACGTTAAAACAACCAAAAACAGTGTTGGGCTACTGGGTCGGACTGAAAAATGCTTACGATTGACGCCCAAAGGTAACCAAGAGTATGTTCTCTGATCGACAAAGGCAACAGAGGTATATTCCAAAGGACTAGACTGAACTTAAGCCGGAGAAGTTGGGAATCAGGTGTGCATATTTCAAGGGTAAAGAACTGTGGAACAGAAAGAGAGGAGTAGATAGAGGTACAAGCTCTGCTCCAAACACTGGAAACAATAAGTAGTAATTCGGAAACGAGATGGTTCGATTCACCAGGCTCAGAATACCAGCCGAATGGAGCTACTCGACCGTCATCCCAGTCTTCAAAAAGGGCGCAAGAACGTCGTGTGAAAACCATCGTGGTAGCAGCCTGGTATCCGTCGCATCTAAGGTGATCTCTGGTATTACTTTGCGCAGGTTGATGGATTATCAGGGGAGACAGATTCGTGAGAATCAAATTGGGTTTCGCCATGGTCGAGGATGCATCTTGAACAGCGCCACTCCTACAGACGTCCCGCGTTGGTCGTTTTTCTGGGTTTGAAAGCTGCTTTTGAGTCTGTCGATCGCCATCAACTTCGGCAGTGTCTGGCGATCAAAGGTATCCCTTCCAAATTTCTATCCCTTATGAGGGTACTGTATGCGAACTCCTGTGGGCGCGTACGAGTATACGGAAAGCCCTCGCCTGAGCTCATCACG
>SJOL01008935.1:325220-367246 GCA_004794785.1 Opisthorchis felineus | reverse complement strand
GGACTTTTTACGGCACACTGAGCATCAAAAGACTGGTTCGGAGGACAAATCCTGGTAGACCTCCAAAATAATGAACATACAGCACCTACTGGCATTTTCTGGGAGTCCCCAGGAAGCAGTCATAGAAATCCATATAAGAATTAGGGTTATCTTGCTAAGCCAGAAAAAATAGATTCAGTAGAGCCTTATGAGGCGGAACACACTCCCCTCTCCTTTAGTGGCAGACACGACATAACATTTCAGCCATCCATTCCAAGTTGTGAGCCTGTAACGAAATTTGTCCCTGTTTCAGACACGCCAGTACGACGTCGTATGTTCGTCAAAGGTTATAAAAACGGACAGCTGGTGGAACACAAATAACACTTCGAACTGATGCGTTTTGTATCAGGCAGGTATTGTCTCTGAGCTATTGTCTCTGAGGCCTGTGGGCGAAGACAGAGGTTCGTGGATCCGGGCCTAAGCTTTTCATTGTCCTTCAAAATGTTCCTGGCATCACCAAACAAGATGATGCTTTGAAGTAAGGAGCTACTGGTGCTAGGAATAGTACTATTCTTAACTTGGTGAGTCAGTAATACGTGGAAGATCGTTTCGAATGAAACCCGGACGGGGATCTGTCCAGCTTTCGGTGACGATGTATTTAATGAATACGGGACATTTCAAATCAGATGCGGATCATCGAATCTCACAACCATTTCATAGCTTCGAAAAAGTGGCCTTTGATAAGATACAAAGTAGGTACGGCAGGTGGGTGTAAATACAGTAAATTGAACACAGAGTTCCACGAAGTCCCCCCCCCTGCATATTCACAGAAAAAAAATTTGTGACACGATTTGGCGGAAATCTGAGTTACGGGGTGAAACGAAATATATCGTTATTTCAGCAGCGCACGGCATGGAGTAAGTCAGTAAGAAAGACTGTTATTCAGGTAGCTGAATTTATTAACTATCTATTAACTATTGGTCTGTTTACCACAACCAGTGCCGTCTAATTTCTAGGGCTACTGCACACAGATTCGATGTTAGGGGACACGCGGAGTTCTGGAATGGCATCTGTATGACTGACTAGAGTAACTAGGATCTAGGAAAGAATATTTTTGTATGACGTGATTTTGTCTGATACGGTAATGGAAGTACAATGTAGTCTGGACAAAAACCAGTCAGAAGTCTGTAAACAGCATACAAGCCAACTAAAATACCTCAAAATTCACTAAATTCATTTTTGCAATCTTTGCAATGCATCGTACTCAGTAAGCTTAGTCCAAATGTTTCGAGTGCCGACGAATGCGTGGAGGTGTCTCCACAAAATCTGTGAAGCAATAGCATTACATTCCGGCACTCTAGTTTTCCTGATGGATATCACTTGTGCAGGGACTTTGCTGTAAAATGGAAGTGCACTTTTGCCAAATGATGTACTTCTTCTTAACACACAGATCGCACACACGATGACCATATTTACCGTTGCAACGACTGGGTACCAGTCCAGGTTTTCTTGAGCAGTTTGAGGACTTAGGGGAATGTCATATACCGTCTGTTTTTGCTCTCCATATACTTTCATATACTGCCGCATTCAGAGTCAATGCTTAATCTGATCGAAGTGACCACTGAGGGCCAATTTTTCGGTGTTGTGAGGAAACTGGGAACTTCCAGTAGAAATTACGTCCCACAAGAAAGAAAGGAACTCAGCTCGTCTGTAGGGAAACTCATGAATCCTGCAACATTTACACATTGCACACGACAATAGAGGCTTCACAGATAAGGTAAAGCTAACATGTGAACTCACTTACAATCCGCTAAGGATGAGCCTATTTGCAATGGTCCCTTGGATTTGGAGAAAACGTCGGATTTTGCTGCCGTCCACTTTGGGATATTCCTTTTTGAGTTGCCGAGGATAAGAGAAACCTGGTTGATTTCCTGATGAAGTTAAAGTTGACACTTATTACCAGAAAAATTTTCAAGACCTGTAACAGCAAACTGCTTCCATGATTTCGTCAAAACAACAGAAAACGTTGTAGTAGTCCGAATGTCAAAGCACCTGTTCCGAATTCCACCTTAAGTGAATTATAAAATTTGACAAAGCAGATTCATATTCTGGTAATTAGCAATCGAATTCCATGCCCATTATGTACATTTCCTTGGTATATTTGGTTCACAAAACTGTTCCCCATGGTTCGGCATCCCAGAAGACCAAGATTCCAAGACGGGGTTTATTTCACTCAGTCTACAGCCCCATAGCCGTACAGCAGACGACAACCAGTCAAGTCGCATTAAAATTCGAATAATTAACCACTGAATGCAAACGTGAGCGATGATCGAAATGAGTGATCAGGTAGACTGTGCTTGCAGATGTATGGGTGCAAGCGTCTCTATGTGCCAATACATTGGTGGAAGGCGCCGGAAAACGTGTAGTTCGGGAGTCAGAAAGAATGTTTTATGGAACAAATAAGCCAACATTGGAAAAACGGAAAGGGAATTCTAAAATATTTCGTGACCTGTAACAGTCCCTTTAACTCTCCTTCCCCAGGAAAGGTAAAATATGCAGGTATAATAAAAAAGCTTCAGGAACAGAGCTGACGGGTGATCACAATTGGTCGCAATTAATCACAGCTGAGGGGAGTAACAATGTGCGATGTAAATCCTCTGTATGTGACGACGAACCGGATGAATACGATCCAGTACTTCCTACTTTCGATCTGACAAGGTGTTTTACCAGTTGCCCGCCAAACCTAGCAGATATTTCTTTCAATAAAAGAATAGTGAACTTCCCAGTGGAGAGAGATTTGTACAGAAATATACACTCGATTTTTCGATATTTGTAAAAATTCAGTCACGATGAGCAACACACCGAGTGCTTCTGAAAATGATCAAAGTGGCTATTATAATGTGAAATATTTTAAAAAAGCACTAAAATAATCCCCAGGTGAGCGTTCCCTACATACATCCTTAATGTACTTTAATTTTTTATCATTTCCTACCTCTAAAAATAGTGCATCACTAGTCAACGCAACTTGCCACATGCTCTATTGTTGTAGGCAGGTCTTAAGTGAACTATTTGGAGGCGCTTATGATATAATTTTCTAAACTGTCAGATCCTGTGTAATGTAATCTTTTATTCCGAAATTTCGAGGAGGATGAACGTATGGACGTTCTAGTCCTTCTGAAGCTGAAGATTTTGGACCTGCGGCACAAGGTTATTTGTCCTTTGGCGTCCACAAAGCGCTTCGATCAGACCCCCCCAGAGCAATGAAAAACTAATTTACAGCTTTCTGGAAGATTTGCAGGTAGGAGTAGTTTGTTACTTTCAGCGTTATCAGGACAATTTCGATTTCGTAACTTAAGGAGATAACATTTCATCCCCACAGTCACTTCGGAATGATCACACAAACTTGAAGGTCAACAGGCCAAAGATGAAGACTTGTAAAAATCACATGCCTGAGGTTTTACCGATGAAGCGATATCAGTGCAGATGTTGTCGTTCTCTTTCCGTTCGGTGGAAATCAACTAAGTGACCAGTGAAGGAATCGTCAGATGAAGAACTTGATGAAAAATAACCCAGTCGAAATGTCTAGTATCCAGGCACACGGAACAGAACCCTATCACTGGTAATTGTCCACCTTATAGGATAAACAGGCGTACAGGCGTACAGGCTTTCAGCGCCACTAAACTCATTCATGGACAATGCAAGGTCACCTGAACGCAGCATCCAACCTCCGCGGAACCATACTGCGTGACACTCAGCAGACTGTGTGAATTATTATCAAATGCCAGAAACTGACGACCTCATATCATTCTTGTCGCTCAGTACTCAGTCTAAGCAGCGCGAGCTCAAATAGAGATCACGTTACCAAAAAGCTACCAGAATCGGCAACCCTACGTTTATTCGCTCCAAAGTGATCCGTGAAAATCCCGTACTTCTATCATCATTTCGTCGCTGCCTGAGTTTTCATCTAAATGTAAGCAGGCTTCTTATAGTTTCCTACCCCCTTAAATCCCGCGGGAAGCGGCAAGCGGCAAGCGTCAGACTGTGGTTCTCCAGAAAACCAATTAAAAGTAATAAAACCAACATATATAATAACCCGGGCGAATAAACCCTATAAAGTGAACGTGAGTACATCAGCGGTTATCCACTCCCATCGCCTAAGATATGCCCTTTGATTTTGTGAATGTAATAGCGCCTGAAAAATATGGACTCTTAGAGCTCATTCCGGGACCTGCAAATCTCCAATTTACCCGATGTCCATATGGCTTTGCAAGGATTGATGTTTATCCGATCCACTGTGAGGACCGGATAATTCAACCGACTGTGCAAGAGTAATTTGTAAGTAATGAGGGTGTTCCGAAGTTTCCCTTGAGTGAAGTTTCCATCAAGTGATGTCACTCTATGCTGAAATCTAGAGAACTCACTTACGGCGTTTAAATCACTCATCGATTAGTCAGAATTGCTAGACTGGCCCGAAAAACACAACAGCCGATTATAGCACAACGCACTTAATATTCATGTGATTTGTAATCAAGTGTTTCTCACCACTGCACGATTAAAGCACCGAAGTTAGGAGTGGTGTTCACTGTGAGAAACTAACCGGGTAAGCCACGAAAATTATACCAGTGTATTCTTGAGAAAAGTACAGTTAACGCAGAGGAGAACGTCTGTTGTGGCATCATTTGCCCCAATAATGAAAGCCTCAACAGTAAGTAAAACCACCGACTATGCTTCATGCAACACCCAAATATAACCAGTGGTTGCTTGTGTGAAATAGCGGAGGCTGAAACGGTACAAATTTACTCCTCTGTGACATGCAGACTGCCCATAATCAATACATCTGTTCATTCCATCGGTCCCGTCATCCCCACTATTACGGAATTTGTCTCAGAAACACGACAACATCTGTCCTGTACATTACCAAACCTACCCCTGCAAAGACATTAGGCAATGGGGTAATCTGAAAATATGCCATATTCAGAGTATCCAAAGGTATATGCTGTTTTGAGGTTTAGTTAGAACGACCCTACACCGTTTTAAAAAATGTAGTGGAAAACTATTTGACGACCCGCTGCTCCTTTCGCCTGCCTACTAAGAAGGAGAGTTTCAGCTGATCTTCAGCTGTGTCTCCCATTCATACCAATAGGTTGCAAATGGGTGTATAACTCTGCTTATGGAGTAGGTTTGAAGGGGATTTGGGAACTAAGCCCAACTGATGAGCTCGAAGGAGGGTGGAATCGTTTTCACAAATCTTGTAAGTGACGTTAGGTAGAGGAACAAACAACGCATCCTGGCAGCAAAAAGAAGCTTTCTCGATTAGGTTCTACTTTCACAGGGCACACAGCAGCCAAAAAATTGTCGTTGAGTAGTATTGTCCCACACTTTTAACTGTCTTGAACTTCTTTCTCAGCCAAGTCTCGAGGTATTGTCGCCAGTACTGGGGTTTTCCACGAAAGTCGTGCTCATGCGTGACGTCATCCGTTAAGTCCTAGTGATTCTTGTTGTGTTTTGCATTGGGTCATTCATGTGAACCTGTCATAACTACATCCAACTGTCTTCCAGCCGACTGTCTTTTCCTTTCCGCATCAAACGGACTTCTGAAAAGCCGATTAACAGTTACAAAGTATATCATGATGCATCCTGTCGAAAACATTCACAGTGGACCCCACTCTAGACCAGCTTTTGTTTGCTGACCATCCTGTTACTGACACTCACACGATGATTTTCTGCTAGCGAAAATGCTAACGATGCATTACACGGAAAAGAAAACAAGCTGGTATTTTGATCAACATCAAGTTACAGGCGATATAATAGCAACAGTTTCCGTTTATGTATAGTCAGATTGTGGTGTTTTGGGAAGTGCTTGAACGAGTATCGAAAAGCGTGTGGGCTGTTTCTGTTGATTACTACCACTTCTCGACACCAAAAATACTTTGCTGTTAGGTGAAATCGGTGTTAGATCAACAGGTAGTGTGCAAAGTAGGCAACTATTTTGCCAGTTTGATCAAACGATATAAACAAACGTCTTTCAGAATGTTCCAACAATTAAACCGAGAATTCTTCTATATTCGGCAAACCAGGGGGTATCTAAATATGTTGTATCCTCCGACGTACATCCTTGACTTAACCCCTTATGTGGAGCGTTTTCGAATAGGTGGCTCTGGACCTTGGAAGCATCCTGAATTGCACTTCAGAGAGATCCGACAGACATTCTCACTAATTGCACTGCAAAAGCGGAGTGAACGCACTCTGAGGATTCTAGTAACTGAACAGCTCGTGGACAAGGCAAATTTTGACACGTGGTTACCAAATTCAATTAGGCGAGAGATAAATGAAACCAACTTCATGGTTAATTATGAGGTCATTAATATGATTGGATAATATACATATGCATAACGTTATTAACACAATACTATAATATCAGAGTCCCCTATTCATCTACAGTGAAAACTCCAAATAATAAAGGACCACGCATACCAGTGATTTGCCAGTGCCATCGTGACTTTGTGAACCCCTTTAGTGATTGTCAGGTTCCGGCATTGGTGTCACTAGGAGACTTTGTTTAACCTGCTCTTGCTCAAATTTTAAAGGAAGCACCACTTGTTACTAGACACAGCAATGGAAACAGGCATGACTGCTGTGAACTGGAATTATTTTGAATCATTGTACCATGTATCATTGCATCCTTTATCTGCACTAATATTGACTGGCTACCAAGCAGTGAATTGTCTCGACGAATCGTGCTGCGTGCCTCCACAAGTCTAAATTACTTGTCGATTCAAATCAAGTCAAGTCAAAATAGTTAACAAATCCGGTGCAAGATGTACGTGTGACAAAGGCGCTTTTAAGTGATGATCATATATTGATGATCTAGGCGCTTCCAGCGGGTTGTGGCCTGTTAGACTTTATTATATTTGAGAACCATAACTATCCTCTACTTCTTTTCTCCACGATGGAAGATGGCGTTATAGATATCCTAGTGATTCTTCCGGGGTGTCTTCCACTGGGGACCTTCTTCACGACGGAGTATTGTAGTTAAAATCGTACACGCCCGGATCGTGTGTATGTAACGCCTCCTTGAACTGTCAGGACATAGAACTTTAACCGCTACTATATTTGAGGTTAGTAGTTAGAAAATTGCCGTAACGTTGTGAAAGCACAAATTATGTATAGGACAGATTTAGCGGTGGGAAACAGAGTTGTGATCCTAAAAGCGTTTGCTTATGGAACAGCTCATTATGTAAACGCTAAGTAAGAAGCTTAGTGGACCTAACAAAGAGATCAAAGAACTTTTGAGAACATCTGAGGCCAACTGAACAGTCCCTTTGTGTTTCGTGTTGGTCCCTCCTTTTAAGATAAGGAACGATGTTTCTCAGTTAACTGTCCAAAAATATGAGTATGTCAGAAATACCCATAACGCTGAAATAGAGATTGGTTTCTGCCTGCCATTTGCATCGGCTGATCGTAACCACACGACTCCTGCTGGAAGGATCGCCTGAGGATGCACCTTACATTCCGTTATTTGTTGCATGCTACTAATTTACTAGTAAGTAGCGTGAAGACGAAGCTGTCTTGAAGTAGATGCGGTCATCGAGAGCGGCTTAATGCTGAGTTTACAAGTCAGCGATTTGCAATCGAATCCCCTTATGTACGCGTTCAGTAAAACTACCATACTACTTTGGTCAACACGGACGTGAAGACTTCCTGCAGTCATTATGGTGCTGTATGCTTCAATGTGCGACCATTGCAGCTTCACGATCGGTTGGAGTCCGCCTCCAGACTCCAGTAGGTCTCCTAACTGCCACTTTACCGCATGGATGAAGAGAGCATACCTTTACTACTGGTGCCTCACTCAATTTTTTATTGAAACATTCTGAGCAATTGGTTTCCTACAATACTCTCATCAGACTGTCACATTCTTGGTTGGGAGTATAAAGACAAGGAACTACCCTTTGCTTACTTTTTTCACTCACACTGAAACCTGCTTACATATCGCCATGGCCGGGATCGACTACCTGTGGAATGGATATGAGTGGCCCGCTTCATCCCGAAAAATGCTACCCCAAAGCCGGTCTAATTCTGTCTTCTCACGGCAGAGGTTCTGTTACCTAATTGAAAGCTCGAAAGTGGATTTCGGACATTTCAGGATGGCTAATGTTTCTGTCCGAAACGAATGACAGTGTGATAACATATCAACTCCGTCACGCCGGACAAACTAGACGATGCTGTGATTTTCTAATACTGGGTTTTCTACGCGGAAGACCGTTTTTCGAACTTGGGGTATATCAATATGTGCAAGTTGCAGGCCGTTCAACAACACACTATTTGGAAAACGTTTGCATTCTTTGACCGAAAAAAAATTAGTACTATTGTCGGGCCGTGAAGTAAAAACTAAGCTCCAACCCGACGAGCGATAGTGCCGATGCACGAAAGCTCCTAGAATAAGTTACTGCTTATTGGTCAGCAAAAATACCTTTCACCAATTTAAAGCATCTTACGTTTGAACAAATACTTGATAACTGTAGAACACTGTGCGACGTTTTGTACTCGTCAAATCATACAGTCTCGAGAAGCCATCCAATTCATGGAATACTGGGATGGATCACAGCCGCTACTGGATGGGAGACAAAATTCATATCAACTTTGGAAGATTTGAGAGACTGTTCTGTTTTATTGCAGTGTCACAGGAAAACCATGGACTGCAGCCGTTTCTGAAATATGCTCAGAAATTGCGAAAATAAGAGTCTATGAACACCTGGCCATGTGATGCTTGATGACTGAAAGCTGATAAAATACACATTGTCCAAGCTTATCCTGTTTATCACCAGCTCGCGACCAAATCGGACACCTTTCAACTGACGGTCTAATTTTCGAGGGTTCATATCTTTCCGGATATTCGTTATGTCACTGTTGATAATACGAAATAAAGATGACTCCATTATACAGTGATTCTCAACTTTTAAACGTGGGTTGACTATAACCGTGGGACGAAATCCTTATTGAAATTTGAAAGTCTGCCCGAAATCCAATACAGATCCCAAACAAGCGTCGACGTGTGCAGTAGTCCAGCTAAATGCTCAAACAGGCAGGTTCCAAGTCCGACTTCAAGTTGTCCAAATCATGACTCCTCACGTCGACTGAACCACTCTGTCAAAAGAGGATCACATTGTGATTATCACTTCAATGAAACGCAAAATTCACCAGGCGCGGAGGGGCATCTCTGAAGAAATCTACGAAGCATACACCACAGAGCTTCCAAAACCTCTCAATCGATTGTTGCCTCTAGTATGAAATCAGAACTATGTTACCGTTCCTAAGAAGGATGACAAGCGGCTGCAAAAATTTACGAGCGGCAGGTTACCATAAAATTCTGCAAATATTTTCGCAGCGTCGCTGACAGAATGTCGCGCAACGCAAACGCATCAAGTTTAGCCCTGACCTGATGTAGACTGTGATGTAGTAGTAATTTTACAATGGACGCTTGAATATTGTTACTAGTTTCAACAAAATTTTTCGATCCAAGTTGTGATGCCAAATGCGATCCTACTACTACGAAGGTGTGAACGCGGTCGCATAACGAGGAGCCCAGGGAATCCATTATACTTTCCGGAGTATGACACTGATACCCATTGTTTGTGGCTCTTTCCAACTACCCTATCGATTGGCAAAGCAGTAAACACTTGGGGAATACCAGGGTGTGCAACCGAGATATGAAGACATGCCAACTCGACTCCACTTGGCGAGTTCACGCTAGATGACCACACGTGTGGTAAGTACGCCAAAATAACACCAGAACGATGATACCTGATCCAAAATTAGGGGTTATTTTGCCAGATCACTTAAAGGTTGTTTGGCCAGAAATGAATCCCAAAATTTTGATAAAAAGAGGTAATAGAGATGGGGTAGTAGTAATCTGGATCAGTTGGCATGTGATGCAAAACGTTAAGCAAGCACTTCGACATTCTCTCAGGGGAGCGAATTCACGACTCCCCGAGAGTCAGAAATAGAGGTATACGGGGGAAAACAGAAATACTGATTTTTCTTGCAGGGACCCAAAAGTAACAAGCTTTACAGGAGTGCAGTTACGCGGCCTGAGACTGACGAGCGTATCCTTAGCCTTGTTGATGATGACGTTACAGGAGTGGTAAGCAGCATAATCTGATGGAGGGTAGGGGTGGGTACACCAAACTTCCTGCATTCGATATCAGGATTCCATCCAGCCTGTATTTGTGCGCGTCCTTGAGTGCAAAAATACACAGTTACATTCTTGTTATACGTTACATCTTACCTTACGGTTCTCATCTCTGTGGGTGCGAAAAACTATTATTGGTTTAATGACAACCGAACTGATCTTTAATGCTAATCTCACATTTTATGGATCTTTATTGCAGATGATTAATCAGTTCAGTTCAGCTCCGGAGTAGCACTAGAAGAATTCCACTTTTCCGCCTCCAATTAGTTGAAACTGATGAGAAGCAATGCAAATGACAATGTAATAGAACAAATATGTCTCCCGAGTTGACAAAAACCAGGGAAGTTAGATGAGGAAATCACAGTAGGACCAAGAATCAACAAAGTCATTTTTTGGAACGAATAAACGATTGAGCTGCTCAGTTGAAAGAAAAAACAGGAGGCGCTTGATTGTCATTATGTTATTACCACATCGCGCAGTTTCCGTTATATTGTAGAAAATTTCAAACAAACTCTGGAATGGGAGGAACACTTGAAGAAAGACTTAGGTTACAGAGGGCGGAGAGTTATGTGTAGATGAATGTGAGTCGGGAGTTTCACCACCAACAGTAGTCGCAGCCAAAATGGACTCGCGCCTTGCAGTGGGAGTGGATTCGAAAGGCTTTGCGTTCACAATTTGGCGAATGCGATTCGGATTGATGGACCCCATGTGGGTGCTCACCGGAGATATCCCCTGAGAACGGTTCAAAATTGCTCCCGATCCGTTGGTGCTGTCCACCTCCTCAAGACCAAAAAGGGACTCTGGAACTTCTCTGCCCTCCATCAGATAGGACCAACATGAACGATTCCTCATACAGCCATCCAGAAGTGGTTGTAATGCACTGGATACTCTGACAATCGACTAAAACGGGTGTGAAAAAAGGAGGATCAGTACAATAGAAAGTACCATCTCTAACGCTAAAAACATCCCTTTTAGACGTCCCTTTAATAATTGCAGAAATGTCAACATTCATGTGACCAAACCCATGACAATGGTGCTAAGCTCACATGAAGCAGCTACGGATGACAAACCGTCCATGGAAGCAACAGTTACCGGCAACGATCAGGCTGTGCATCCTTTGAGGGACACACTCAAGGGGAATACTAAGACTGATCTCTCCACTAGATCGGTTTTTTACTCAAAACAGCTTGGGTTAAGACGGAACAGAATAGTGCTTTATTCGAAATGCCCATTTCCCCCAGGTGTTGTCACAACCATATTTACTTGCTGAATAGTCTAGATTGTGTGCGTCCTCTTACAGAATAAATATCATTGTGCATTTGAGTGAGATTTGTCAACAAAAAGCATGCACCGAGAGAACGGAAATTATTTGCATTTCGAGTGAGCTCAAGTCTTACTTCGTCTAACCTAGAATGGGTAGACCTTTTCCAAATCGGTTATTTGTTAGTTTATATCTGAATAACGAAAGTTGGAATAGATGGATCTAAATTGTCAAACCCACACTAAATTATCGCTGGGCAATAACTGAAGACCATAAAGATTATATAAAAAAACTCAGATGGGAGGAAAACCGAGGGCGTTGAAATATGCAGGTCAGTGTTAGTCCACTTGTTGGTTTCAATCAGCCTCTGCAAAGAATGGTGTCAACAACATCCCGGGCAGTTGTGTGAAACACGGATAAAACGATATGAGTTGTGCGAAATTGAGCACTATCGAAAGGTCGCACCTGTGACAAACGTACCAGATACTGGCGGTTGCGACGGACAGAGATACGACATAACGGAACTCATACTTCCGGGTTACGTAGAAGATGCCCATAGCCTCTGATAAACTTGCAAGGCTCAGTTGGCTGAAAACCTATCAGCTCCCAAACAGAAGCTGAGTATAGTCCAAGGTTTCGAGTGTGTTGTGCTTATGCCGACACTCTTTGTAACGTCAACCACATCTTTAGTCGTCTAAGGCTAAATTCCCCCCGGTATCTTGTTGTCCTCCATCTAGTGGAATTCCAAGCCAGAATATATTCGGTTACACTAACAATTTCATTGCGCGCCTGTTATCATGCTACCTATGCCATCATAGCAGAGTTTATTTAGTTTTCTTACATTCCATCTGCTCCACTCCCGCAGCGCTATTATGGGGTCAAATTAGGTTGCTAATTTAGCAACACAGTAGGCTCAGGGGATGTGTGGAGTGTGAGTATCAGAAACAAACCTAAAGCAAAAACTACGAGCGCTACCTGGTCGAAAACTGATTGGAATGCCTGTCTAAACGTCAATGTACGGACAGATGACACTGACGCACACTTCCTCGTTGAATTTTATGTAGTCAAGTGAGTAGAGAAGACAAGGGCTACCGAATGAATGTGCTCACTACTATGCTTCACGCTACAAAGATAAAAGCCGCTGAGTTTCGTCAAATGGTCACAGTTTATACTAAAAAATGGAAAGTTAGTCATAATTCCCTATATAGTATCGTCAAAACCTTGGTTCACTCGGTGTTACTTTAAAAACCGAGAGATAATGTTATCGCATGGCGATCAGTACCAAGTCCAATCTTACGTTGTTCTAAGACGAGTATGCTTGAACCCAGTCTGCCTGGGTCTTCAAGTGCACTGTAATCATAGATGGACAATGATACGAAAAGTCACTGACATTCACAGGCTAGTGATTGAATGGTGCGAAATACCTTTTCGCACAATGACTAAAGGACACAAAATATTCCAGGGAAATCAGTATGATAGTTGACACAAAGTCATAGATTTTAAAATAGCCGGTAGTCAACGCAGAACTATTGAACATAGTAGGTTTCTTCAAATACCCAAATACACGATCAATTAAGGAAGGAAGTACGCGTCCACATCAAGATCACCTTCGTGTAGAAGTACAGTATCCTATGAAAGCGCACACGACTCAGCCACCTAAACTGTACTGACGTGTACATGTGACCGAGGAGATGATCTTCCCAGATTCACGGTACATACGACGAATATCAAATGATGGTATCAAAAATGCAGTCAGAAATGACATTGGGGTACCGGAGAATAGCTGAAAATAATAATAGTTAGAATGAACGTCGGACGGCTGGACACTAAATCAAAACTGTCTAACGGTGTGCAGACAGTTTGCCGCAGATCGCAGCAGAGGCCAAATCGTTGAAACCGATTCATTCCTCGCTAAGAGACGACATTACAAAGTGAAATAAAGTAACTGAAGCCAGTTGAGAGGTTTATTCTGCATGGTAGAATTTACTACTCTGGGTCGCAATCACAACGTAACGGCATCCAATCACAGGACTTTGGTTTGTCATTGACAGAATTTCGGCAAAGGCTAGAAGTTAACAAACACAAACTAAACATACCTATCTCTGGAATACAACGCAGTGAATGCTATTTCAACCCGTCGATAGCAATTAGCTGTCATCAACACTGACCCACCAACCGGCAGACGACAAATCAAGGGCAGTCATAGGTGGATAGATGATCGATACCAGAGGTTACGCCTTGAACAAGAAAATACTAATTTCTGAATAAATGTCGACTACATACATACACCATCGTGTATATAGTTTCGTCGGAGCGGTATCGGTTGAGCGTAATAGCCAGTAAAGTGGAAATCAATAAAACAGTGCCCCACTTTTGCAGCAAACTAGAAGAACGCTATCTCAGAACAACAGCTTAGTCAGCAAAGAACTCAAACATCAACTCGGCTTCGAGATGGTACACGAAGAACGAAGGCACACGCTGCAGATCGCAGCCACTCATCCGAAAACCGGCGAGCGTGACTAGTAGTCGGCCCATAGGAGAGGAAACATATTCAACGAACGCCAGTGCCAGACAGCCGTTCGGTCACCTGATAAGCACAAAATCTATTTACTTGAGAAAGATATGCTGACCGACGAACACACATGGTTTCAGAATCAAATCAGCCTTACTATCCTTCGTCACAAAATAGCATTGGAACACTGAGCATCGTGGCAGCAAACATTCACTGGATGCCACACCCATTAATAGACAATACTTATCCCGAAAATTAAAACCAGACACATGAGCAAAGGACACACTAAACCCCAGATTATCGTGACGAATAAGTGAAAAAAAACTAATGCCATGTGAAGCAGACAGACTGCAACAAAGATCGCACAACAAAACGGAAACAAGTACCAGCATCCTTCACTAAATCTTCGCATGCAAATTTCGGAAGCGGGATAAAACCGTCTCGGGACTTGTTTAAAAAAAAGAGTCGAAAAAGTGGCCAAATCGAGTTCGTCTTTTTAGCCCCTTGCATTTCCGTTACTCATAAACTTAATCGTACCACCATTGGTGGATTTCTCAGCACTGAGTACGCTTGAGTCCCCATTTAGAAATAATAGGTTTCTCATGACTTTAATATATAGGTTTTTATACACGATATACATCATATATATGCATAATACGTTATATTAGAGTGCACCGTATCTCGAGAAAACTTGACAAGAGGAAAAGCCTTCATTGAGGTGACATGTGGGCGTGAAATCCCTTCCAACCATAGGTCCCTGCTCGTGGGCTCAGAATAAAAGACGATTTTCTGGTTTACCGAAAGATCGATTTACTTCCCTTAACGATGTTCATCTGGATTGATTAGTTGTCTATGAATTTAACGATTTTGCCATAAGACTTGTTGATACGCTAGCCCGTTCCATTAGTCAACAATTCTTGACTGAACTTGACTCAATCCAGTCAATAATTTAGTCTTAGCTACGAACACTACAGTATACGTTCCAAAAATTTTGCGACTGAATTTGAAGACAGTACCGTTGAAGGTGGATGATGCCATTCTCAGCGATTCAGTAATTCACCAGTTCACAGTAACTTGCTTTTTTGTTACATAAGAATACCATTTCGTGATAACTTATCGTGTTAAGCTAAATCATAAAACTGCTAGTTCCATAGGGCTTAGATGGCGATGCCAGAAGAATATTATGCAAATTGCTCTAATGAGCTTAAATCATGGATGTAGAACAGCACTGAACAGCCGGAGCATTCGCTTCGGACGAAATGGAAAATTTTTATTCCCATTTCATGAGAGCTGTGCAGAAAAACACGGACACGCATGACATTTCAATGCCGCAGTGAAGAAAACACTACATACGGCGCTGTTGCGCGAGGTTATTTACACGAGGGGGTGAGCGGGACGGAATCTGGGCGTAAACTTCAATTTCTATACGTTGCAGAGATGACAGTCGGCCTGTCTGCGGCTGGTTCGAATTGGAGCAAGTACGGAATAACGAACAACATGAAATCAAAATAAACATACGCCAAGTTTCCGTAAGTGCGTCATCAAGCCTATCCAAATCAACTGCATCACGTGCATTATGTGGTGCACGATGTTGTTGGTCAAGGAATGTGTTATGAGGAAGAGAATACGCGTGCAACTTGTCTGAGAAAAAAGTTAAAAAACAGCAAACAGTCAAACCCATTGGTTTGTTGACGTAAGGAGGATAGAGATCGTCAGTCGTGCGTCGGTGGATTCACGAAGTCAGACTTGACAAAACAGATATGTGAGATATCGGTATGACAAGAGAAACGTAGAAAAAGTAACCAACCTTGTAGATCGGAGTACAGACGAAATCTATAAACTCGACTTGTAAGCGAGGCAATTCGTGCACATGACTCCGATCCATGAGCTCCTGGAACACAGAAGTAGAAGCGAGTGACAGACGCAGTACTACGGTTGGACTGCAAAGGTGGAAAGCAGTGAGACATTCATAAAGCCCGAAATCCAAATTTATTAGCTTTAAGCTAAGTAAAACTAAAAGGTTGTATCATAAAGTTCGCGAAAGCTGAACTAAGCCTAGACGGAGGAATACGGAAGTCTGCGGTGAATTGAAAACGCACGTCTTTATTGTGGGATATTCGCGCTTCAGCGCATGTCCCTTTTGGGGCCCAAGTAGAAGATATTTTTCACACCTTCATATAACGGACGGAATAGCGCGATATTTTTTTCGACGGTACGATGTCAGCATATTCTGTACTGATGAAATCAACAAGGTCTTTTGATAAGATTTTCTAATGTTACAAGAGAAATTTGATGATGTCCCAAGGGGTGTCCAACGTGTAGCGTGAAACTCACAGCGCTGCATGTCATCTAAGCCCGGATCTCTTTTAGACACCAAGTGCTGGTGAACTTGTTAGTAGTAGGTAACTGAGTAAGTTGACCGAAACTATAAACTGAATACGAAAACAAACACTAATGCGTTATCAATGCTTTTCGTAAGCAAACAAATCGAAAGAGGCGAAACTGGTGGGAAAATATGCACAAGTTAGCAAAGTTCTAGTTAGATCTGAAATAAGAACTCAGTCAGATAAGGCGGCAAAAGTAATTCAGAGTGCTGATGTTTCCCGAGTTGTCGCGCTGCTCCAATACAGAGGGATTTTGAGGAGACGGTCATCACACAGAGGAAGTAGTTAGTGCATCATACCATTTTAAGTAGCTTATTCATCTAAACTTAAGGTCTAGTGCTACATCGGAAACGTTCAAGGTCGACTATTCTCAATGACCTGATGATGCAAAAAAAATATACCCCCATGAGCATAGATGAGCAGGGCGGCGCTACCGAGTGAAGTGGCAGAGAAAGCATCAGAAGTGTCTGGTAAATAGATAGACGAAAAACAGGATTCTTTCGGAAACAAACTCCTAAAGAGTTACACTGACGTATCGTTCCGCCAGATGAGGTCCAGCGCCAATTCCGTACAACATCATGCTGGAAATCGAGTGGTAATACTTACACCTTGCAAATTTTGCTCCTCCTGAGGGTTCGCAGGCCTAGCCCCAGGCCTGAACCGCAGGAATGACAGGGTCAAGATTTATGTAAAATCAAAACGGTGTTGTTCTTCGAGCTTGTTGCATGAACTCTCATCAGTGTTGGACCGTATAATCTGGCTCTTGATTGATTACCAATACGTTCTCTTCGGAAAACCTATACGTTTCACCCACTAAAAATTACTGCCCTTGTCAGAGTCTTTCATCATCGTGCTGATAACTTAGTCAGATCGATCCCTTTGAGTACTTCCCAGTAACGCTGAAAGATTTAGTTGCTTTATCGTCACATTTAGCGATCCTGTCAACATTGTTAGCTTTTCCACAAGGCTTGGCGCTAAGAGGGACGATATTTTTGTGAACAACAGAAACATGTTTGCGTACGCATGCGGGTCCCACGTAATACCTTTGAACATTGCATTAGGACTTCTCTCACAAGGCATATTTTGATAACGATCACAAATAAAAATTTACGGATGCTTAATCCGAGAAGATCTTCACGGATGAATAAAAACCAATCGGGCACTGTGGCACCCATCACTGACTTCTCCATTTTTTGTGATCCTAATTCCTCTATGCATCATGAACGCTTGACTAACTACATTAATTTTTATTTCCACATACACACACACTGTTGTCCCGTAGAGAGTTTATATTCTCTCCACAAGAAAGATAGGGCTAACAGGGTCGGAATTTACCTAGATGTTAAGAGGCTGACGGGGGATGAAGTTCATGAATGTAACCTACGTGTAAGCGCACCTTGGCAAAAGAAACTGACGTGAGGCATGGAATGCTCTGGGGTAGTACCAATTCAAGATTGTCTTCGCAATCCACTGACTTTCAGCATCATCAGAGACAGCGATATTAGTGTTAACAGTGATGTTTCACTACCGCACAACCACAGAGTTCATCTAATATTATTTAAAGTCCTAGAATGAAAAGAATGAGTGCGGGAAGGGACCTGATGCTAGCCTCTCGCAAGCATTCTGCGGTGCCTACACCTCCAAGCACTCACTCAGACAATCTGGAAAGAAACTGACAACACGAACGCCACTGACATCGATCAGCCGCAATTTCTTGCAATGTCTACCGATCTTGGTGTTACCAAACGGATTTATTGATGCCTCCAATCCATTCAATACATTTGGTACCTAACAAAGTTGTCACCGTATGGTCAACATAGTAGGTGGTGTAGTTCAACGGCCACTTACGCCTGGCAAAGCCAGCGCCCCCGATCTTCTATCAACAGCGCTACTCAAGGAATGCGCTGACGTCTTCAATGAACCAGAAACCATCCTGTTCAACCGATTACTCTGCCGAGAGATGGCAAAGATAACAGAAGTCACAAGGAAACGAAACACAAAGTTTCACGGGTTACTCTCTTAACTCATTAGAAAGAATACTCTTGAGCGGAATGCAAACTGCCTTGCTTGCCAATTTGCCTATCGATAGTAGTACACTGCTGAATACCGCTCCATATCTGGTCCACTCAGTTGTTTTTTTACTCCACAGAAGTGAAAAGACTGTACAGCTGTTGATGTTAGGTTATACGAATAAGTACTGTTGCAATTGCTTACCGGTGGAATCGAATAAAATCCGATTACGTTGACCAAGAGCTATTTCACTGACCGGTGGCCGAAAATCCACCCTATACAATGTCACCGGTTTGCTTCAAGCATCTGTATCACCTCGCAGTTGTTCTCCCACTATGTCAATCGCATGCCCATTTCCGGTTCCCTTATGCAATGTAAAAATATCAACGATTTGCCATCGGTCTTCAAACTTATAAAATAGCTTACATAAACTCATGGTGTGGTCTGCAGAGCGGTGTCCATCCTTTAGTGTCCCAAATCACTAGGTTATGTTTTCACTGATTTCGGGTGGGCTCTGATAGGACAATTGCTATACATTGTCATCTCTCACTACCAACGAGGTCCCCCTCCCGAAATTTAACACCGTGAAGTTCTCAGGGCCAATTCTCCCGAGAAATTCCAGCTCATCATTCAGTTTCGTCACACCGAAACGACCCTCAGCGAAGTCCGTTGACCAGCCTTTCACTCCCTTAGCTGTACCACAAAATGAGGTTCAAAACCGCACGCATCCTCCCAAATTTGGGGTACTGTTTTCCTGTTTTACTCCCCAAAAAGGCTACTATTTGTTGCGAGGTTACTAAAGCAGGTTTCAAAATGTAGCGGAATTTCACGGACTATCTTCGCAGATTTCCTGTCCAGCAAACACGGAAATGATTGTCCAAGGTTTTCGTTCACAGCTCTTTCAGATAAAAAACACCCATTGAACGTTCCTAGTGCACTCCACTCATAAAGCGAATCCCATTTGGCACGTTAGTAGTGTTTTGGTGATGAATCGCCTACAGATAGGGCTTCTTACTAACACTGGTTAAATGTAGCTAGCTAAATTAGCAAGTGGAACTGTTTGCACCCTCAAATAAAACAACCGTCGATTGCAGTCTAGTTCCAGGTCGTTAAGCAGCGAAGAAAAACCGTAGCACTGTCGCAAAAGATTGGCCCACAGGCCTGCATTCAAAATATCGACACGTTCATGAATCTCTGTGTGTGCAAGGCATGAACAGAATTTAAATAAACACCTGACTAACTCGAGGTTGACTGCAAAGTTTATCCTTCTCCAAATCGCCTTGTTCGAAAAATTCTGATGAGACCAATTCAGCCGTCTGGAATGAAAGAACAGGGGAAGTATGAAAAAATGTGGGCAACGGAAATCTAGCGCTATGTTGGTCAGAGAATGTAAAGCTGCGTTGATTGAGCATTTGTCTATTCGACTGCCGATCGCCCGAAGTCAACAAACAACAAGCGGATGGGTAAAAAGCTAAGTGCGGTTGCACCCAATAATGAGCCCTGAGGTTTTTAGATCATCCGGTTACCTAGAGAGGAAAAACGATGGTACTACATACATCTTCCAACGGTAAAGGCCAACGGCTAGGTTAGAAAAATAATCCCCTATACGCTCACGGGAAACTAGCAAAGACTGCGAGAAAAAGCTGAAGAAATGTGTTGAATACTTCACCTCATTACTGAGTCGCTCTTCGACCACCAACTAGGAATTTCAAAGACCACAACCTTCACGCCGTACACTAGCAATTGCAATGCCCATAGGAAGCACGTAAACAAGTAAGCAGGCAGCTACGTGGGTAAGGTCTCTTTCGATCAAAAGCACAGGAGCTGGGACAATGGCAGGATGCTCTCGCCATAAACTGTAACAATACAAACACCATGAGAAATATGCAGAAAACACACACGGGGACATTAACACACACAAATGACGCGTTACGATGAGGGTCCTGCAACTATGTGGTGGATATGAGTCGGTGGTTAAACAGATCAATTTTGGATTATTTTAACTGCACGAATGGTATTCTAAGCCTAAAATTATCAACCGACAGAACCCCAAATAACTGAGAATGAGACGTGAACCGGGTCCCGACATTTCCACTCTTGGGTCGAAAGTGACCTTAAGCACAACGGAAGGTGCAATTTTGCAAAGAAGAATTCCAGCCATTCGAAATGTTAGGTTGTGGTTCGTGGGTTCTCATACATCAGTCTACATGTGAAGCCGAAAACTCTCGCTTATACTCGAACAATGTCATAATAAAAACAGATCTTAAATAAAAAGAGCTTTTTTGAGGAGAGAAAAGAAAAATGTGTCACAAGATTGGCTTTGGAAACCAAAAGGTGGCGAATTGTGGTTTCGTTTGCTTTCAAACACGGTCTTGATTACTGCCCAATAGCCAGAAAACATAAGCATTTAACGCTGGGAGGAGAACTTAAAACAAGGTGGAGTGTTCCACCTAGCAACTGGTCACCCCACTAACCTACTTGCAACAGACCATGTAAATACGTGACTGAGGGATAGCGGAGCTATCCGTGGTCTACCTGCGAGTTAATCGAACTAACTATCAGGGACTCGTAACCAAATAGCAAACCAACCGGTGCGTAGTGGGTTTGAATCTCTCTAGTGGTTTATTAGATGAATAAAGCGAGAATGAACCCGCTGCACGGCGTTGTTCGGCTATTCAGTGGCTATTGACCTCATTAACACGATCGAATACACACATGAAACTTCTAAATCCACTCAATACTTGCAAAGTGCTATGAAAGACTTGGTGCAAACTGAAAGGTCACACATAAATGTTCGTATGAATGCATTCTCACCCCCTAAAAAACAAGAATATCTCTAAGGTAACTGACAGGTCTTGTGGAAAAGACCGTTAGGTTGTCGATATTCCACGGCCACCCACATGTTACCAACATAAGAGCTCAAATTATCTCCGCTACTGCACCATCATTGGATTTCTGCACTTACATGGGATCTCTGCGAATCACGAACGCTTTATTCACGGCGAGGGGGGGCTAATTCGTATCGATCAGGCATTTCGGTGCCAGGTACTTGGATTCTTTAAGCACCTACTCCAGGATTGTGGTTAGGTGCAAGGTGACCAGACTACGGTTTGAAATGTGTTGCGTAAAAGCGGGTGTGCACTGGGGAAAAAAACAAAATATTAACCTAATCTAACTTGTTGACAGTTGTTTGCTCCGTAGTAATAGTGCCACCAACCCGACTGCCACGGTGAAAGTTCCATCACAAACGCGTTGTTTGTGTGAAGACAACATAATGAAATAGGCAAGAACGTTTGAAGTCATCCACACTGTCCTTAGACAGAAATATATTCAACATATGTTGGATACGACTGGAAAACGAAAGACCGACAGAACTGGATATGCAGTGACAGGTGAGATATATGAAATACTCGGGTACGGATGCCAGTAAAACAGTAGACAACAGAATAATCTACAGTGGGTAGTTTGCAAATAAATGTGTGAAGCATAAACAACTGAGTAGGAGCCGCATCGGTTTTGGGAGAAACAGGTAACCGCAAGTGTGAAAACGGAGGGTGTGTTAATAAACAACTTACAATTTTTTGCACTGGCCAAGGTTTCGTGATGGCAGATATGTCACACGAAGTCATGAGCATGCCACCCAAGAGAAGTCGCTCTTCAGGGTTGCTCAGCCATGGCTCCATGGAAGAAGGGAATTCGGGGCCGACGGCGGACAGCTCCCGCTGCTCCAAGGTACGATTGAAGTCCGGCAAACGGGCAAAGTGGCGTGATAAATCTGTCGCCAATATGCATTCCTTGATCAAATTGACTATGTACTTGTAATCTGATTTGTTGAGCACGGATAAAAAGTCGTTACCCTAGATTTGGGGTAGCAAAAGAAAGTTACTTGGGGATTTTTCTGAAGGACAGAGTTGATACATGATAGAAGGTTTGCAATCACTCAACAGTTCACAGAAAGCCTAATTGAATTCGACAAAGCGTGGCAAGGACCGCCTGAGTTAAAATGCTTTAATCGTTTTTTACCAGCAATAAAGGAAACCAACTGGAGTCTCATGAGTGAGTAGGGGAAATTCTGTGAAGAAATTACTGACTGAATTTCCCATATGAAGATATGCGGTACACTGTGCGAATATTTCCCCACATTCCTCAGTCGTATTCCTCAGTTGTATACACCTGAACTGTGAGTAATGTTCAGAATTGACATGAAGTATGTGACATCTTATTCTCAAATATGGCTGACCTAAATCCATTCCTAAAAGCCCTTCTTATCAAAATTATTGGTTTTGAATGACCCTCAATATTCCACTGCTGGCTCACAAAACTGTTTCTCACGCCTAACTCCGACATAACTACTTCCTCCAGCTGACCAAATGGCGGGCTATATTATTCTACAAAGTCACTTGGGATGCCATGGACAGAAGCCTTGCTTTGTGGATGTACAGAAAAGCTGGTACACACAGAGGGAGCTGAGATATTCCACAATGTGTGAAACAGAAGAAGAGCAAAAAGGACTAAATAGCAGTAAAATCTTTAAAACCAATCAAAGCTTACTTGCCTAAGTATACCTGAAAAAATCCGGTTATTCATGCGTAACCTGCTATCTGGTCATTTCGAAAACTGTCATAAATTATAAACCGTAGTTTCGAAGCAGGGGGTGGCTTTCTGACCGTAAATTCATCATTTACAGTGGACTCACTTTTAACTTTATCATTTTTCGTCCTCTGCCTCGGTAAGCTACACCCAACAATATTTGAAGTGAAACCCAATAACGACCACAGATTGACAAAAGCCCTCCGGAAGCCGATTTCAGTCTTCTTGAGGCCTACTAAGTAGGTGGAGTCTTCGAGTTTCCATTAATCTTATCCCGTGCTTGAACACCTGATGGGAGTCCGTGGTAAAGAGTGCCATAAAAGATGGGCTTTAATCGACCTGAATGAGCGCAGACAGCACATTTTTCCGATCAGCTGAACCGCGTCGACGCTGCTTATAACTGCTTACAGCGAGCTGCGTAACGGTACTTTTGTGTAGATACGGATGAAATTGGATGCAGGATGAAAGGCAGAGTACCGCTAACCCCAGCTATGTAGGTACGAAGATATCACTGGTAAACCAGTGATAACTATAATTGGCGGTCAGAAATGACCACCAAGAATCACACTGTTAGAAGCCACCACGGAAAAGAAGCACGTTGTGTACTGAATGCCGTATTTTCCTCCCTGGACAAGACAGTGCAAATGCTCATCAAATATTACATCGCATGCCCTGTATTTCGCTTTACAGTGGACAGATTGAATACACAAAACGAATCGCGACGTGCCAGTGGAGTTTGCAGTAAGCACCATGTCACCGAGCAACTTTTGGCAGATGCGTTCAAGAACGAATCTGTTCAGGAGCACAATGACGATGGGTCAATTTTGAGATTGCGAAAACAGGTTTCGATGACAAGATGGCTAGACGCAGGATTGGAATGCATGCTCCATATCCGAAGCTTTAACAACGAACAGTAGAGAAGGGTACAAGCTATTGATAGACAGCGAACGCCACTGAAGGATTGTCAGGGTGTGTGTACGTACGTCCAAAACAAACACGACAGCAAGAGGACATACGTATCAAGTCTTCAAAGTTATCTTGATTCCCTTGAAAAACGATTAAGCAGCTTGAGGAGGTTTGCCAAATACAGATTTTGTCTATTGTACCCACTGGTCCTCTAGTCAACGTATTGTGAAAGCAGTGGGAACAGTTTGGCTTTATCGTACTGGTCACGATCATGATTCGTATGTATGGCGGCCTGATTTTAAGTTTGTGGTATGTAACAGGAAAAGACATGCATGCGTTGGGGCATTACTTTCCCAGTAGACGTACAACCGACTGGTCTTATAAGATACACTTGAAGTGAACTCAAAAAGTAAATTGCTACTCCCGCTGCGAGACGTATACTGACCTTGCGATGAAAGGTCGTAAGTACTCAACGCTGGGTTTTGCAATTGTGTACAGCAATGCAGAATTTTCTAAGTGGGTACGTGAAAACGTATAAATTCCGCAGAAGTTTGGACCTTCCCTGCAGTAGCTAGAGGACGCGTACGTTGAGAAAAAACGCCCGGGAATACGGTGCGTCTCAAACAGAATGTCAAGCTCACCATTTCAAACCGCCCTCTATCGAGCTCAATATTTTCAGCAGGGTCATTCAGTTTATCTTTCTCCAAAGTACGTTAACCACATTCCAGTGTAGAGTCAATTTTAAATAAGTGTTGTTCCTTCCGCTTGTTACAATGGCATTCAATATGGGAACATCTATCTGACCTTCCCAGACTGATCCAGATTCTGGGTGAACAAATGGTTCCGGATAACCAGAACATTTTTCTAGCGACCGCCATGATCAACAGACAACTCAACCTCTAAAAATAGACGCATCTCCGATTATTTGCCGCAACAATAATAAATAATTCAACCCAAAAACTTTCTGCAGATGGGTAAAAATGGATCACATCAATGATTAATGACTTTTGAACATGTAGTTATTCGTGATTGTTCGATGGTGAAAATTCGGCTTGCAAACCAGCAATGAGCTCAGCGCACCTACAACGACAGGCACTCCAAAATTTATATATCTAAAGGAAATAACTGCACCAAACCCAATCTTCAAGATATTTTTGTGTGCGTTACTGAGTCTTTCATGGAATTTCGGCACCCACCCTACTACTGAGGGTGAGCAGAATTGTGCGCGCCTGGGTTCAAAAAGTGTGAGAGGGAATTCTGCAGATGCTATTACAGCACAATGGCGGGTGTGCGTGAAGACGTTTAGCCCGTTGTCGGATCGACGACGATCGGCCCCTTTATTGTTGTCTTGCGTGTGAACAAGAATCCACCACCAGGCTTGAGAGATAACTTCCTAACAAGATTCGGTTGTTCATAACCAGTGGAGCGGCGAGCAGATAATACCGCCTTACCATGCAGCAAGCACTACTGATGCTATTTCCTGTCTCGCTGCTTACGGATGCTAGTTCGCACGCAAGCCAACCCACATGGGGCCGACTACCATTGGTGCGAAAACAAGGGGAAAACATTAATATCACAAAGCAACGTATGGCGTATAGCCGTACGCAGCGCATGGCCTCTAAACAGGCAAGACAACTCTGTGCTGGTAAACTGATCCGCACATAAAAGGAATCGAAAATTAAAACGTCCATATTCAAGTTACCCACCTTCCGTGATAGAAGCATCATGCACTGGTTGAAGTGATGATGCTCGAGTACAGAAGTCGAATACAGTTGGACCAGTGGGGACATTGTCTTGACTTGGAATTGATTGTCTGTACCACGATGATCCAAATCGTGAGATAGACAAGCTACCATCAAAGCGAGACACTCAAGATCTGTGAACACAGAATTTAGGTCTGCATTCTGAAAAAAACAACGAGGAATAAAGAGTGATCGAGAAGGGTAGTCGCCAACACCCAGGTACTAAACAACAGGCCACCAGGAAAAGTCTACAGGCGGAGAAACAATAGCCGCATGTTCGTCTACTCTATTTCAGGTATCCTAACGAGGTGTGAATTATGAATGTATCCTGAGTTGTCCTGAAGTATGTAGAGAAAGTAGAAGTTATGTTAGCTGGGATTGGCAGCTTTTTCGAAAGTGTTTCGTCACTAATTGAGGTGACGCCATCAATGCGGATTGCATTTATTCCCAACCTGTTTGAGTAGTAAAACTGTTCAATCTGATTAGTGTCGTATCGCGGAAAAAAAGTTAGATAATTTGAATCCCAGCCACACTGACGCATGAAACGGCCTTCAGGCAGCATATTCGGTTGAATAATATCACAAGCGTTATACTGACTCAGGTCCCACATGAATTTCACTTTATTAGCATCTGCTTTGCAAATGAGTGGTTAAAACCACCGGTAATTTATTTTGCAAGCAGCTAAGGCAGCAGGTTGTTCGCGGTCATGGTGGACAAAGCACAAAATCCTTGGCGGACTACTATTTTCCTCGAATATTTTCTGTTCTATCTCGATGTAGCCCAAAAATGCGAAATGCAGACAATCAAACAAATATGATGACTATTTATGGAGCCCATGCAAACAAGTAGCGACTAGATGGGGTTATGGTGTCAAAACTGACTCCACGAGCAAAATTCGAGTAAGACCACCCTGCAGCGTTCATCAGCATCCTCGGGAATCTACATATGCACAATCCAACAGCAATGATGGTCGGCTAATCGCCAATAACATGTAATGACACAACCGGAACGGGTGATCTATGCTCCTTATGTATATATTGCCTGGATTTTTGGGTTCAGCAGGCACGCGAACCGTCGCCCTCAACTTTCAAGACAGGACAATTGCTGAAATCCATATTGTTAACAATCCAATCAAAAGTATGTGCAATGCCAAGTTCCAGTCAGCAGAAATAAACGTCGGTTTATCTATTTCTCGAAACCTGTCTGTTTTCACGACTTCGCCGACCGTCCAGGCATAGTATGCACTACAATTGAAAAAAACTGCACCTCACTTCAGTCATGCATACACATCTATTCATCTTGACGTGATAACCCAGCTGCGCCTAGCATTCTCTGTTTAGATGCAACGCTCAGTTCTCAAGTTCGATGTTCGGGGTTCAAAGCCTGACACGACCACGGATATCAAATATTCACGGGCTATAAAAACAGCGAAACTTGAATCCGGTGCTTTACTTTGTTTGGTGTTTTCAAACGAGAGAGATGTTAATGGGGATAATCTTAAGGGCTCGGAAACAGTCCATCAAAGTTTGAACTGTCCACGTTAAGACAGGACCATATAAGCAAGATAGAGGCTACTCCAAACATCAGAATTTGCAATAATCCCAGTGATAGTGAACTTCGGAAAAAATACCTGGATTCAAGTGAGGTCCCATCGAACGCAGACGAAATTATCTTGCAGTTTTCATGCACATGCATTACGCTCAGTAAACGTTTAACTTTTGGGTAAAATCACGACTCCAGGGAGAGGTCACCGCGTGTTGTGGCAGGCGATGAGTCGCGCAAAGCTTTCAGTAAATACAACTAACTTGAATGGAAAATACCATTAAGAAACAATGTGAAAAAAACTCAATGTACCTGGGGAGATCTCATTCCCATCATTCAAGCGTACGTTTTCTTCAGTCTCTTTCTATGCTCCCCGTGTGTACGCACATCCATTTGCTTGATCCACCCTAATCCGCTTCCGTACAGGTAAAGCCCGGTATCTTATTTTACCGTTTTACACAACCAAAGACTAACT
Organism: Opisthorchis felineus; assembly: GCA_004794785.1. Lineage (NCBI taxonomy): Eukaryota > Metazoa > Platyhelminthes > Trematoda > Opisthorchiida > Opisthorchiidae > Opisthorchis > Opisthorchis felineus. Next base: position 339,656 of record SJOL01008935.1, on the reverse strand, counting down.
ATTGTTATGCGAACAGGTGAGCTGCCCCCTAATCATCTATCACCACTTTGATAACAGGTCCACTGGAGCAAACAACAGAACAATAACAAATTGCCTGCCAATCTTGCTTTGAGTATTGTCACACGCTGTCACGGAAAATAAAGCTGCATGCGAAAGCGCTGGGGATGTTACCTACACATTTGGTCAAGCCGCGGATAGACCAAGCTAACGTTCCTTATACAAGTGATATGTGCGGCATGCCGGCAGATGTACTTTGTAGTTAGTCACGCAATTCTAAATAAGCCGATGCAGCCTATTGGTCGTTATTCCTGGAAACAGTCCGATAATACTAACGAATTTTCTTCGTGATATTAATATTGACGTTTTCTACCTGCAAACAATTTGCAGTTTGAATACACAGTACTTCACCATCCTTTCGGAATCAAACATTTTCTGTTTGAGGACGCACTCTCCATGAAATGTCCATTGGGTCTAATCAAAAAGAGTACTTATTTGCCAGGAAAACAAAGTTGAGAAGAATTCGGCACGAAAATGATTGAGAAAAGTGATCGTCTGATAATCCCAGATTTGCAACATTACAACCTCCTAAGAGTTACAACGGGGTGACACATACCACATCATATCGGAAGGAATTTTTCCTTCACTGCGAGATGGCTCAGTGGTTTTAGCGCGAATTTACTGACCGGAAAGTCCAAGGTTCGAACCCGACACCTGCATCTCGACTTCCTCTGTCTAGTCTTAGGCAGTATCCCAGCCCTCGTGCTTTCTTCGGGTGGCATGGTAGTTAGGCACCGAAAGGGTGCTATAGCTGAATGGTCTTTATATCTCGTCCATGTTGATGATGGTGGTAATCGACAGAGAACAAGGCTTTGAGACTGTTCAAGGCTTTATTGCATTACAGTCATTTTGATTAAAACGGTTAGTCATTACTTGTTTCGCACAGAAGCACGCTAATGCAGTCTCCATATGATATTTTGTGATTTTTGGTTTCATGTTCCATTGTTCTCATTGTAGTCATAGTGCAGCTCCAGAAACACCGTCAAGGAACTCAACTGAGGGTACGCATTTGCCGCAGGTAAATAAACAACGTAGTCCTCACGTGAGCTCGCTGCATCACATGTTTCGGTACATCCGGTTCTCGCGAAAGCAGGGAAAAGTTGTAAGGGGAGGTTTTCTGACTAGTATTTCGCACCAAAAGCAACAGCCTAACAATTTCATATCAGTGTGGAAATCCGACTAATTAAAACACATCGGTGCGCGATAATGCATTGTCCGCAGTATTTCAGCAACGGTTGTTTTGTGCATTTTAGCTATACCGTGTGCACGACTCCCGTAGTCAGCATCTGTAGTGCGCATCAACTTCAAAATCTACCAATCTTCAAAGTTTATCCTCAAATTTTGTTTTTTTCCGACAGCCGTCGACCTCGTAGTCAAAGTTATGAGGCTCTCTCTCCGTTTGTTGCATTCTGTTGTATGCTTTGGTTGTGCTGCGTCACTCAATGAAGCAATAGCAGAGCAGTTTACCCCCCTCGCTCTTGCTCCGAACACTCAGTGTATCCAAGTGTTTCCTTTATACAAACGACAGTTTCACCGCAGCCGGTTTAGCTTCTGGCATGTACCAGTGTCAACCGACACAATCGCCGTTCAAGGACCGCGGGATTACCAGCAGGTCGAACATCACCCTTGACACCTGAAGCGTGGGTTAAAGCATGAGTACGCCTAGTTTTGGATCCGACTAGTGATCCCGTTGACCTTATTCGCATTCTGCTAAAGGGCACGAGAGAATACTCGCTGGCTTGGGTGACAGGAGGTAATGACAGTCATACAGGCTCACGTCTGTTAGTGCAATATTGTGAAGTATCTGGGCAACACACTACAACAAAGGCAAAATATCCAACCAACAGTTCATAAAAGTTGATAAAACTAAAGTTTTACTAGCTGGGTGTAAATGAATTGTCCAGCAGGTTTCAAGAGTCTGTGACGCTACCTGACTGGAGAGTCCTAACTAGCGGGTCAGTCGATCGAAACAACCAAGGTATGTTACTGGGTCGTCGTTCGGGCTGTCGGGTTTATCACTCACGTCAATCAAGCGCGAACATGTTCACCTGTTCAGACGTGAAAATTCAGATGCGTCCAGCGTGCTCTGGCGGATTAGTGATAACACGCTCGCCTCGCATGCCAGATGTGCCGAGTTCAAACCTCGGCAAGCCCAGGGATATGCACTGCTGATGAGCTCTAATAAGAGCGAAACTCGAGTCCAGTACTTCCCTCCAGAATCATTGCGCCAGGACAGGAAGACGACTGTTCAATCGAATGATGTGAGCGTGTATTCAACAAATCACACAACCACTCAGAACTAAAGGGATGGCCGAGAGTACTCCAGGCGATGTCTGTACAATGCATACAGAACTTCTTAGCCTTCTTTTGGGTTAGCCTGCAAATGCTGCAACGTGTCCAAAGAGGGCAGTGCTGATACCACCAACCGCGGTCAGTACGACCCCATCAAACTTCTATGCTTAACTTGAAAACACCGTGTACACAAAGTTGGACAGTGAATTTTAGACACTTTCGGAATATCCGAACTCCGGGGTAGTCGAAACTGAAGATGAACTGAAAATCACGAAAATACAGCTAAGGCTGAGATTCTCAAACGAGAACGTGCTGATTTGCGGAGTTGCTTTCACATGCACAATACGACTGTAACGACACCAAATGATTGGGACGCTAAAATTTTGCGATGTGCATATCTGCATCCAGTCTATATTTAGGTCTTCGCAGCACCTGAAGATCGAGAACGTGAATCAAGAAGTAGTAGGCGGAAACTGCGATCATTTGGATGCAATCATGCACCAGAGCTCTTGTATATTGCTGCGGTGTAAAGATGCCTTAGCGGCTGCACCCTTTTCTTCAGCTAACTGTTGTGGTAATCGGTCAGTTTACTGCCAGAGCGTGAAAGCATTTTTGTGAAAAGGGGTCAAATAAAAACAGTAGCTTGTGGTCCAATGAGGATGGGTCGGTCATAGTTTAGCTGTGGAATGACGTATGCTCTGCATTCATACTACATCCGAAAGCTGAAGGAATGGCGAGTAGTGTCAGGTAAACTGACACTGTAAATCAGTGAAAGATAGGGCAATCATGATCTATTAGTGACTAAGGCCACACACCAGCCAATCAGTGCGTGCTGTCTACCATTCGCTGCCATGTCACCACACTTGACTCGATTTCACGCTGAGCTTCTGTGATCGGCGTGCCGCCAACCTCACGTTGCTGGATGTCCCCGGGTGAGAAAAATCGGGACAACTGACAAGTGTATTGTGTCCTGCATCGATCGGACTGCCTATACATGTATTTGCATTATGACAAAATTTCGTCTGTGAGCATTAGCTGGTCTGGTGGTAAATGTCCCGACAACAGCCCTCCGATCTGCCAAGATCTGTTCAGTGTGTCTGGTCACAACTGAGAAAACTGCGTTCGCCCACGTGATACCGTCAGTGTTTTTCTACAACGTGTTGTGGTGATAGCCCACAAAAGTTAGTCTTATTGGAGTAGTGAATTTTCCCGTTGTTCTGCTGTATAAACCTAACTGCCTCGTTAGGTCAGTTCGATATACATTCAGAAAATTTCCCTACGCTTTGAACCAATCACAAAAGCCACCAAGAAAACTTGACTCAATAAGTCTCTGTAGATGTCTTTCAAGTACACAAGGTATGAGGCCGCCATGTCAACTGACAGTTAACCAAGGCTTCAGTCACAGAGGAACTATGAATATGCACTTATATAGGCCTAAAATTCGCTGTCCCCTACGAAGTGAAACCCCAGAGAAGGAGAGGGGTTATGGTAGTAGATGGGGTGAGTGGGAAAAAAGAGACCATTCACGTAAATTTACCGCGCGGGCGACATTCACAATTGCTGACTTTGATTTAAAAGTGGCAACTGTTGTTTACTGATTGGTGCATCATCTCAATTTATTAAAGAAGCACCTGAAGCCTCCGTAAAAAGAAACCGGACGAGACAGGTCTAAAACGACAAATCCGGAGAGGTTAATGCTGTAAGCGTGCGACCCAAGGTGGAATTTAAATAAAGTATAGCTATCCTATTGTGGAGGGACCGCTCAAAGCGATCGAGAGAAAGCGATGGTGCGGTGGTCTACTCTGTAGGGGATTTTAGTTCTGAAATGTGCTTCAAACGACGACCTAACTATGATCTTCCCCGCAGTCCTTCGAGGGGAGAAACCCGCAGTTGCGTTCTTTTAACATTCGGGTTGATGAGGGACAAATTGATCTACTGTGTAGGGGAAATGTGCAGACTTATTCGTCAAGAGTCACAGTGGAACTTTTTGGAACAGAGAAGTGACGAATACAAAGGGTCAACAGGGCAGAGAATGTTGTAGATGAGCTTCACTGTCCCAGTCAGGTGGTTATGTGAGCTAAGGGCTGCGACTGCACTTAAGCAGCTGCAACAAGAGGTCTTGCGCCAGTGACAGGCACGTCCGGAATGCAATTCATGACGACTGTCAACAATGACTGATCGACAAGTTCCATACACTCTGATTTCCCTGATGCACACGCCAATTCCGTTCATCAAATCGATGTCGATTATCAAAGGACGGCATAAATTGCAGGTCAATCAACCCCAACAGTTCTATGGAACAATACAGTAGATCATAAGAATCAAAATTTAACGAAGCATTCCGGGCAACTATCATCCTACCCAGTTCGAACTGATGAGTTACAGTGTCAGCCAAACGACGCGCGTATGAGCATTATTATCGTCATCATTGACAGCAACATTAGTGTCAACAAAATCCAATTCCTGCAGATTATCCCAGAATACCCGAAAATTACTGAGACCCTCAAACTCCACTAAACGGCGTTCAGACGGCCTTGGATCAAGGTCAAACAGTGTTTTTAAAAATATAGCGCGAGGTCGTTGTACTTTCACACTCGCTTGTTTGCAGTAAAGCTGTTGTGTTCTTTGTCGGTGAGTTTTTTTCCGGCACTAAGCCACTGGAGCGAGGACAGCAATCAGATATAACAATTAGAGAGGAACACTTGTACACAACTTCCTTACAGCCATGTCAATTGGTTTGAATAAAGCTTAATAATAATAAAATGAAGACAAAAGAAGGACGGGTAGCAGTTCCTAGAGCTGGCCCATCCTAAATTTCTGAGGTGTTCGCATCTCTCACACTCAGTCCGAAAATCTTGATAGATACTAACAATATGAACGTCATTAATATCAGCTACCTACCATAATTTTCAGTATCTAGCCAAGCATAAAGAGGGTCAAGTAGGCTCCATCGTGAAAGGCACCAACAGCGTCATCAGCATCCAGACTTTTCGCAACATCTTACATTACCATAAGAATGGACGGACTTGGTCAGTTTTTCTAGTAAGGTTGGCTCTTCTAGTACTTCTTCAAAATTGTCGCCTGCATATTTCAGATCGGTCTTCACTAGAATAAAATCCGAAAATCCGATTTGAGATCCTCTAGGGTTCGCTTGATTAACTCATCAATGAGAAAGAACATAAATTAAGAGAATAGACATATTTTCCGGAAGCCATTGCTTGTAGGAAAGCTTCTGGGGAGCTCCTCGTACACTCCCACGCGAGAACAATTATGCGAATAAAAAAGCATGCGATACTCTGCAGCAGAATCTGTTGCACAAACGTGCTGAAAAGAAAGAAGAGGTGTGCAGAATCAAATACACCCTTCAGTTCAATTAACACCAAGATAGCAGGGAGCCTATACGCGTGTCGTTGCTCTAACGAGTGACGAAGCATGGGGATGTAGTCCGCACAGAAAATCCGGCGAGAATCTCGCTTGGTGTTCCAGGTCCAGTCTTTACGCGCTTTTTTAAGATGAAGTAAAATACGCGATGCAGGTAGCCTAGTGGCAACACCTCTGTGATTACCACACAAATTGCAAGGACGTCTTTTGAAGATGGACACCAATACTGACTCATCCCAGTAAGCTGGGACGACCTATTTTACCCCGATAAGAGCAATTTAGTTAGACAAGCACAGACTGAGAACTTCATCTCGATCCTTATACAAAAAGGGTAGGAGTTCGTCAGAACCAGAAGCTCAGCGACGTTTGATGGAGAAAAGACATTCGCGTAATTCCGAAGCCATAGGAGTTGGCAATTTCAATGTACAAGACGCCGATGCGGGTCCAGAAACCGAGTGATGGATGCTTGGACCAATGCTTGGACCAACGATTCAGAGACTTTTCTTTTTTAGAGATGAGCAGGCCGTTGTTATCGGTGGTTGTGTCACTCACTAGATGACCTTTTGGACCAGTTGCGCTTATAAGTTTGAATAGCTTCCAGACATTCCTAGAATTCGTCGTTTCCTCCATTTCTTCAGTTTCCGAACCCATTAAGCATACTGATCCGCACGGATGCTCTTTTTCACCTGACGTTTGACAGTTATCCGGGTAGTATTGCCGGCGGGAATATGTGTTTGAACTTCGAGCAAGTGTATAGCTTTACTGGAGACCCACTGATTGGGTCGTCCACAAGCGCTAAGTATCATCCACGGTTACGGATAGTGATTCCCAGTAAGATTCCAAAATAAATTGTCCAGAGAAGACTTAAATAGATGCTTTTGGTAAGTCTGCTTCACATTAGGGTCGTACAGCTTCTCAATGGCCAGGCTAGATGTGTGCATCTTGTGCGCCTCTGGGAAGTGCAACGTGATGGAGCAACGAACAAGCGCCTGATCCGAATCCAGATAGTTTTTCCAGAGCGAGCGACAGTCAGTAGTGGATAAAGCCGCTTATAGTTAATGGTGATGTGGTCTATCTGATTTGGAGGTTGGCTAGCATACTTCGGTTGTTTCGGAAGTTGCCACTTAATAGGAACAGGATGTAGACAGCAAACAACTGCAGTAGTCGCTCGCCGTTGTCCATGTGTCCCCATTCCACCCCAAGACAACCACCCAGTTGAGCCTCAGCAGCACTAGGTCCACCTACTTGCACATTTTCGGCAAACACAACATTATCTGACCTCTTAGTCCGCCACAACAAAGCACTCAAAGCGTTGTAAAAACTGCCTTTGGGAGTGTTAGAGCTATAGTCTGTTGAAACATAAGAGGATGAAATGAATCGGAAGCGATTATTGGCGCAATTATGGGAAGTTCTCACAGACATGGCTAAAGGAATCGCACAGAAGCGATTAGCACTGAGCAACCATTCGAGCAGAGACCCTTCAGCTGGATGACTTAAAAGAATATCAACTAGCCCAAACCAACAAGTGTCCGTATTATGCAAATGGTATATTCAGTCAGATAATGAAAACAGACTAATATCCTGGACTCAGATGTACCGGTCAATGTCAGTGTAGTTAGTACTCCACTGCCAGGTGCTTTATTCTGAACATAATAGTAGCTTCGGATTGATCGACAGTTTAGTATGGTAATCTTTTACAGTATGTCACGAAGGTTCGATAAGGAACTAGGACACGTTCCAGCACGGGTCCAGTGAGATCAGCAGTACGTAGCGGTGCGTCACGGTTCCAATCACTCTCGTTTTCCCGTTCTTGTACACAGTTTCTTCGTGTTTCCCAGGAAGAAAAACTCCGCCCCCCGGGTAGTTTCTTCTCTCAGAAGAATACGCCCTCAATATACATGTTCAAGGGTGTTCATTAACTAAAGCGAACGTGGAGTATTGCATTTCAAAAGCATCAACAGACAGTTAAAGTTGTGTTAACCCAACGCATTTGAAACGGCTTAAGCTGGTTGACTTCTCAAGAGGAAACGAGATCGCTGAGGAAACATTTTGGAATCCTCTGAAGGTGTGTCCTCAAGGCGGTGACGCTATGGTTAAAAAATGACCGGCAGTCACAAAACTCCACTGCGAAGAGTGACTTATAGTAAACTGCACAGGTAAGACCGAGGGGTCCTTGTGCTTAGGTTTGAGCTACTTATAGCTACCACTTTCAGCAATTAGCGCGGCAACAAAACAACTCATAAAACTGACGTCTTAAAAACTATCCCAACCAAAGTTAGTAGGCTTTTGCTTCTTGTAGTTCCACAAAGCACTCATTCACTTACTAACAGAACTGCGAACATTGTTTGCGCAACAGTGAACGCATGACGCCAGTTGTGATATGTAACTTCTCGATAGTTCTTCTTCACCGACAAAATCCATCGACACAGACGAAGCATATCAAGCTTGAATATGCTCACGAAATTCAGGTCGAGGAACATGCGAACACACGCCTTCAGTGTTGCCTCATCGGACATTCTGTAGGGCGAAAAGATATATCCACAATACAGAGTTAAGAGAATGAATACACGAAGACACCCCAAGCAAACATATGGAATAGGTGTACTACATGAATTACGTTGACCAGGTTTCACGAACAATGTGGTGATGATCAGAACAGTGAATTCTCGGTAAGAAGCAAAGGATAAGCTAAAACCGGTGGAGTAGTGTTGATTACGCGGCCGAGTTACAGTACAAGTTTAGCAGATCGCGGTAATATATTACAGTGAAATGTTGAGGAAAACAAGGGCCAAATTCCGAAGGAGGGGCGGACTAATTGCATTTACAGGACAAGTGCTAAAACCGTCTGTAACCCAGTAGTTGGCGAAATTCCGGGTAGTTGGGGATAAGTGTTGTGTACCATCCATCAGACTGTACCAAGGCTAAGAAAGCGTCAACGGGACTCAGCCACTGCGCTTCATTTTCGGATTGGAAGGGGCGTTGTGCAGACCTCCGTCTGAGTTACGTTCGGTTGAAACAGAGTGTGTGGACTACATGAAATGAGCAGAAGACTGCTTTCGCGACGCAGACTAATGCGTCGCTAAGTACACGTCATGGGAGCCCGGAAAGAGCGACACATCACCCCAAGAGGCAATACAGAAAAATCCACCTACATATACCACGTCTCTATAGATACCACTTTTGATAGGCTCCAATAGGCTCCTGTTATGCTCCCTAGAGACTGAGTTACACGGTTCTGGCTGCGATGGCTAAAGTGAGGACACCAGACTAAAACACGTCCCATATTGTCCACTCTCTGGGCGAACCACTTCGACCAGTATCACTAGTGATCGGTGTGTGCAGGGTTGACTTTACTCACTGGAATGAACATGGACCACCTGGAAAGTTATCCTTCAAACTTTGGTTCCTTTATCTAAAGGGTGCAACAGAGGCTGAAAGCGCGCAAATAAGCCTGAGTCACATTATATTGCAACAACCGGATGCAAGTAGGCGTGGTAACGTCTCCCTTTGACAAATTGCTTTGTTCCTGTTTAGTGCGCATGTTCCGTTCTGATTGTGTATCACAAGCGTAATAACAATTCTGAACTACGACAGAAATCGGAAACCTAACAATCACAAATGAGCGTACACCTTAATAGATTTCAACAACCCTATTGGGCGCAACAAGTGGCCGAAATTTCCGGACCCAAAAAATCCAAAAACCCACCTGATATCTGTGAAGGAAAATCTATCGAGATGGTAGAATCTGGTAGAAGGAATCAGCGAGTTCGCTAGACAGGCTGCCTCGGATTTCGGCGCTGTCGCGTGATAGGACAAAACATCCAACAGGATTCGCTGTTTCGCCACCAAACGCATCACACGATCGTACATTTGACGGTTGGCCAGACCCAAGCCAGCAAAAAGTGCGAACGCTTCGAACAGGCACTCGTCTGCGTGCGAAAATGCGCTCGACCAATCTGATGGCGATGGACGGAACCCATGGCGAGTGCCGTAGGAAATAGCCGGATCATACGATTCTGGTTGGTCTGGGAAGCGCCAATCTTTAGCGCACTTATTCACAACAAAACAAACGGCCAACACATGGCCATCGGAGTGTTTGATAGGCATACAGAGTAGTGACTGAGCTCTCCAAATTGGATCAACGGTGAGTTCACTCTAGTACAGAAAAAGAACACGCAGTGATAAAGCGTAGAACATGATGGCACCGCGCTGGCAGTAAGACGAGAAGCAATCAAAGGGCTTGGTGTATACGGTGATAAAATGTATTTCAAGAGAAATAACGCCTCGGCCAGGCGCTTTGTCGTACATGAAAATCGAGTACTCAAAGAAAACATCACGAATTGCATATAGATGCCCAATTGCAATGATTGTGATGCCGTTTACAAAGGTCAAACAAGCCGTCAGTTCAAAATCGGCAAAAATCACGATTCAAACCAGCTGACGAAGCCGGTTTAGAGGGGGACTCGAGAGTGATTCATCCCATGATTGAGTCATGCTGTTTGGTAGACAAGAGCTACTGCAACCATGTCCGAGGCAATCGCGCGGAGCGCCTGCACGTTGCCTCTAGGTTGTTGCTGTGTAAGGAAGCACCGAAGCTAAGTGAATCAAAAGCAGAGTATCAACTTTTCCCCCGTTTAGATGGCTCATCAATAATTCTGGATCAACTGACACATCACAACAAAGACCGCACATTAAAATCAGCAAACGAAGCCACACAACACCCCACATGTAAACAAGCACACACGGTTGTGCGAACCGGATGAAGCTATCCTCAGCTGACCTGTGTGTTTGACACGGACATCCAACTGACTTAATCCGTCGGTGATTTGGCTTCGTTGCAATATTCTTATTGAAGACCAACAACTCTGGGGTAGCCGAAAGGTGGAACGAATGTATACTCTTTAATCCACTTCGTACTTCAAAACTTTTCGCCACGAACAATATGCACAAGACATGCAAGCTGTTTGAACGCATCCGAAGCATCTGCAGCTTGGGTTCTGCTAACTTCCCATTCTCACCCGTTCTCGCCATGCTTTCATTCACTGTGGTCCTCTCTGCAGTGAGCATCCAGCCCAGTAGTTGGTTCACTTGTTCACCTAACCACGTTCGTCATCTGGTCTACTCGGCTTGTCCCACAATGAATCCTCGGGTACATCACCAATAAAAAACCACATTCGTTTCACAGAGGACGATCCGAGTTCATTCCACTTGCCATTGTTAAGGTAGTGCGCTCTGCCGGTCAGTCGCCAGAGTGTTGCGAATCCAACGAATCGGAGTCCATTACATGCATTTATTTACCTATTTCGTAGTGACTTTCGAAACCAAATATTTGCTGAGTTGCAGCATATGACCACACACCCACGAAACACCTGCTCCATGTTCGATCTCACATTATTCTTCCTGAATCATAATCACCATGGGCCTTATCAACCACAGAATTTTCAAATACCAGTGGCAATCTGAATGCAGAACAGCCAAATATTTTGGCGAAAAAAGGTGTGTAACTGAGACAATGAAGTAAATATCACAATCCAGTCTGACCACTCCCCATCAAAGTTACAGACTGTCAAACACTGATGATGAAAACATACGGAAGAAAGACTTCCATGTGCCGCACATCTTTTTACTGTAACAGCGTTATTTTACCGAAGTAGCAGATTCCGTGCAACTGACCACGACTCACACATACGTCAGTTCGCCTGGTAACCACAAACAGGTTCAGACAACACCAAATCCTACATGTCACGACCCCGATGGACGGCATTGTACAGAGATTTTGCTTTCAACAATACAGCAAATGAAAAACCCTAAGTCCTCATGTGTACCAGTATTCTTCTAAACCATGAACCAAAGGTCTCCAACGGTACTTCTCCAATTCGTTTACTACTCTACTTTAATGGTGCTTTGTATGGCTCTTCCGCGGCACGTCTGTCATACTAATGTGTATGTAAATAAGTAATTTTCGGCAAACGGTGGTTCGACATGCGCAACACATGGCCTAAGCAACGCAGCTTCTCGTGCTGGACACATTCCTCGATGGAAGTCCCCGGTGCACAACCGAAAACTCGCTTTCTAATTGCCTCTTTGCGAATTCACCGACACCAACCCACACGAGCTACGGTCCTGAGACAACGATTGTCGAACACCTGAAGACGTCTCAGTTCCGCTGCTCGAACAGGCCAAGTCTCACAGCCATACAACAAAACAGCCCGTACTTCAGCCTGATACACGAGTCCCTTGGGATTCAGGGATATACCGCTTTGATGCAATAGGTGTCCCGAATTAGCGAATTAACGTCCGGAAGTCTGAGAATACAAAGAACGTATTATGTTCACAAACTTCCGGGGTATTCCTTGATGGGCAGGTGTGTCAAGGAGAACAGACCAGTCAACCGAGTCGAATGCGTCTTGGAAATCCAGGAATACGAAAATTGTGGGTCGTTTGTTCGTATGACGTTCTAACACCTGATGGAGTGCGAAGATTTGGTCAACGCAACCCCTACCAGGCCGGAATCCCGCTTGCTGCTCTCGAGTCAGTGTTTCACGAGCTATCATAACGCGACGAAGCACAAGTGACGCCAACAGTCTCGTTACGATCGGGGTCAAGCTGATCCCCTGTGGTTACCACATTCGCTACGAGCCCCGTTTGGAAAACAGGCACTATCACCGACTCTCCCAAGTTGTCTGGGACAGTCTCCTACTCCCAAATGCAGGCAAACAGATCAGACAGGTGCTGACTAAGGACTTCACCTCCATCTTTGAAAAATGAGGGCTGGAGGTCATCCGGACCAGAAGCTCGGTGACGCTTGAGAGGACATATACAATCACAAACCTCTGAGGCCGTAGGGGGTTCCAAGTTCATCTTCTATGGTTCTACGTCAACTATGGGCTCCAGATGAGTGACAGCCGGTGGCCAGGACAAATGTTGTTCGAAGTATCCGGTCGACCGGTCGAGCCTTTCTTTATTCAAGATGGTCGCTCGCTTCTGATCCTTGATGGTTCCCAAATGAATATTCTCATTGACCAGAGGACGGACCGGAGGGCGAGAGCAGACCTTCGAGCCATCATGGTGATATCCCAGCCGCAGTCAGACTAATGTCCTAGTTGGGGAGGTATTTGGAGGAGAGCTGTTCGCAAAACCGAACATCACTTCGATTCGACGAATAAAAGATGAACCGGCCGCCGATCGGAAGAAGGCATGGTCTGATTGGCCACAATTTAGGCCAATTAAAATCGAATCTTCTTGGTTCGGAGCTCCTCAACACCAAACAATTCTAGCATAATTTTCCGAAGGATTTTGTGATTACTCTGTAAATATAAAGCTGTAGTAGCTGCGTGAGGCTACCGTGCCTTGTGACATACAACGGAGGGTGCAAATGTTGCCAAAGACTAGCATGGGAGATGCGAAGTCACAACACCTCCTATGTGCATTTTTGCTCCTTTTAATTTGTTTATGGTAATGTCCCATTTGGCAGACAACACGTCGGCCACAATTTTTTCCCCATGATCTTCCGTCGCCGTTTCTTAGTTTTCATGCAAATGGGCCAATGATGTAGTTTGCATTGCTACATTGAGCGTAATTACTCCGCGATCATGCCACTTGCAAGTTTAAATCCCGTCACTGTTTTCCCGTATCTCAAGAGCAGTGTAGGCATGGCGAAAACGCTACACGACTCCATTAAGAACGTATTGGTTCCATACAGGAAACTACTCACGTATTGGTTTGTTGTCGTGGTAGTTGACAGAGGAATTCCGTACAAACTCAACAACGTCGGTGACAGCAACGGGTTCAGAGGCGCGCAAAAGTATGGATGCATTTCGTCCATTCATTGCACACAACAATGAGTGAACAGGTGGCTGAACAGACCTCTCCATAAAAAAACGGCGAGAAAAGCTAGCAAAGCTGATTGATATGCCACTGCATCATAAGGATTAGAGTCGCTTCGCTTCCAGCGACTTGATTCTCGAGGAAATCTGCGACCATCATTGGTGAACATGTTTGGAATTTGCATTGGAGTGAATATCGTGTGTACCCGTGCACCTTGTTCGTCTTACATGCACCGGAGCTGAATACTGGTCAAGTTATAATGGCTTCAGTAAAACTATCCACATGGAAGCTGCGTTTTTTTCGAGCTGAGTCGCACAACTTGGTTGTAGGATATGGTTTATTGACGTGGTTGCTACTGTCCTATCGTGCGATCGTTCACCCGTGACACCGCGTCAGTGCATGGCGGCCACGCAACTCAAAAAGAAGCCTGAGGACTGATGTACTTCCAGGTTGCTCAAGCATAGACAAGAACGACTGAAGAACCAGCGTCGGGTTCGAACCACGGACAGTCCAGTAAGCAGCCTCGCGCCTTAACCACTGAACTATCCTGCATTCACGTTAAAATTAGGGGACGTCACGCGTACGCAACGCATAGTTTGAGAGTTGAAATTCGTATTCACGAGAAAGAAGCACTGCAAAACCTCACTCTTCAGCAACGTGTTATCACCAGAAAATCAGTCAGCGACTTTAATTCATCATCACCATTATCACCAAAGACAGCAATATCAGTGTTGACACTGATGCTTCACTGCCGTACAACCATAAGGTTCGTCTAATTATATTTAAAGCCCTAGAGTGAAAAGAAGAGAAAAAGAGTGGGTGAGGGAGGGGACCTAGTGCTGGCCTATGTCAAGCGTTCTGAGGTGCCTACACCTCCAA
>SJOL01008935.1:258817-321923 GCA_004794785.1 Opisthorchis felineus | reverse complement strand
AGGACGATTAGGGTCCTCAACCAAAGCCTTTGGCTCAAAAGCCTAACCGCAAGGCAGCGGTGTTGGGCTGGAAATGCAAGTACATTACCAATTTTACGGAACACGTCGCCATACATGTTCCAACCCCCAATCTGGAGGGCCAGAAGACTGTGTTCATCAGACCTCTACCCATTTGCCAACCTGGCATGAGAGACTCTGCGAGTGTCGCGGGACACCCCCCAGTATAGCCCAATGGGTCGCTGAGGTGCGCAAACCGCCACACCACGGTAAGGTCCAGTCTCTTCGCGACTTTAATTAGATGGAATAGGAGGCAAAGTATGAAATAATGGTAATCGTTCAGCTGTAACACCCTTTCGGTGCCTAGCTGCCATGCTACCCGAAGGAAGCACGAGGGCTGGGATACTGCCAGCTTGCCCAAGCCTAAACAGGGGAAGTCGAGAGGCAGAGGTCGGGTTCGAACCACGGACCTTCTGGTCAGTAAATTCGCGATCTAACCACTGAGACATCTCGCCCCCAAATTGTGAGCGATGCACTGGAGCGTCATCGAACAAAACAGGGAAGTAGATCATAATAAAGACTAGTATTGATAATAATAACATACGCGACCTGGAGACTATTCCTAATGACAACGATAGTGATAACAATATCTCTCTGAATTTGACGAGTTGTAGACGCTCAACAACAAACGCACAAATCTCACCGAAGTATATGAAAAATTAGAATGGGATTATACTACATAGCCTGCTGTTTGGTCACACGAATGGGCACACATTCAGTTCCTTAAAAGTGCACTTCTTCTGGGGTCAAAAGAACAGCAGACTCGACAGATTGGATGTATTAGCCTTTTTTGAGGATGACTGGATGATGATCGAGTATTGTGGTGCTTGTACTGAAAAAAAATCTGGTGAACAGCAAAGTTAACCAATATATTTCGCTCCCCAGTATGGTTTCGCATACGAAGCGGTTTGAAATCTGTGAACGGCAAAAGGTGGTTGTCAAACTGTTGCGCAGAGGGATATGAAGGTAATGCTGACGATGACTTCACATGGGTTGGTGGTGTGGTCGGATGAAGAAATCCCAATCAGACGAGTATTTTAGTCTTCAATTAGATTCACCAGGGGGACTTAGAGGAATCGGACACGCGACCCCTTGATTAAAGGTTTTAGAACGTAATCTATCGGCAATGCAGCTGGTGGATTTAACTTGAGGCTCGATTTTTCTGGGCATATCAGCTAATTCAGACACTCATCTGACTACTTGTGAATATTCTCACTAACGAGGAAGGCTTTTTCGTGTGACTGAGGTTTTTCTTCATCCAATATCCGGTAAAATTCCAAACCCATAGACTGGAAATTATCGAGTCCCCTGAGAGGACCGATAACTAATCAACTGATGCGTTCAGATTATTTGACAGTAGACAGTTGAGTGTCCGAATTATTCAGGAGTTAGTCAAGCCGGAAATCATATCTCAAGGTAATTTTAGGTCCTTCTGTGTGTTGGGGGTGACGCATAAGTTAATTGTGAGCATGAATCAATTGACAGATCATTGACAGAGGCGACTATGAAGCGATAAGACGTGCTGCCGTGTAGTCGTCTAACTGGACATCCATAACATCTGCAACAGGTCTTCCTAAGGATATTCTATCAAATGAACTAACACACAATAGAACATTCTTACACCAAAGTCAGAGATCGACTACTTTATGCACGACTTCAGGTCCAAATCAGCCACGGATTCTGTTGATACGTCCTGAGGATGGTTTCTGACAAGAATGACAGCTAAAGAGCAGTTCCCTTCCTCTGAAGAGATTCAATGAGAGAACCAGCAAAAACGTTCTCCTCTGTCAGGGATAAAACCTTTCAAAAGGTGCTTCAACTGAATAGTGGTCTCAATCAATTGGAAAATGTTTGGGACCGATTGGGTAGTCATCGTTTCAGAGAGGTTTGGTAAACAATCGGTGGATTTATTGCTGGGCAACGTTTCGCTTTTGACACAAAAGCTTCGTCAGGCCAAGTGAGTAAGTTACCAGGTTGATCGGGTTTTAAGGCGGTCAGGGAACCAATCCGTGAGATTTCTTTATGACTAGCCGAACTGATCAGTGCTGGGTGTCAGTCTGATGTTCCCGTTTGTTGGTNAAACAGACAATGCGTGGGTGGATGAGTGCTGACCGCGCGACAGCGCGTCTAATTCAGCTGCTGTTATTTGTCCTTTTTCCTTAATTACGCTGAACAGAAATAGATGAAAAATTGTCAAGGGATGAAGGAAACAAAAATTTTAAAAATTTATCCGAAGTCCTTCATCTCACAAATATGCCAGGATCTGCGCGTAAACTTTTCTTGGCTGAATTTAGCTGGGGTGATCTGCCAATGCTCATCCTGTCGCGCTGTTGTGAATGTCGGAAGTACTCGGTATTTGCGCATTAGCGTCATCCCAATAGAACTAAAGATTCAACATACTGATACACTAACCGAGTCGGATCACTGAGTTAGAAGTCAGTGAAATAATTTACCGCTGAAAAACTACACATGCTGTTTTCTCCCAACCCGTACAAGATTTTTTTATTTTGCTAACGTATGTGACATTATGTCAAAACGTGATTCTTACAATAACTAATTCCACAAATAGTTCATTTGCATATGAACAAATTATTCAATCAATTAGTCCAGACTATTGTCCAGCTGTTGGGTTTTAAGTTGCCGATAACGTAAGATTCGAACCAATCACGAGTCCATCTTCCGGTTACGGTTGAAAATTTCCGGTCAAAACTTCCTAGTGAGCCCCAAACAGGGGAAACCGGTAAGGGGCTAACGACGAAGTACGAAAAATCTTCTTCTGCTACTTATTACATAACTACGTTTTTTTCATCAGTTTCATTAATAACTTCAGTAGATCACGTTAAACCGTTCCACCGTTCAACACGTCCCACTGCCTCACATTCGATACGCACCCATAATACGTCAAACTTCTTTGCTTTGCTTTTTACGAGTGCTTTTTGACCACTTACCCTGTCACGTGTTGTGCACACAAACTTGTCCGCGCTTTCTGAATACGTAGGGTATTTTAAGTCATGCATTACATGAACAGCCAGCTAAATGATAGGCTTCCGAAGCCAGCCCTCAGGGTACCCATGGAATGCTGAATGTTAATTGTCTGACTATTTCTGAAAAATTTGTAGCGCGGAATTCCTCAGTTAGACGGGATGGAAAGCAAGTGTGTACACAAACAGACAGGCGCGCGTCCGCTGTTTCAGTGCATTTATGGGGTGAACCAATTATGTTGCACCGTTTTTCATGACGAAACATGCTACTCCTAAGGCTGTTAGGAACTCTTCTAAATTCTACTGCCAGTATCGCTCCACTCGAGGATTATCTGGTAGGTGCAGTTCCCGAGTTTTCATCAACCTTGGGTTTTACTTAGAGACCGAACTGTAGTCAACTGGCGAAATGCACTCTGGAAAATTGAGTTAGTTGTGGGTAAACCCAGCTGAATCCCAAATGAATTTACCATTTATGATATTTCTCAACTGAACGCCCTACCCAGTAAGACACCGATCACGAGTCGGTATTGGAGTAGCACTATCAATTGAACAACGTCTATCAGGTACTTCCAATTTGCGCATGCATGAGATGGTTGTTCAGAAGAAGCGATCTGACTAGCACCAAACAAGTCACTCTGTGACGCCAATTTGTACATCAAAGTACGGCAGAAACATGCGCAATTTACGTACTTTAAAGCTATTATGTAGGTAGATCAAGTCAGTATATCAAGCCAGGATGAAAACAAAAGTTTATGTGCGAAACCTTTTTTTAGTAGCTTTATTGAAGTGACAGAAAAACAAGTTAGATAATTTCAAGACAGGCTTCAGGAGTTCATACTGGGACGCTGGACGTAGCAAACGCCCCCTGAAACTTCATCAGTCGTAGAAAAAGTTCCGATGAAGCAGATATGTGAATAAATCCTTGGATCAGTGGACTGACCCGTTGATTTCCTTCAGTAAAAATTGTCACCTTGCCTCACTCTGTGCCTGTGTATTTGTGGGATACTGAATTTTTGAACCGTACAACTAACTGAACGCTGACAAAGACGTTAAGCTGGCAGCAGCGAAACTCGGATACGAATGTAGAAGTTTTTGTCCCAGGTACGAGCTGTATTATCATTATCATCGGTGCTGTCATTATCCCCATTGTTACCATCATGGTTGTCGTCATAGTAACCATTCTATTAAGTAGTACCCCATGGGGATTAGGGAACGATCCAAGCAAGTAAACGAATCAGGCGCATCTAACCCACTTCCGGTGTGATCAAGGCGGACTCCAAGATAGAAGGTAGCCAGATATGTAAGCAAAAAATAGATCCATGGGCTTGAGCGTCGTCTGACTACAAACTATGAGTGGGCGGAATTTAGAATGGAACTGATGCACCCTATAGTGAACATCCACACGAAATAATTGACAAATCACCAGTAACCGACCGCCAGTAAATGTTGCCTCGAGCGCTCAAATCTTGCAGATCGCAACAAAACGAAATTCAGAACCATATTGGATATCATGAATAACGTCAGTCGATTGGTTCAGCAAGGACAGTACAGCCAAACAGACATACCGCTATACTTAACCAGCAGGAATATTCGTCGTGATATGACATTTCAAATACTTTCCACACTGAGTGCCAGCAAATTATTCCTTTTTTACATTTGCAATCCAGTGGGTAAGCAAAACATTCTCGCAGGCAGGTCAAGAATTTAGGAGGAAAAGAGAATTTTATCGAACTGAAGGTTTTTGATGACATATGGCCCAGACACAGCCTCACCAGAAGAATTCTTCCTCGATCGCAGGATGCGAACCACACTAGATGTCTGGTCCCCCCAAAAACAGCCAGGTTAAAAAAACTCCAGAATGAAGAAGCAGCTTGACCAACATGACAGAGCAAAACCAAGGAGCATTGTCCGTACGCTGATAAAAAAGCTGGGTGCTTGGAAGAATATGTGGTCAGCGAGAGAGTTTTTTTGCGTGACAATGACGTAACAAACCATACACAAACGTAGCATGTTGAGCAGGTATAGAGAATCGGACCAACGATTTCGTTGATGTTCCATCAAACAAACTTAAGTTCCCGACAGCGCCCACCCAAAACGATGTGGAAAGACATGGATCAAGTGTATATCCAATGTATACCCAGATATTCCACGCAAAATTGCCATGCGCAAGCCGCCTAATTGTGAGTGTTTCGAAGAAATCGTGTCGATAACAATTCATTTAACAGGAAAATATGTTAGACGGGCCTGACAGAAAGCCTAGGCACAACCACACAGTCAGACGTACACTGACGTGAACGCCCATGTTCCAGATGAATCGCTCCCTATTGTTACCGGCGTAACCGGACAAAGAGCCTTTGTTTACGCGTGTTCACGCAGTTACATGTAACAACTTGTGGACTTATGTTTCCGTTCTGAGATAGAGATCTGCGAAGAGCAGCCGTCCTCAAACAGACCGGAGAATCCCTTACCCGTCTCCTTTGGAGAATGAATGACAATGGCAGACAACGAGTTCATCTATTTTCATACACCGATCCACGGTTATGATAAAAACGTCCTGGTCCGTTCACCAATCGAGAAGGCATTGGATGCACTGATCACAACAGTTTCTGGCAAAAGGTTCAAGTCGGTACAACGATGATGTGCGCAACAATACGGCCTGAGGTGGAGCAGAGCTGTGTGACAGTACTATATGGTGAAAAATAAGAGCAGCGTGCCGATAGTTCATGCTCCTGCTGAAATGCAGTAAATCCATTGGTTCGTCCTCTTCCCGTGTCAAATTCGGCCTTTTAAACTCGCTTTCATTCTGCACGAGGGTAGTACCACCAAATACAATAGATGGTATTCTATGAACGAAAAATCGGTTGGCAGTCAAATAAACGAAACCTTGGGAGGAGAGATTGTCCTCTAGATGTGAATCCAACCCTGACATGGAAATTGAAAAGTACTTGCTAGAGCATTCTCTGGGACAAGGGTTATTAGTCTATTGGTCCCATAGAACAATGGTAATAAAGTAAATCATAGGCACCAGTTTCTTACCGCGGCATCGAAAAGCGGATCCGACTGGGCATTCGGTAAATTGATTGGCTGAAAAGAATGGCAAAAGCGATAACATGAAGCGTTGTGTTGACGCTATTAAAAGTAACAGCGCAACATTCACACCTTGAGTGACAATTTACCGCTACTTTTATGCATGGCATATATCAATTAAAGTATCCCCCAATTGTCTAAAACGCGCATTTCGACTTCCCTCTCATTTTCATCTAGCGATTTCACTATGGACGTGTTTTACGACTTCGAACCATTATGGTGAGGGCAAACCAGCTCCTTTGAGGTGTTGACGTCGTTCAACGCATTAAACCGTATTCGAAATTCCAACGTTTGTATTATATCGATGGCCAGGTCGGTGGGTGGCCTGTAAGGGTAATAAGTAACAATAGATAATTCTTTAGCTGCCACGCCACCCGAAGGAGGCATGAGGTTACCCAAGCGTAGACAGGAGCAGTCGAGATACCATGGGCGGGTTCGAACCACGGACCTTCCCGTCAGTGAGTTCGTGCCTCAGCCGCTGAGCTATCTCGATGTGCCCGTAAGAGTACTTCCTAAGTGTGAACTTTCCAAATTCCCAAAACTAACATAGATGTTCCAAAGAGCTCCGTGCCCTCTTATTTGCTTCACTAGTGAGGTGTGCCGTTATGACTGCAAATATCTGACACGACCTCACCGTGCAGATAAATGTATCTATACACTGCTGAAAAATCCGGCCCAATGGATTAAAGGAACATCTGTAACAAACTGATGTGGTACACACCACAGAAGATACCAATGTGACAGGGTGTCAGCATGCGAGAACGGGAGGAATTTTTGACACAAAAGCTGGATATATTTGCAAATGGCAAGATGAACGGGAAACGAAGGCCACGCATGTTTCGTTGAACAAGCGGTCGTGAAAGACGACCTGGGAGCGGAAGAAATAGGAGAGACAACATTCGCCGTGGCAGCGATCCAGCTCAACAGCGGAGCTGCTGTTCACAAGACTGATAAACACAACCTTCACACTCCATGATACCAGTGGCTAACTTTGCTCGGGAAAAACTGGTTAAGTGTCATGGCGAGAATGCGCGCAGTAATTCGGGTTAGGACGATCGTTTAAATCGTATGTTGGACAGGCCTTGGGCATATCAGGGACTTTAATTCAGTGAAGAGTTCACGGCCGAAAAACTGTCCAAATCCAAGCATGAACTTTCCATCCATCTTCACGCACATAACAGTGGCAATTTGTCCAGGTGTGACTTCCAACCGGATAGCATAGGTTATGCCACATGAATTTCCCTGTGACTGATTCCATGTAGCGGTTTACCAAGGTGCGCCGGAATAAGCAGAGATTTACCTGTACCTCGACTATACATAAGCAGTATTAGGTCACTGAACGCGTTCCTACAAACTGATAATGGACTGCAATAGGCGAAAACCTGAATATTAAAGGGAAGCCACACAAAAGACGCCCGCCGATTGCTCGAACGCTCATGAGTTGCATCTGTGGAATTCACAAGATGGGCTCATTCTGAATTACTTACAGTTAAAGGATAGCGGAAAACGATACGTTCACCAGAGTCTCGCAGTAATACAAGCTATAGAAAACTTAGACTAGTTCGCATATTTCATGGTTGACCTATTTCCGGCAGTGGAGTAGGTTTCAGACATACCATCACTCCCCCCAAACCACAGTTAGACTATGACAAGTAGGAATGTTGGCCTAAACTTCATGACGACTGAATACTGTGAGGATCTTTTCAGCCGCTCATCAACAGAAAGCCAAATGTGTTGCTGGCGAGGAGCAATACAGGATTTCTGCGCCTAGATTTCGCAGATGTTCAATTTTTACCACACATTCCTTCATGGTGAGAATTGCTTGCTTAACCGAACTCTAATGATAGGTAGGAATTCACACTGATGCGCCAAACCAGAATCAATGACAAAACCAACTCACCTCACCAGTCCGAACAACCTTCATAGCGATTTCAAGTTGTAGAGGGAAACGTGAATTCTCCAGACTGAAACGAGAAAGAATATAAGCTTGGAAACTATGAAAGCAAAACCAGCCACAAGACCAAACTCGTGTTATCTTCCCCGAGAAGACATGGAATCACAACTGACGGACGATCGAAGGATTAAAAAAACCTACCCCTAAAAATAACACCTAAAAAGTTATTTCAACAACGTACGCTGTTCGGATAACAGACAAGTTAGCAGTTACGCCGTTACGGCTCACGTTATTTCCATGTTTAAAATTGAAAGATGTGTGGACTTATCTCGTTGTACGCAGTAGTATAGGTATAAAAACATGGAGTCAAACCGCTCAGCTTTGGCAGCCTTTCACGGCATTGATGGCGTATAACCCACAAAAGAAAAAGGGCTGAGATATCGCCAGGATACACAATCCTATTACGCGAGTGGCTTCCAAATGGATGGCTATGGTCAACGGAATCAGAAACTTGCTCGGCATGTGATCGATAGATGGGACATATTACCCTTGTTAGATTATGAAGATAAGACACTTCTCATAGTGGTGACTGACACTAATGTTGTCCCTAGCACTAACTAGCTTTTGTTTGAAGGTTCCCAGCTAGCCTTTACAGACCTAAGTGTGATCTGCCGGGCAGCCAGGAATATGCGGTGAACGACTGAACAGTACCGATATCACGTATGTCGGGTCCCAAAGGAAATCTTGCGCACAGCTCGACAGAGCTGTTTTCTATTCTCCTCGCTGCAGCATTAGGATCACGGTTCAGCCTGATTCCCCAGACGAAAAACTAATATAGATCGTTTATGGCGCTCGGAACCCCGCGTTCATTCTCCCCAGTTTGATGAGCACAACTGTGCCACAAGAAGGCAGGGTAGAGAGCCTCGTCGGCACAGATTAAGTGGAAAATGGAATATGTCGGTGGAGTGTGAACGACTACCTTACACTCACACGTTATCATATTTGGTCTGGGACACAGTTCACGAGTAAAATTCAGAAGAAAACATTCGATGCGAGAGCTCATTTTCACCAGAATGGAATTTCTCTCTCGGGGGAAAAGCTACCGAGATCCGTAGAGAAAACACACTTCTGCCCCTTAACTGGGTGATTAACTCTTACCCTCTCCCAAGAATCTTGCAGAATTCCTTTTTCATCTTATATGCCTTTGTAATGAAAAACAGCATACACTTTATTTTTTCACGGTGGGAAGGATTAGTGCAACGGGATTTGGTAAAAAAAATAAAGGTAACGATAAAGACTCAACATTTTTATCAGAAGAGTGTGATGAAACTGAACTATCAAGCACGGTTCTGTAGGTAACTGCGGCTATTCGAGATGCTGAACTCAGGACGGGCTTTATAAGATTAAGGATACTGTCGTGCACATAACCAAAAGCGTTGCTACATCTAATTCGTTGCGTGTTGTACGTAGCTGTCCAGTTACCCAGACTCTGGTCAATACACCGCAAAATTAACGGCGAACCAACCGACTGAAACCATAGGAAAACTGAGAAATGGATAGAATCCGATAGACTGAACTGTACTGCATGCAAGCCAGATGCTAGAAGTGCAGAATGGAGATTAGTCGGCAACGTAGAGCAACAATAAGGCAGTTTCCGTCTGCTGGACTACTAGTGCACGCTTTGATAACTTTTATTAAGGAAGGATCTGTGTCAAAAAAGTGGAGCACCATAAGAAATGAAAAAGACGTTAATTAGAGCAACAAGTGACCTACCACCATCCACACCGTCCCAAACCACTATACACATACACGCACATTGCCTCGAAAAGCTGCATCGACGTGCCAGTCCAATTCTGGGACAATTGTTTAATAACTCAACAGTTCACGAATTGAGCAACACACCCACAACACGTGAGAAAGCAAACCCCATAGGCTAGTGAGAGAATTCAATGAACTACACGCGCACTGCTTTTCTCTTGCAGGTTAGGAGATATGCAAGAACAGACTCATTAGCACATTATCACGCTTTGGTATCCATGAAGTGCTATTCAGAGATACGCCCATGAAGCATACGCAGGACTCACGATCGAGAAGCGAAAAGTTCAATATCGCGTAATAAGCACGTAGGATGCATATCCAATCCACTGGTTGTTTATCCGGAATGCGCACTAAACGTGAAAGTGCAGGACAGGTCAACTTATGACATGACTTGGTTGCTCGCAACGACTAACAAATTCATTTGCAACAAAATTTTACAGCAACAACATTTGAACAGTTCTGAAAATAGACTCCATTAGGGCGTTGGTTTAGTCTTCGGTGACAGTTTACAGGATATTTTGATCAAACTCACTCAGTTCAATTGCAGTTACACTCGTGTCACAAAAAACAAACGTAAGCATAGGGTACGTGAAATTAACGCACATATGCAAGTCCCAGTGCGATAATATCCATATTACAGTCACCATACTACTGTGATGCCACCGTTGTGTATTTAGCACATGTCGAAAAGCTGAGTTAGAACTCGGTTTTATCAAAGGGATATGTTCACCAAGTTGTTTTCCAACGTCTACAAGGCCGAATTCGAATAGCAGTATCCTCAACATGCCTTGATAGACTTGTTGTGTACGGTCATCAGAGCAGCCCGAGTCCGGGATAGCTCAATGGTTAAGCTGGGAACTTATTGACCGAAGGGTTCGTAGTTCGAACCCAACTCAGGTGTCTCGACTGCTCCTGTCTAGGCTTGGGCAACCTGACAGTATCCCAGCCCTCGTGCTTCCCTCGGGTGGCATGGCAGCTAAGCACGGAAAGGGTATTACAGCTGAACGGCTAGAATCGACTTCATCCACGCAGCTGGTGAAAATGAAGTGTGGTGAAATACTATCTCGGAGATAATGGTGTTACAAGTTACAAATTCCTAGGAACGGAAAAAAAACGACAGAGTGATGAAGAACAGCTAGCGCACCAAAACTCATACCGCAGAACTTATCGGCTCACAGCACTTCAAAAAGAAGCACAGTTGAGAAAATCCATCTGACAATAAAGTTGTCTTTATCTAGGGGAGAAACGGTTGCGGAAACTCCAAGAACTACGTACCGGTATATGTGCCAAACAACCTGGAACTCAACTTGACTGATTCATAGTATTCTGTAAACAGCGAAGCCGCTATCACCTGAATCTAAAGACTGAGGTAACTAACCGGTTCGAATCAGTAGGTAAGGTGGGTGGGTTGGGGTATTCACACACAACAGACGATTAGATCATCAGGAGAAAGGATATCAAGAACACCGAAAACGTAATAATATGACTTGCAGTCTGATTGAAGTCAAGTTTTGACAGCCCGGAACAAACCACCGTAGACATTGGAGATAGCCCATTAAACAGCAGACTACAAGCAGAAGGTCCATTTTGTCTGTCTTCCAGTACTGCTAATTTTTGGATCCACACAGTATTATGGCACTGGAAACGTTTTCAATTTGCTATCAGTTATCCAAAGCAAATTCACAGCTTGTTCAACTTGTTACGATCAAACAGTATTTCAAAAAGAACACAATTCCAATGAGTGCGCCAAGAGGCTGTTCACGATTCGCATAACAATCAACCTCTGTGTTTCTACCCAACACCGAAAAACTTAAAATCTAGATTTGACTCCGCGTGCTTGTGTAATACTGCCGAATGTAATTAGTGGCGGATTTTCATGTTATCAGGTAACCCAGTTGCTCTGAAGGTGATAACGCGTAACGGGGAATCAGGGTTCGATTCAGAAGAAGGAGCCCGAGGAACGGCTACCACTTCCAAGGAAAGCAGCATGTGCGCAAATTACCCTATCCAGTACGGGGGTGTAGTGACGAAAAAAACGGATACGGGACTCATTAGATGCTCTGTAATTCGAATAAGTACAATTTAAATCCTTTAACCACGATCAACTGGTTCTCAGTTAATATCCAGAATGTCTGAATGAGTGTCTGCGGATGTAGGCACCGCGGAATGATTGTGGTAGGCTGGCACCAAATCGATTCCCCACCCACCTTTATTCTTTTCTTCGAGATAAGGCAATAAGCTTGTACGGCAGGAAAGCCCCATTGTTTGAACACTGCTGTCATGCTGCCGATGATGATGATGATGATGATGATGATGATGATGATGATGATGATGATGATGCAGAAGGTTACAGAACTACACCGTCCAGTATGCGTAACACGGCGGTGCAGAGTTTCACATGGTAACTTAGTGTCTAGGACATTCTACTTACGATACTGGATCTAACAGGAACAAGAATTAACAAAGTTGGTTGAATTTCCCTGGCCTTACCTCGAATGGATATTTACATTTCACGACTGGCGTAAGACCAAACAGATCGAAAGTGTGAGAAACCAGAAGCTTAGGTTTGCTTGCACAGGGAACAATAGCACAGGATGTATCCTAACAAACATCACTATGCTAAAACTGGCATTGAGCAATTTCACACCAGGCATTTAGCTTATGCGCACTTCAGATCAGAAATCTTTCCTGAATTTAGTCTGCATGTGCTTGCTGACGGAATAGTTGGAAACGAAGACGCAATCCTTGACATGAAATGCTTTTCATAAGGCTGCTGAAAACCCATCGACGGCCCAACACAGTTTCCGTCCATCTCGAGCAAGTCCGATCTGTAAGCTTCCGTCAGCTTAATGTTCTACGTTGACATCAGAAATACAATCATCTGTATATTGAGTTGGTGTCAATGAGAGACTCTCTTTTATGATACTTTTTAACTGAATGTGCGACACAAAGGTCGCTTCATGCTCCAGATGGCTGAAGTATACCATAAACGAGAGATTCAGTTGGGAATTAATTGAGTCTCCCGTTAGCGAATGTGCGTTTCGCGAACTGGACTGAAGTAGACAATGAGGTTGACGGAAATTCGGGAACAGTTTAAATTGGTATGCAACTGAGTACAGTTCACGAATTTCGTAAAATTTCGGTTCAAATGGAACATAAGGTTGAGTGGAACTCGGGCACTGCGCCTACCCGATGAGCCCCAAGAAAGGCTAAACCGGCCTCGCGCTGTTGAAGAGTTTTCAGCAACCCTGTGAGTAGTGCATCACGTCTAGACAATGTATCGCAATATCTCGAATATCGTACCAACTGAAACACGAAATAGCCTTTGTGCACTACATTCAATATAAATATATCATAAATGGTAGATTCGAACGAGTTATCCGTTAACAAGTAAGTTGCAAATGAGTGTTTCGAAAACATAATCCGTTACCAGTCAAGAACAAGAATTTAAGGGATTTATGCGAGTATCCTTCAGGGCCCTGGGGCTTCAGTTAGAGAAAGTTTGCGCCCGACCGAGGGGTTCTCATTGTGGCCGTAGAGTCTGCCACCAAGTACACAATGTCAAACAGGATTTTCATTTCCGTTGCATAAAATTCAAATGGCATCTATTATAATGACACCCAGCACGAAGCAATGCTTCCTACCAAAACACCCGAATAATAAATCTCTATGATTGATAGAAGTTGAAACCATCGTACTTGAAACAAATTGTTGAGATACTTCACGTAAGGAAATAACATTTCACTCATTCGAAACGAATACAAACGATGGGTTCCAACTTCCCCTACATGGAATAAAAGTGGAACTACCGAACTACAGTGGGTCATCGATTTCCGTGAAAATGTTTGCAAGCTATTTGCATCCCAGTATTTGTGAGGTGCGCGGATAACCGGATTTGTTTTTGGGGCACGCCGAAGGAATAGGTTGAGATGGCGAGTGTCTAAACACAAAACCATCACAAGGCAACCAGTGATGAGTTCAACCGACCTTGCGCTATTTCAGTATGATGATGGATTAGCACTGTTAGGTCCGCTTGTTTGGCGCACTAATTGACGCAATCTCTGACGGTTTAGTCATCCTGAACACAGTGTCGAAGTCAGCCACACCAGGTGGATTATCGAACACACGAGGCGAGGAGAAAATTCACGTAGGCAATCAGCAATCAATCAAGCAAGTCACAAACACATTGTACAGCGCCCGAAATACTATGAAAGCGCAACACCATTGCGCCTGCCGACCGTTGACAACAAACACAACGCACGGCACGTGTTACTCGACAAGTTCCTTAAGAGAAGTCGTGGTGAAACCTCAAGTTACATGACTATATACGCTGCTCATCCACTGGAAGCAAGTAAGCACGCCAACTTCCAGGATTTCTGCAGGAGATGCTTAGGCAGTGTAACAAATATTACGAAACCAGAAAACGGTACATCATGAGAGAAAAGGCTTGTGGGAAAGTTTAGACGATCTCTTTCTTCTTCAAGACGGGGGATATTCCACATCATTCAGTATATGTGTGGGGACCGTACCTGTTCATGGCCAACGTAAAATGAAATGAATCCAGATCATCATTCCATGCCAAATTGAAAGCGTGTGAGAACCTCACCGAATTAGTTGCCGCCTTAAAAGAAGAGAGACAGGGCGAAAGGTCTCAGAATTAACAAAGGACGGTTGTAGGTAAAACCATAAACTTGGAATTGTCTGAAAGGAGACAGGAGAATTGGGAGAACAACAGTTGCTAACTGAACAACATGAAAACTTGTCTGAATCTATAAAGCTGTCCCAGGTGAGGTTGCATCAGACTCTGTTGATACCGAAAAGGAGACGAACAGTCTGCTGGTGAAAATCGTGGGTACAACGGAATCCCACTAGGCTGTTCAGTATTAGGCAAGCGATAATCCGATTATGCTCTGTCTAGAATGGTGATCAACACTCAGAACTGACAGGGAAGTGGCTCTCTAAATGAACCTGTTCATAACACACGTAGTTCTTTCAAAAGAACCACAACTCGAGCAACGGTATTGTGATTTGCGGTCTAAGAGAAGCTTCATAGACATATGTTGCAACATGGGTCATTGTGTATCCTGATTATAAAGTTGGTAAGCACACCCATCAAGTAAGAAGTAGTTTCACTCGAGCGACCCGGGAAATACAGCACTGGAACAGCGATTCCAGTCGCGAGGCCAGATATGTTAACAAACACCAAGCTGTAAGCGCGGGATGCAGGCGATACCCAGACTATGAACATAAGATGAGATTAGTTCGACATCGGTGAAGGTAGACTAGACATGAAAAGACAATTTAGGATAATCTGAGATGTTACTCGCTCACTTCCCCATTTAGAACCTGGGAAAGCTTGGGATACTGACCGCGAGAATGAAGAGGTACTGGGATAGTAGTGAAACTGTCTTCCCACGTCCTAAATGTCCAAAGTGACGAGCAGCGGGGAACATCCCTCAGATCAATCCATGAAAGCATTAGGCCTGGTGTGCAATTCGTGTAAACTTCAGTGGTGTCGAACCTATAGACCATCACTTAACACCGACATTGTACTAAAAGAATGTATTAGATCCCCTATTATGAACCAATAATTCCGACCGTTTCGAACAACGATGTTAACAGTGGTACCTCTTGAGGAAACTGATATTCTGTTTGAGGCCATGATTTATCTAAAACGAACTAAATTCAAAGAAATAATTACGCTTACAAACATACAAGCCTGAACATAGATTTTTCTCCCAAAAATGTATCGTATTTCACTCCGAAAACTGGGATGTCCGGAACAGCTAAACACTATTAGGATTAAGTGGACGCAAGCAGAACTTCCGTTCAGCACTCATTCATTTCTTCCGCCGCTGAAAATTCCTTGCAAAAGATCTGACAACATAAATTGTAAGGAACACCACAGTTTGGCTTGTTGAAGAATACCCTAACAGTAACATGCGTCCTATTACGATTGATAATACACCCGAGACAAACGCCATCAAACAGATAAAAAACGCAAGAAATTAAGTTAGGACCGTCTTAGTGATATATTGACCCAAAAAATCCTGTAGGTTGGTAAAGGCCGCAGAATTCAGGGTGGTAACTTTGGAGGTACTATTTCTATGAGAATCTTATTGCAAAGTTCGGTGGTGATTGGCACATTCGTGACATGGTACTTTTTTACGGGGTGATACGATTGGAGGCGAAATTCCCAAACAAAACGATGTGATGGGATTGGGACACGCAATGTCTGATAAATTCGACAAACGGTAGGTTTAAGAGGTGGTACTGCTGACAGACTTGAGTATAAGCAAGTAAAGTATAGGTTAACGAAAACCGCTTAGTAAAGTAAAACCGTCCGCTTTTCGTGTCGCATGGAGTCGACAAACATAACACTACGATGTTCGAGGTAAGGGACTTTTATCATGGCTTAAAACCCCTTCAAAAATTCTCACTTCGTATCAACATCATACCTTTGGACTCTAATTATGGCAAAACTGGTTCACTATCGGATTTCCAAATACTATAGTAGCAATAGGAAGCTACTCGAAGGGAGTTTCATCACATCCCCCCTAACACTGTCTACCGCATTCAGAATAACGAGCCTAAAAAGACCCAAGTGATTTTGCTACAATGACTGGAAGGAAGAACTATATTGTCTAGCATGTTGCAAGCATCCGTGGGCTTCCATAAGTTGCGCATAATCGGCTTTCCCCTGAATTATTAGTTGGATTGGAGAATCCTCTAGTGTTGTTCCGCAACTCACAGCCGGAAACAAACTGAATACTACTATGTAGCAACAATGGGAAATCGGGTGCAAAGTTTTAGCTATCGGCGCGCGATATGCGCGTTCATACATACTGAACTACGCACAGTAAAGATGGGCATCACAGAATAAAGACAAATAAAGTGGACAAACCGTTTCCTCAGGCGACCCATCTTCTCCAACCAACAGGAGTTGGGCACGTTGGCACTGGAGAAGTGAGACAGTGTGCGACAGCACTGTGTAAATCAGATGGCTGATGTCCGAGTGTCCTCGGAACACAATGCGGGCAAGCTCAAGAAGGACCTGTTTTCAAGAAAAGACAGAAAAGACTCGTCATTATCATGGACAGCAATACGTGAGCAATATAGACTGGTGTTTGACTGTAATGCAACCGTGCACAGAATATTTTCTATAGGTGAATGGAAAAGACCAGGGTAGGGAAAGCGGTGAGAAAACGGTCCAAAACAATAGGCTCTAAACTTCACAGAACAACGAAATAAACAATCGACCATTGTGCTGAAGTGAAGTGCGTTCGACAGGAAAAGTTCCCGGTGCAACTTTTGAATCTAAAGCGGTAAGAAACGGCAGTGGTATGACGGGGCAATTCTGCAGAGAAGCAGTAAAGAATTTCCACCGATTCTTGGGACAGGTCCAGACAAAATGCAGGTTTATTTCGACCGACCGATGTGACTGTGTAAAAACCGTTAAAAAAAAGGCAGCAGCGAAAATGAGGATGTGTTTTCTCCATAGGAGTACCTCAAAGACTAATGCAGCTGTTGGTAGTGTGAGGAGACTTGGGAACTTTCAACTAACATTTCGTACTGTGATTTAAGCAAATCTATGCCCTGCACAACTATTTTATCCTTATCCGTGAAGTTTCGAACCAGTGAAACATCAGTTCACTCAGCCCAAACGAAGAATTTCGTACGAAAACAATTTCAGTCTCATGTGTTAAGGAAAGCAACGGAGACAGAACTAAATCCCAAATGAAAACAATGCAGTCGTTTTGTACACAGCGTAAAGACAGATCTCGACTAAAGTCAAAAAGCAACCGATTATGGAAAGTTCCCTTGTGTACCAACGAAAACCCAAGGATGCAGAAAACTAATCCGAGAAAATGATAATGATAAACCACAGCCATATACAACACGACTAGACGGTCTATCAGATTTTCCGCGATATTTCGGTGGCCATTGATTAAAACACGACATCTGATGTTAACAGAACATACAGGTTTGGTTCAGCTACTTAGATATGAAACGTGCATAAAGAATGCGTTGGTTTCAACTGTCAACCGAAAAATGGGAAAACAGGAAAAGAATACCAGTACATTGGAGGCGATGGTCTAATCTGTCAATTGATGCCTGACCATTCTAGCTGTTTGGAGAAGTGGCAAGTTGGACAGCCAAACACCAAAAACAATCGCTTTGATGCAGGAAAACCACTGACTGTGTGACTGGGATGCACCTGTTAGTACTATCAAACACTGATATATCGCGTTCCAGGATCTCCATGCAGTGAGGCGGTAGTCGTCAAACCGACTGGATTTAGCGGCAAGAGCTTTCAAGCGTAATTGCCAGACCTAGGCTTCCAGTCGTTGTCATTCTCTACTTGCAGCTGGGCAAAAAGAACTCTGTAGGGTGGAGAGTTATCTGGCATGCGAAGAATATGGTTTAACTAAATTAACGTCTGATTGACTCGTTTACCGCGAAAAGGTCCCGTCTTCCGAAAACCACCCGAAACACATCAGTAGCGCTAACCCAAGCATAAGGTTTGGGTTCGAGTTCACTGTATGCTTTGCAAGTCTGAAGGGCATGTCAAACCATGCGGTGAAATTACTCAGTTTTTAAGACAAGCTGCATTTTTGAACGATCTGATTCGACAGGCGCAGTATTTTCTGCATATCCAGTGCCTGTGAGCATTCAGTTCCGAAATAAAGAGTAGCGAAGACGGAAGCATCAAGCAGCGTATCAAAAACGGCATTGAAAAGAAACTGTGAGGAAACCTTACCTGATAACACTTGAACTGATGAATTCAGGTGCGCTTTCATATACCACATCACGATGGATCAACTTTCTTAGCTATACACTGTGGCATTTTCTGAGAGAAATAACACAGTTGAAGGCTGCTATCAAGCCAACTAAAGCGACTGTCCTTGGTTAGAAATAATGGTGCCGTCCTAGCAACTACCTTGAGGTGAAGATGAACCACCGGCCAAGATGGAAGCCAGCCTGATTCTTGCGAATCCCTCACACGGTAGTCCATCAACCTGCACACGATAATACATTGAGCACCTTGGACATCACGGCTACCAAGCTGAAGCCACGACCATTTTCATATGTTGTTCTCGCATCCTACACGGATACTGGGCTTATCGTCTATGCACTCCATCCAATTGATATTCAGTCACAGTTCGGCAATATATGCAGTAGTTTTCTCAGCCACTATTTTCGAAACGTACAGGCGCTTGTGATGAGAGCTCATATTGGGAAATGGCGATGTTCCGCAAACCTCCGGAAAGTTCATTCGCCACTATCTGTACGATGCGTATCAACTCCAGCTTCAATGGGCTAACTGGGCAATTCATATGATCTACCTGGATTACGATATCCCTGAGTTTTGCTGACTGAAACAGCCATAAGAAATCTCTGTAGAACCCATCTGTTTCAGCTAGAGAGCTGTTGTTTGGCGAAACAGCACAACGAATGTCGCTTATCGCACCGAGTTGAATTGACGTTAATAGCCTAGATACGGCTATTTACTAGAATTCAACCCAGTAAAACGCTTTCTGACCTCTAGCTGAGTGCATTTCCCCTACCGTATTTACCAAGATTCATTGCGACAGGATCATCAGATACCCAGATAATGAAACATGAGTAATCTGGGTTAGTGCTCAGAGATATGAGCTGCATTACGGAGTAGGGGCTCCGTACATGTGTTTCGGAGAAACACATGCGCATAGCAGTTGCATGTTGAGCCACACTGTGTTATGTGTTAGAGTTAGAAGTCTGTCAGCAGTATGGAGATATGCACCAGTGGTCAAGGGGGCAACAGCTGAGCAGCCGAAATGGGTCTATTTTAGGGCAAACCTTCTTCGATTCGTCCTTCTTCTGGGTACGACAGAATCTCTCTTCCATAAATAGGAGCATGCAACTTCCCCGGAAGCCCGACCTTCACAGTCATGCCTCAGGCAGCCCCACAACACAACAGACCGAAGTATGGGGCTCTATACTTTGTCTGGATGTACCCAGTAGGTCCCCTGACATGGGTAAATCCTCGAGAGCGGAGTTTTAGACAGTGTAAGCCACCAGATCATTGCACCACAAAAGGCTGACGACCACATCAAGGTGGTAGCCACTGGCCGGAGAAGAAGAGAATTTCAAACTATCAGCCTTTGGAACCAACCTGTTTGCTCTACAAAGCCGACTTAACCGTAGTACATAGGGAGGAGATTGAGAAAAACTGATGGTTTTATTAACGTTTCGCACACTATATGAAGGTGCAATAGCTTATACAAGTGTAATATACGAGCCATGTACGCGGACAATGGGTGTGATTGGCTTCTACATGATACTGAACCCTAAGGGATTAAATGTGAAGGGAAAAGCCCCACGTCATATAAGAAGTTTCGGTTTGAATGAGATGCGTCATCGAACTCGTTTCGAATGCCAAACACGTACTTTTGGGCTGCAAGAAAATCGGAACAGAAAGGTAAGAAATGTGTGCAGATAACTCTGCCGCTGTGGGAAAATAGCGACATACCTGATTCCTGTGTGCTTCCATTCGACTTCGCCGATAGATTTGAGCGTTATGCAGACCGATTCCACAAAACGCGACGTAAGACTTGAAAACTCGGACGTCACGTTCGGTGAAACAGTCTGACGTGCTTGATACGCTAACAGTAGCCGAGGCACTAGAAACAATTTGCTTCTGATCTCCTACTGAAACGGCTGAGGGCCTCTGAAGCGACGATTCAGGTTCTTTTTCTGGTGGCTTTTTGTTCATGAGCAACGCCACAGCAAGAACATCCCCGTCAATGTCTTTGATCGGCATACAGAGGATACACTTGGTTCTATAACCAGTCTCTCGGTCGACCGAGTCGCTGAAGCGCGGATCCTAAGGAAAGAAAGTATATTATTAGAAATTGATGACCATATTGTGTGGACAGTTAACATGAGAAACTTAGAAATCTGCATCTATTGTCCTATATTATAGACCAAGGAAATTTTGCTTAAACACACTGAGCTTCCCCGCGCTTGAAGGATCCCAGCTGGCGGGGAAATAAAGTTCAACGACAGTGAGCAGAATAGTTGTGTGTAATATTATCACGCGCTGAGGCTAGTACAAGTGTCAAGGATGGAAGACTGCAAGTGATTGATTATCACCACTAACTCACAATAGTAACGACCTCCGAGCACTACGCTATATTGGTAAAGGACAGTGAAACCTTAGATTAGGGATACAAAATCTCTATTACGAAAACCGACGTGGAACAAACCCGGTCGCCATCACGAAAAAGGAGTACTGACATAAGGGAAAATGGCCACTAGCGTTTATTGCGAGATTTTGGGCAAAATATTTAACAGGAGCTCATGGTGATTTCCGATCTGGGGGCATTTTTAGACCTCAAATAAAACTCAGTCGGATTCCTGTCCGCTCCGAGGAGGAGATTCGCCTTTCAGATTGCATATCGCATTTCCTTATGATATTAAACATGCACTGAATAAAAAGAATACGACGGAACCACAACTAAACTGATAACGGAAAGCACATACTATATTTCTTTTGGAGGCATGTGATTCACACAACTCACCGCATAAGCATCTGGGATGTTGGCGTAGTCACCCGTCTGAGCCACATGGCCCGAGATGCCGATACCCATTGGAATAGTGACGTGCCGCTTTTCGGAACGATGGAGAACTTCTTTGAAAGAACAGTCAGGTGTTACGTCAAAAAGTTTGCTGACTAGAACTTTCTCTCCGGTAAGACGATCTCGATCAACAAGGAAAAGCGATCCCCGGTCGGCTTTAACCAATATACACACGTTTTGTAATATTTTGAAACACAAGCAGCTGAGGTTCAATTCCCTACACACATCCATTATGAGTTCGTTGATGAGTTCACGTTCGTCTGACATGGTCAAAGATGGTCGCTTCCCTGGCTGGCGAATAGAGGATACATCATCAATATTCCCGACGGAGGCACGCAAAGTATAGTGTAGGGATGGTCGAACACAAAAGTCTGGAGGCATGAAGGTTGGTTGGCCATCTTCGCTGGAGGATAAAATGCGCTTGAAATCATGAAAATCAAAGTCGTGGCTGCTAATTTTGCACATTGAGGGTGATATACTCGGGGCACTGGAGACAGAAATGGCAGAAGGGGAAGAAGTCCCATCATTTTGCCTCAGGACGCTATCGGTAACTGTATTGTCTAGAGGCGACCACGAGTCCGAAGCGGAAGTAACAGCTTTCTGGTTGAAATAGCTCCATGTAAATGATGGATTGTTATCTAACCACTTTGTCAAAGCCTCGTGGAAACAAAATGAGTCCTCGGAAGCGACTTTATTGCCACATAGTTGGCACACGCAATCCCTCATCGACGTAGGTAACGCTAATCTTGTTGACTCCGAAGCTGAAATGCATCAAAAGCAAGCGATGACAGTTGGCTAGCAAGGACTTTGGGAGGCCAACAGCAGTTTTGAGGCAGACCGTGGTGAGGCGGCAGCTAGTTGCAAATCAAACTGACAATCCTGAGCAAATTTGCACAAAATGATAAAATGGATACCACAGAATATTAATAACAAAACCGCCTGAGGGAAAGTAAGACAGACATGAGTTTCAACACGCAAACCAGGGTGTTAAGTACACACTAGTCCGGATGCCCCAGCACAGAGACGCATCGTAACACGGTTTAATATTGCTGCCAAACGAGTGGATGTCGGACGCTACTGAGAGACGCCTGTATGATGTAGTATAACGCTCCGGAGAGCAGGGGTAACCAGGAAGAAGCACAATAGTTCAGACGCCGTCCAAAAGAGGACAGAAAGCGCGCATCGCAAATAGAAGCAGAGGAAAGTCCACGTGGATATAGACCAGTCTAACTAGTGCTCATATTACCTTTAATGGATGACCCGTCAGGCAGTCTTTTCGTCACGGTAGGTTGCAAGCTTCCCAACAGTCCGAGCCGCCCCATAAAGCTTCATCTACATGACGTGGTACAATCTGATCCAAAATGAACGATGGGGAAATGCAGTGGATGGAGGCTGCTGAAAGCCGACAGCCATGCGCTATTGCCTACTCACTATGTATGCACTTTTTAATAAATAAATTAAAAATAATAATAATATGTAAGTTAAAATAAACAAACTATTGTACGCAACGGAAGCTCCGCATGAGAAACAACAGGATTCATTCCGTTTGAACTGTAACAATTCCCAAGGCTTTCCGAAATGACGCTTAGCCTTCAAGCTCAAGAGCAATCAGAGGTGACGGTCAGGGAAGGCGACTAGAAGCTGTAAAAATTGCTCCAAATCTTCCATAACACCAAGAGAAAACTGCCAGTCAGAGAAGTCAGCACAAAGAGAGAAAACCCTAAAATTCATTCAAGAGCCGGTCATGCGCTTCGGTTGGTGGGTCATTCCATACAAAAGTTTAGCAGAGCTCGAGTGCCCAGCACCACCAAATTCTCGATGGGAGGTGAACCGTCCGATTTCAAAAGAATATGAAGTCACTAAGGAAGTAAACATTTTGAAATGAACAACAGAGGAGAATGGTTCGCATACAGTTTGATAATGAGGCATTTGGAAGAC
This sequence comes from Opisthorchis felineus, assembly GCA_004794785.1. Taxonomy (NCBI): domain Eukaryota; kingdom Metazoa; phylum Platyhelminthes; class Trematoda; order Opisthorchiida; family Opisthorchiidae; genus Opisthorchis; species Opisthorchis felineus. Next base: position 298,527 of record SJOL01008935.1, on the reverse strand, counting down.
TAAAGAAATGTCACAGAGGCAGAGGCTGTATATTATCGTCCTCGTCTTTAAAAAAGTGCCATATCCGACAAAACACATTGCTTATAAGGTTGCTGTAATCCAATACCGGATTTTCTTTTCTTGGGGCTCATCAGGTAAGCGTACTCCCCGAGTTTCCACGAAAGAAACATTATAATTGAACACCAAATTGTACGCAAGTGGTGCATTATACAAGTTGGAAGATACCGGTGTCTCAACCTAGTCACCATCGCTTCCGACTTCCTAACCACTAACATCCTACGCTGGCTTACCAGCAATCGAGTGCAACAGAGTCGTTGAAATGAAGCAAGGTTCCGTCCGAGATGATGATGCATTGAGGACGCAACCGTCTTACGACAACCCAAATATCGCAACGCAGATAGAAGGCGAAAAATTGTTACCTTCGTGAATTCAAAGGCCACATTTCTACTTTGAATCGACCTTACCACGTCCTTCTAATCCTTACAGTCCAACATCCGTGGGCTCATGAAGGGCAACGGAGAATATACGCCTGGATCCATCACAAAAAATTGAGTTCATCAGGTCCACCTCTCGTCTTTTGTTCAAATTCATATTCGAACGAATTATCGAAGGAACTCTCGGTACGTTTACTGTATCAGCCGTGTAACCAGCCCCTTGGAGAATATCTCAAAGAACTACACTAGGCAGATAAGACCATGCTTCTTTGTCTGGTTCCATTCGGATTCGTCATCATCACAACTGATAAAAAGACACTGGGTATTTCATTCAGTTTTCCGCTCATCCAGTTTCCACGTATTTTTGCACGAATATACAAATATAAGCAGCTGTGTTTGGCGCGCACATCATTTCCTAGGGATCTATTGACGTCGCTCCTAGGGATTGTGGATTTATGACAGATAGGTGCAAACTTTGAGATCAATCTCCCCGTTCCTCGAGTACAACACACTGATGAAAATGAGTCAGGCGATCAGAAACGTTTAGTGCATCTGATCCTCTTATGGGCGCGACATAGACAGGGTGACATGGCGGGAACGAGCGGATTACAGATTTGGCGGCTGGTGCGCATGGACGAGCATGGATGACGAAAATGGTCTAACGATCGATAGCTATCGATGAACCTCGAGTGTACTCAGGACACGACACCAAACTTCTAGCTGTCTCTACAGCACCGGAAGACACTCTCCATGGAAGTAAGAGCGTAAGTACATCGCGCGAATCAAACAACTCTGTTGAGTGTTGCTGATACGCTACTGGGCTATTGATGCGAACGCCAATCATACATGGCTCACTAATGGCTATCCAGAACATGGTCACCCGATTGCGTTCTCTACGAATCGCTGGATAACAGGCAGGCAGTTCCCAGTAGTTCATGTGAGCTCATCTGGCGTGCTTGTCTAAAGACCAGCGAGTGCGCCCTAGTTGGTTGCATGCTGGATGCGGGGACAACGCACGGCCTGCTGCCAAACGCTCCAAAAGTACGTAGAATGGTGTGGGAGATACGTGAGGAGACTTACTGTCAAGTTCCAAAGAACTGAGAGCGTGTACGATGCAAGGACTGGACCTATTACAGATCGGTTTTCTGTTGACATCGTCACCCCATAAGTGGAAGAAACTTCATATTAAGCTTTGACTAGATGATTCAGCGATACGGTACTCCAGGGCACGCAGTAAGAAGGAACGTTTATCCTCATCGGAAATGTAACACAGGAATTAGAGTTAGGCCTCACTGATTCGAAATTTCCATCTACGCCCGAAAACTCTTTGTCATGATATCGTGTATTTCGGCAGTCAGAAGCCAACAACAGTTTCAACGGAATAGGTTAACCACAAGTTGTAGCCCCAATTAACGCCCAAGCATTCGGGAGGCTATCACTGAAAAAGACGGCTGGAGTCGGGGAGGTCTTGTTGAGTAATAATTGCGATCGCATAGTATCCTTCGCCGTTACCACAGGAGCGTGACCAAACTTAAGACGACTGGTAGCGAGGCGTTCGTGTAGCTATGACATTTTTACATTAGCTATGGTTAGAGGGTTTGTGAATGAAATTCAGATTTCGGGAGCAACGTGTGTGAATGCAAGTTCTACACTTAGGTGATGTAACCTGATTGAAGCGACCAAGAACAGCGGCGCGCTGGATGACGGTAAAGAAGCATCAGTTTCGAACACTGATGTTATGCTGTCGACGACGACGATGAAAGTTGCTGGAAAGGGCACGACTAACACCACTTCTGAATAACAGCTATAAAACGAGTGATACTATACCGCGTCATGAAGACGTGAAAGAGGTCGGAGATCTCTGATAGAAGATAGGTTAGGAAGGGGGTAAATGATTGCTCATGGAACTCAGTCGGAAAACAAGAAGTAAGTGGAAGGTACCTCATCCCAGACATGAAAACAGTGTCCTAACGTAGGGTGAGCCTGAGCTTCATAGGTAAAGAAAATCTGAGGAAATGCTTGTCAGAATAGAAAACAAATTACCTTTTTAAACGCGCTGGCAGCCTACCAGGAGTGAAACAAGAGGATCTCGAAGAAATACGTGGATCAGGAGGGTTTGAAAGTCGCAACATGTTCCAAAAATCAAGCAGTAATTCCGGCGAGATCTGTGGTGAGTTCTGGCTTCAGTTTCCCAGATGTGTACGTAGTTCACGACCCGAAAAAGTGCGTAGCGCGGGAAGGATTAGGGTGTGAAGTGATGAATGATCATCAACGGGTAACCGAGAAAATGGGAAGACTCAGTGAGTGGGTCGTGCAAAACGTCTACTAGGCATTAATACTGTAAGATCAACCACAAGCGGCTGGCTCATCCCTTAATGGCACCGGTTGAGATTCTCTAACACTCAGCCTGTAGAGGTATCTGATAACTTTCGTATATGTGAATATGTTTGCTTACGATTATAGTCAGTAATCACCGTAAAATCCAGACATGTATTATTCCTCCTGCTCTCCATCTGACAGCCAAACAGCTTATCCAAATATCACCAAGAAAGATTGATCATTTGGTTATTCGTCGATGAAAGTCAGTTTTGTATTCTAAAATAGGTTAAACTAAATAACTTTTTAGTCTTATTGCGTGTAAGGAAAATAATCAGTAGTAAGACTCATTTGCTTTGAACGTAGGAGACTCAAACGAATCATGACTTAAACCCTCGTTTATAATGCTTTTCATCGTCCTTATAGATAGTGTCATATAAGGAAGATATACCTCGGTAGCTCGAGTACCGTTCCAATTGAAAAATAGGGCAACCTCTGTGCAAATTCAGTTGGGCAGTATTATAAATGGGAGATTCAGCTGCGTCCCCCATTAACACCAGTTTACTTCGCAGACGAGTGTTTATCTGCAAATAGATCAGGTCTGATGTTAAAACACGATGTAACATTGGAGTCGTGAAACAGACCTGCCTCATGAGCCCCAAAAAGGCGAAGCCTGTAGTGGGCTGTCCAGGAATTTACACCATCCCCATAAGTGATGTCATATCGAGTGTTAGTGACAGGTTGCGCATAAAAGAAGGATTGGCAAGCAGCCAAAAATAAGTACACTGATGTCTGCAACCCTAGTGCAGAACTAACTGCAATTCAGTCAGAAGGATGGAGGATAGGGGAAGAGTATGGACCTAGTGGAGCTTAGAAAACACCACGAAAAATGCGCCTACCTCTTAGAACGAAAGATATAATCAGTAGAATTGACACAACATCCTTCGCAAACCGCAAAAAAACTACGACAGAGGAAATTTAGGCGCCCGTTTCAGGTAGGAAATAATAGCGTGTCCCTCACTGGGACTCGGCACCTTTACTTCAAAGCGACTATCACTTAGGAAGGATTAGTAAGCTTCTGAAATGCCAGTGGTACAAGCCACCCGGGCGCGGCAGTCGGCTGCCAGTCCCGTGTTGGTCCCAGCGACATTTTCCGTAGGTGATGCGACGACCGAATTGTTCCATATCAGCCCTGACCGTATCGAGTTCAGTTTCTGGTTGTCTTTAGGAGCAACAAAGCCATGCTTGACATCGTGTTGGGACCAAGCTCTGTTACGAAATTTCATCAGCTTCCACGCGCGACAGATTTTCGAACTATTGTTGAAAGCGTTGAAATGAGAGTGGTGGGTCGTGACGTTCCCTGGCTTCGTTATTGGATACGAAGGAGACACCAGTGGTCAAGACTCTTCAGCTTTCGGCTCGTACAGGTCATTTTGAGGCACAAATAAGTAGAGAGACGACTGTCTTGACGGCTGAAGTTTTCGTGCACGATATCTCAGTCATTACTCACAAGGTGGCCAGTTGCGTGAAGCCATTCAGGACAATGTCAAAACACATTTACAGTTCGTTCCTAGCTTGTCTGTTGAATACAATGGAGCCTTAAAAACAGTTGGAGTAAGGAACCTGGTCGATTACTTCACCTCTTATGCCGTCCGACGTAAAGCTGCTACCTTGAGGTGGTGGTCGAGCTTAAGTGCTGCGATAATCCTCCGGGCTGCACTGACTAGAACTTCATTCCACAAGATACGACCATGCCAGGAACGCCAAAGGGCAGCAGTCAGACCAAAAGTGGCGAGACACCGTACAACGAGTAATCGCAATTCAAGGCGGTCTGGAGGTAAAGTCGTACCGTCCTCTAAGACAGGAGTGTGAAGACAGTAAGGCGTTTCCCCCAGGCGATCAGCATGTCCATATTTCCTTCCCCCAAGGAAGGACGGGTTAGAAAAGGTCAGCCCTAAAACCGCACACTCCGATCGCCCAACGGTTGACCGTGACCGCCGGCGCACTATTCAATACGGCCGAAGTATTTTTAAAACCAAAGGGTCTGGTGCTGCTAAAAAAATCGTTCAGCTGTAGCAGCCCTTTGGTGCCTGACTGCCACGCCACCAGAAGGAAGCACGAGGGCTGGGATACTGCCAGGTTGTCCAAGCCTAGACAGGGGAAGTCGAGAGGCAGAGGTCGGGTTCGAACCACAGACTGTCAGTAAATTTGCGCTCTAACCAGTGAGCCATCTCGCCCGGCCCAAAAGGCACCTGCTGTACGCAGCTGAACTGGGGGTGAGACAGTAATGCCTTACTCCTTGCGCCCTCGGGCCAGGCCAGGCCCCTGCATCCAAGTCAGACTATTGAGTCATTGGCTCCGGACAGGGTCCCCCAAGCAAACCCTAACAGCCGCTATCTTGCGGTTCAGACTCTTGATTCAGAGACTAGGAGCAGGGTCCCCGAACAGAACCCTGCATCCTCCCACTGCGTTATGGGTCACACTTTTGAGTCAAAGTTTCAAGGTGGGGTGCTTCAAATAAACCCCTTGTTCGGCCTAGGCAACCGGGAAGTATCATTTTCCCTTGCAGCTCTTCGGTCACCGGACTTCTCGCACACTCCCTCCCAACCCAACGTACAATGCAGTGCAATCAACCCATCTGCCAGTCCCCTAGCCACTACTCCGTGTCTAAACCTTCGCCAAGAAAACAAACCAAAATAAGCACTTACTAACTTCAAAAGATCCGATCCACGTTGCAGCCTTTGATGTCCGTACTCTATGTAAAATTGGACAACAGGCATCTCCTGCTGAAACCTTGCTTTCCCTCTCTATCGATGTATGTTGTGTCTCCGAAACACGCATACAAGACCCCACTTCGGTCGTGCATTTCAGACCGCTTAGGACGAGCTCAGATGTTCCACACTTCACTCTTCGGGTATCCGGTGATCCTGACGCAATGACTCTTGGTATCTGCGATGTGGGAGTTGCAGTCAGCCCCAAGACTGGATCCCAGTGAACAGTCACCTGTGCGCTGTGCGGTTGTCTGGCTCAATTAAGACTAACGCAGGTCGATGCGGTAAACGGTATTTATTTGTCGTATCAGCATACGCTCCAACAGATTGCAGGTCTGAGACTGAGAAGGACGAGTTTTATAAAGACCTGTCAAGACTGCTTCAGTAGCCAAGAAGGACGGATATAGTAATCTTTGCGGGTGATATGAATGCCCAAGTTGGACAACTAAGTACGGAAGAAGCACAGTTAGGTGGCAGATTTGGAGTCGACGCTGAGAGTACGGATAATGGGGAGCGGCTTCTTCAGTTGTGTGCAGATCATTGTCTGTTCTTAGCCAGTACAACAACACAAACGCTCCCATCGAGTTACTTGGAGGCCACCAACCACAAGACAGTCGTGGACTCAATTGGACCATGTAGCTATCAGTTACCGATGGAGAGCATCAGTTAAGGATTGTCGTTTCTTCTGGGGTGCGCAAACTGACTCTGATCATGCCATCGTGCGGGCCCGTTTAGCATTTCGCTTTCCGTCAGCATAACGCTTGTCAAAGGAGAGCAGCTCCACTCATCGAATTCGACAACTTTCAGTAGCTGAAGAGTATCGAGCTGATCTGGCTAGGAAGCTACTGGAAACGCAGTCATGCGGATGACGAAGATTGCTTGGAGATTGAATGGAGGGTGAAAGAAGTAATGATCTCGTCGAGATCAGCAGATCTTATTGCTGCCAGAAAGGACATACCAGCAACTAGGGACTATGATGGCGCACGCAGATCCCAGATACTCAGGAGCTTGAAGAACGCTGGTGGATTTCCAAGACCCAGGAGATGGAGGAGGATTTCGCTGCAGGCAACAGCCGCACCCTGTTTTAACTGATTCGACCAACCGTTCAAAACAAGGCAGATGTTCGTGAAACAATATGCGAAAAAGACGGAACAGCAATTCACTCCCTCAAACGTTGTCTTGAGCGGTGAGCTGAGCACTTCATAGAACAGTTCAGGTGGTCTCCTTCAACACAACCGCTGGAAGAACCAAGCGGGCCCGAATGGAACATCGACACCAACGCGCCAACAGCAACCGTAATCCAGCGTGAGATATCAATCCTGACAAGGTACCTGGCACCTCGCACTGTTCAAAGGAAACCAGAATACAAGCCGAATGGAGCTCCTTGACCGTCAACTCAGTGTTCAAAAAGGGCGCCAGAACTTCATGTGAAAACCACCGTGGTATCGGCCTGGTATCCGTCGCATCTAAGATATTCTGTGGTATTATTTTGCGCAGGTTGGTGGTTTATCGGGAGAGACAGATTCGTGAAAATCAAGCTGGGTTCCGCTCTGGTCGAGGATGCATCGGCCATATCTTTACCTGGAGACCAAGTCTTGAAAAGCGTCACTCCTTCAGACGTTCCACGCTGGTCGTTTTTCTTGATTTGGAAGCTGCTTTTGATTCCGTCGATCGCCAGAAACTTTGGCAGTGTCTGGCGATCGAAGCCATCTCCTCCAAATTTACATCCTTTATGAGGGCATTGTATGCGAACTCCTGTGGGCGCGTACGAGTACACGGGAAGCATTCACCTGAGTTCACCACGTCCAGTGGTGTAAGATAGGGCTGCCCTCTATCACCTTCCCCTTCAACTGTTATTGATATGCTGCTTGAAATTTCTCTTCCTGTCTCTGAAGCCTCGGGAGTCGAAGTGCTCCAGGGACGTTCGCCCACAGACATTGAGTATGCGGACGATATTGCTCTCCTTGGTTATATCCTTCCCAAATGCAGACACTTTTAAATAACCTATATAACTCTGGCGCATGGTTTGGCATGTGCTTCACACCTGCAAAGTGTAAAGTGCTGCTACAAGACTGGGTGGGATCAAACCCAATCCTCATGCTTGCAGGCGAACCAATCGACGTGGTAGATAAATTTGTTTACCTGGGTAGTTGTATAAGCTCCGGTGGACTGGCTGGAGATGAGATTACTTCTCGAATCGGGAAAGCCAGGGCAGCTTTTGCCAACTCCAGACACCTATGGTGCCGACGTGACGTCAGTTTGTCTGTCAAGGGCAGACTTTACACTGCGGCGGTGCGATCCAAACTGCTTTATGGATCAGAGTCGTGGTCTCTACGCGCAGAGGACATACAAAAGATGTCAGTGTTTGACCATCGGTGTCTCCGAAGCATTTGTCAGGTCTGGCTGGAACATCGGATTAGCAATTCTGAGGTACGCCAGATGGTCTTATAAAGAACGGATGGATGGATGGATAATGGAAGATAATTCATCCCGCGATGGATTAATTACTCACGCTTCATAGGTGACGCTGGTTAGGACATCTACTCTGCATGCCAGAATACCGCCTGCCCAGCAGAGCTCTTTTCGCCCAGCCTTGTGCTGAATGGAAGCGACCGCGAGGTGGACAGTGTGTGACCTGGCAACAAAATATGAAAACATCAACCAGTAAACTTAGTCAGATCGACAACTGCCACCTCCCCGGATGAGGACCCCGGGACTCAACTTATCAATGGCTATTGACACTGGCAGAAACGGCCCAATCACGCTATCAGTGGCGCTCACGTATCAAAGCTATCGCCTTCAATGCGTAGCTACCCAATTTCCGAACAAACTGAACACGTCATCGTCTCCAAGGCTTGGCTGTATGTCCCACACTCTCCCGTTTTCCGGTGATCGAAACCGTAGCAGATGGAACCAATGTGCCTATGGTACACGGTTTATAGCTGATAAATTGAACTGAATTGAATTGACGCGGCCACCAACCACCGGTGGGGAGCCATAATTTGAGACTGCCGTTCCTTCGGGGTACAGAATTTGATTCCGATCACGCCATGGTGCGAGCACGCCTGATACTTCGTTTCCCTACAGATCCTCCTAAGTAAGCAAGCAGTATGCCAATCCACCATATCCGGAAAAATACAATTGCTGAGCAGTATCGATTTAAGCTACTTACTTTTCACAGTAAACTAACATTGCACTGGTAGCAAACACGTGGAGGAAGCAGCAAAATGTCAAATGAGCTATGCTAGCGGTTCCCAGTGCTATCTGTTCACCTTCTCCGATACGATCAAAAAACGGTTCAGCTGAAACACCCTTTGGGTGCCTAGCTGCCATTCCACCCGAAGGAAGAACTAGGGCTGGTATACTGCCAGGTTGTCCAAGCCTAGACAAGGGAAGTCGAGAGGCAGAGGTCGGGTTCGAACCACGGACCTTCCGGTCAGTAAATTCGCTCTCTAACCAATGGGCCATCTAGCCCCGATGATCCCGGGAAACTCACACCAGTGGGAAACACAAATCCCTCAGACGCCGAGTAGTGAAGAGCCTAAGGAAAGACCAAGAGCTTTGGCGGATATCCAAAGCTCAGGAGATGGATAAAGCTTTTGTTACCGAAAATATCCATGATCTGTATCAACAGATATGATCGACTGACCATAGGAAAGCGAGTCAGTGAAATGATTAGTGAAGATGATAACTCATTAATTCGCTCGAAGAAACGCCGACTGGAAAATGGGCCGAACACTCCGAAGAACAGTTTAGCTGGCCTCCTGCAACGCAGCTTCTGGAGATAGTGCCTACAGGCGAATGGGATGCAAACCCCAATCGCCCGCCAGAAGAAATAAAATATGAAATATCAGTAGTGAAACGTGAAAAGGCACCAGGACTGGACGGTCTGTATCTAGCCCTCTTCAAAGAAGGCGGAGAATCCCTGGTGACCTATCCAACGAAGCTCATTGGTGCAATGTAGAGATAAGAGGTGCTTACAGAATGGGGCATGTCGATAGTTATTCCAATCTTCAAAAAGGGCACGCGGATGCTGTGTGGAAATCACTGTGGCATCATGATGGTAGTTGTGGCATCAAAGGTGCTCCCTCTTCTCACCCATCGAAGGTTGACTCAACAGAGGGAGAAACAGGTCTGTGAAAACCCAGCTAGGGTCCGCTCTGCAAGAGGATGCATTGATCACACTTTCACCCTCCGACAGGTTCTGGAACAGCGACAGTGCTTCAGTAACCAACAATGGTGGACTTTCTTGACTTGAAATCTGCCTTCGACTCTGTGGACCACCAGGCACTATGACGGTGTCCATGGAGCAAACTTGTCCCTCGTAAATTCTTGACTCTCGTTAAGGCACTGTACTCCAACTCCCGTAGATGTGTGAAGGTATACTGGAAGCTCTCGCCTGAGTTCACCACATCAAGCAATGTCAGGCAAGGCTGTCTTTTTTCAACTTTCACCTTCAACTTTGTCGTTTATACGACTAGGGAAGACTCAGTACAGGCCTCTGATGCCTGTGGGGTCGAAGTGCTCCCGGGGCATTCGCTCACAGATATCGACGATACAGCTCTTCTTGGATCTGGTTTGGAACTGATCACACTCCACAGGTTGTGCTGGCTTGGTTGCGTGCTCCGTATGCCAGTCGACCGAATTCCTCGAAAAAGTATGCTCACACAACCACGTGAATAATGAAAACGAGCCAGGGGAGGTTAAACAATTACTTGGCAGCGAATTATGAAAACCATTACCAGCAAACTCTGCTGCGCTGACCACTGCCGTTTTCCTGGATGGGTACCTCAAGACGTGACACATCAATGGTTATGGACATTGTCAGACATGGCCTAGACACGCCCTCAAAGGCGCTCACGCATCCAAGCTGTTGCATTTAATGCATGGCTCCCCCTCCTGACCTTTCCCGTGAAAAGTCCACTGACACGCCGGCATTTACGAATCAATTATATCAGCTACTGCATCCAGTGCGTAGCTATAGCCACTGGACGGCAAGCAACAGTTTCTACAGCTGGTGAGAGACCTAGCAAGGGCGTCCATGTGTGCAGCGTAAACCATAGGCATCACAACACTCTTGCGACTTGTTGCCCAAAAAAGACGATATAATCAGCGAACTCCAGGTTTGAAAACCAAATCGCGTATCTGAGGTGCCCTCCAATACCTAACCTACTGCGGAGTAAAACATCACCGGTGACAGAGAACAGCACTGTCATGCACCGGACATAATATCGAACTCAGAGGTTTTTCACCGAGTAAGAGCCCTCACTGGTGACCAGTACGCCAGAACGACAGCGAAGCATTAATGTTAAATAGTGATGTCATGGTGTTGATGATGATAATGACGCCTCAATAAGATTCGTGAGCCTGACAGGCACACCACCGGCTAGGACTAGCAACAGCGATTCGCAGTTAGGAGTAGAATGCGGTGCAGAATCCGACGTCTAGTGTGATGGTTGGATGACGACGTTTACACCAATGATATGAAGATGGTGTAAGGCAAACAGTCCGTCCGCATAGTCTCTTTCAGGACAGGTGGTGCCCCGACAGGATCACCTGAGTTCGCTCTTTGCTCAGAAGAAACGTTGCAGAGGACGAGACGTAAACACCTTCCCCGCACTATTGATCTGATTGGCCGGACGAGAGTTGGTAGGGATGGTTTCATCACATCATTAAGTGTTATCGGAGTGCACTACAGTAGAATCCTTTCTAAATATTAAGCAAAACAATTTACAGTAAGGCCACATAAATACCGAAATTCCATTTTCTTTTGTGGACTGTCCGTTTTACAATCGTGGTGATCTACCGTTCTCTCGGCTCTCTGCAGACGTTATCACAAGTGTTGAAATAGTTCCTTTGGAGGACTTGGGCTCAGGTTGACGGACAGTTAGACAGTGCAGCCAACATTACATCTTCTCGTCATGACCACTGTTAAAAAATTCATTTACGTCACATAATATGATCTCAACAGCCTAGACTTCCGTCCTATCCCAGGTATTCTGAAAGGACTTCCTGCCTCGTCTGCCTATGTGTCACCCAACTTGGCCCAGCCTTCACGCACCACAGTAATTGCATAACATAGCACTTTTTGGCACACGTCCATGGTGCTCCGGTGTGTTCAAGGCGTTAGCCTTAATGTGCTGCTGCAAGATTAGCAACCATTTCTGCACTGTCTTTCTCATCACCAATCTCAGATTAACTGGTCGATAACCACTTGAGTCACGTTTGTCTCCATCCTTGTGGGACAGCTTAGCGATGCTCCCTCCACAAGCCGCCCATACCACGCATGGCGAGATGGCTCAGCGGTTAGAGCGCGAATTTACTGACCGGAAGGTCCGTGCTTCGAACCCGACCTCTGCCTCCCGACTTCCCCTGTCTAGGCTTAGGCAACCTGACAGTATCCCAGCCCTCGTGCTTCCTTTGGGTGGCATGGCAGCTGGGCACCGAAAGATTGTTTCAGCTGAACGTTTTTTTTAATACCACGCATTCATCTACTGGTCAGATGAGGATTGTGGCAATTAGACCAAAATGGTCGCCAGGTGGTAAAGTATTTGCGTGCAGAACCTATACGGTCCAGAAACCGTCTATTTGTCCAGGTCGAGTAGGATCTACGTTACTTCCGTTGCAATTGGGTTGCACTTGCGCTCCTATCGTCAGTCAACCCGGAAATCGTTCTGGCACATGACAGATTGAGAAACAGGTGCAACTTCATAACCATGTTCGTTCCAAATTTCCTTCCATAATCTGGTCTGTCATAGTGGCAATTCCGATTATCCGGTTGACGCGTTAGAATAGTCATATGGCTGTCACATTCTCGAATTCAAACGCACAAAGTTTGGAGCCTTTCAATGCATTGCAATCTTTTTTACCTTCACTAGTCTGCTGGTATTTCATACGCTTGGTAGATTTTCCACACCTTACGCCTGCCACGCAAACAAACCTGAAGCTCCCTATTGATCCACAACGCACTTTCCTTTCGTAGAGAACGTCGGCAAAAAGCAGGCAGATTATTCTGAAGAAGGTCACAGATAATGCTGACATCCCGTTCTCCAGTATCCCCCAGAACATACGCGCAGCCGCAGTTGACGTTACAGGAACCTAGGTTCTTTCCACATTTGGTATGGCGATCTCCACTTCTCTAAGGCTCCAAGCTGGCCTCCCGTGAACCATAAGCTTCATACGGCCCGTGGATGCCTGTGACTGTTGAAAATCCAGGCTATGCAAATAACAGGTCAATGCAGGATTCCCATCGTCCCAGTGGGCGTCGATTCGGTCCAACAACTTACTCGGCACCACAGACTGAACTAAGATTATGTGACCTCTCGTGGAAGATGTTAGTTCTGGATGGAAGATTCGGTAGGTAACCGTCATCTCGAGTGTGATCTTCACATACACTGGATGTAAATTGCAGGTTTTCGTCCTACTAATATTTTGTAGGTCGGTTAGGTATTGAGCTGGCCTACCAGAGCCTTATTTGGCAGCGGCAGGTCTATGGGATGGGTGCTTCTATAAATTGTTTATGAGTGCTTCGTACCACCTTGCAACTGCCTTGAACATTACTGAAAATAACAGCTGACTCTACTTTTGCCCCAGCCCCATGGGATAGCTTGAACTTATGGCGGCAGGAAGGTGAACACTTAGTCGACACCTGACTTAGTTCACCTGCAGTCGTAATTGGAATTGCAGACGAGCAGAATGAACCAGGCATCGGTATGCATCCTTTCGCGTGTTCTTCAACTGGAATGTCAGTTCCTCCACCTACTCCGCAAGGCGTTGGTTTTCAATTGCCCCAGCAGTCGTTTCAGCAGTCAGACTATTCTCCGTACCGCTGTAGTAATTTCGAAAACTATTGTCTTCCACACGTTTGTCGTTTCTTTGCTAACAAAATGTTGTGCGGTTATAAGTTGAAAAACCAGAGACTGAATACAAATCCGCAACTTTAGGGATCTGCTGCAAAATTTCGAGTGCAAATGTGTTACTCAAACACAGCAATGATTTTAACCTGCATCAAAGTAATTCTCAGACGCACGAGAAATACGTGTTCAATAGTTCAACACGTCTGGAATGACGATATGTCTCCTGTCTACACTTATTCCCGCTTATTTCTGGCGATATACAAAAGTTTGCAGAGGAGGATAATTTTCAAATGGAGGGGGATTAACCCTAATCACACTCAACAACTTTCGTGAGTGGCCACGACACGACGTCGGGAATTCAAAACAGAGCCATTCGGCTCAAGGTCGCAGTCAACACAGCAGAACATCGCGACAAAATTGGCCTACAAGAAAAACCTAACTGATGACTGTCTGTCTCCAAAACCTATTATGTGGAAGCCTTCGTTCCATTCATCACGTTGGGTACCAAAAGGCTGTCTTTTCATGAGGCTGAAGACTGTCACTACAGGTTTCACAAACGAATGGCTTAGGAATATTTGTTCTTCAGTACACATCCGCTAGAATGAGTTACTCCTGATTGAATTACTCAAATTATTGTACCTATTTTCGCCACGTCGGACTTCCTTGATGGACCGTGTCAGAAACTCCTCCTTAACCATTATGTAATTGCTGCAGTAGTAAATATCTTACTGGAGTGTACGGGCGCCTGAAGCGCATGCTGCAAGTGGTACTCGGCAAGGGTAAGCTAAGACAGGCTCGAAGAACACAAATTACAGCAAATAAATTTAAAGTAAAATAAATTTGTCGAGTTATATGGCTTGAGCTACTCCCAAACCAGCTTGTTCGGCCCCAGCAAAAAGGTCCAGACACAGGTTTGACTAGAGATCACTGCAGCAGAAGAACAGAACCGACCTTTGGATGGCCGTGCACAGAAGTCACACAAGTCAATTGACTACTGAGACAATCTGACTGTCTTGAGGGACATCAATGGCAACAGAAAGTCTGGCCGCCTAGTCGGGCAAGACAACGGCGCGCACATATACTGCTTGAGTTACAGAGTAAAAGAGTGGTACCAATCTGAGTGGATAACTTGATGCAGATCGATCGACTTGAGGGCACGCGGCGCAAACGTACAGAATGAGGCGACGACCCCATTAGGCCGCAACAGCACCTCAATTACTTGGCAAAAAACTTACGTATGCACAACGCGTTTTTAGCGGCCAGGTTTGATGACGTGGTATTTGCCCTTAACCCACTGTGAGGTTGTGCTTGCTTTGCCGTTCAGACAGGCAGTGCTTATCGATTTTGTCGAATCTGTTTTTTCAGGCTCCATCAAACGACCATGTTTTCCACGGCTGAAATCTTGCTACCACGCAAGCCATAACTTTTCCGTGGCAAACTGCCAATCGATACCAAACCGTACTACAAGCTGCAGACTTTCACATCGACATACTGCGTGGGCAACGGCCGGCCCGTCATGCATGGTTTCTCAAGGAGCGAACGCTTGACGCCGTTGCACTAAACCAATGCGGCCATTGAAAGTGTCATTCTGCGTTGTTCATTCCGTGTGGGGGAGGTCATAAAGTAAGAGGCAAGTGTTATACTGACCGTGCTTCCCACACAAACTGCTCGCAAGCGGAAGCTGCTTTGCTCGCCAACGCAATTCAGCCTGCGAAAATTAAACAGGGCTTTGTAGCTCAGGTTTCACGATGATCTGCATTTAGTGAGAAACCCAGACTTTTGCCATGCTTCTCAGTCCGTTGGCTGCACAGTGCGCTTAAATGGGTAATTTGCGCACAATCTCGAGCTGCTTGCTTTGGTGACAACACGGATAGCTTGCTGAAGCCCATAATCGGCTGGCCTGCGGAGCGCGCCCTACGTTTCAGTAGCTCAAAACACGTCATTCATAAAGTGTTCTGACATATTGAGTGACTGATGCTCGCATAACTCCTGTTGTTGTGACCATGTAGAAGTGAAAGCTTCATTGATGGTTTGTTTCAGACGACAATGCACGTATCCCTCGTAATGACGGGCACCAATAAACGGAAACCTAAATCCTCCCTAAATGCAGAGATGAGGTTAATGGGTAAACAACATTGGTCCGTCGTACAATAGTTTCAATCCTTATTTTGCAGTCCTCTGGAAATTTGTGTGATGAAAACTACAAACAGATCCCGCAAGTGTCGCTTCCGACGCTCATTGTGTTCGCCAAGTGTTCATTCGTTTTCCATATTGCGTGGCTGTTAGGTTTCATTCCACAAGTTTCTTGTTCAGGTGAATGGTGTAATGGGCCAGTTTTTCATAAATCAGCCGTGGCGGAGTAGTCCAGTCTCCGTCGCAATCTCACTGGCCCAAGAGACTGCATAGTTCTCAATGCCAAGTCCACCGATTTGTTTGCAGGAAGCTAACGTAGGAGTGCACGGCAGCCAAGGCTTCAAATGTGTTGGCCTCTAATGCTTTGACTAGCAATTGATACCAGGTCTGTTAAGGCGAGTTTCACACCTGAGGTTGAACAACCACGGCCACGCTAACGCCCACGTTGCAGTGCCAGTGAAGCTTGGCCTTAGCCCTTCCAACTATTGGTGCCTTGCTTACAAGCATTTTCTGTGATTGTGCGTCCTCATTCTTGTGAAACCTTTCAGTCACCCTCAAGAAGTAGATTACTCATTCAGTTGGCATGACCTTACAACGGTGCAAACTTGCAGGAAAAATGGTGCTTCTCAAGCAAATTTGCCTAAATAGGTCAGGTTTGACGATGCTTTAGACCAAGATCAGATTTGCACTCCAGTCCATTTAGTAAGCATATATCCACAGGTTTCCGCACCTATGCAGGAGCAATCAGTTACAGAAGGGAAAGTGCTTTTGGTCAAACATTGCAGATAGGGTGTAGCATTTGGGCCAGTAACAGTTTTAAACATGGCCAAGACTCATTCGGAAAACCTCAGCCTGTCCTTCACTTGCAACGTTGACTCGGCATTTGAGCACGCATACTGTTTAGCTCCCACATGCTAGAGTAAGCGTGATGCTGTTTCTCAGGGTGCAGTCATCCTGGAGAGCTGGAAGTAGAGCAGGCAGACCAAAGAAAGTTTGCCTCTGCCCGGTGTCTTCATAATTAAACTAGATTAGTAGACCCAATGTACCCCAAAGCCTGCGGGTGGTATATAAATTTTTACGCGTGGCGTCTTGGGTTTCTCAGTTTTTCTACTACCTAGCGTACTCAACTGCGAGGGGCCTTTTTCGGATGTGGTCATTTTTTTCTTCCCAACTCCTGCTTCAAAATCTGAGACTGACCAAAATCCGAAATTTACAAAAGTCCGCTGGAGCAGATTGCTAATGGACACCTCAAAAAATTTACTGAACCAGCTGATAAGCCCCAGGATGCTGTACAAAATATTTGGATACACAACGAGTGGCACCTGCGTAGGGCCGAAATGAATGCCAGCTACCGTAATTAGTAGCCATTTCATGAAACCGATCAACTCTGGAACACACTGTCATGACGGTGGTGGGGTGCGCCGATGACATTTTATTAATCCACTTGAAACTTCCAGTATACCTGGCATTCCCAAAATTTGCAGACCTTGAGGTGAGCAAAATGAAAAAATGCCAGCCCGGATAACACTTCTTGTAAACAGTTTTAAAATGCAGCTTGCCAATCAAAACCAAAAAGAACGTTTGGTCCACTCGCAACCATCTGTTCGCAGTCCTAAAAACGGAAGACCAGAAATTAACTAAGCCCAGTTACCGCCCACAATTTATCCAAGCGCAATATTCGGTTTTTCTCCTTTATGTTAAAACATTGTTTTTCAAAAGAATTGCTACTTTTGTATTCAATTTAGAGCGGTGAATGAAGAGCCGTGGTTGAGTTTTGCTCAAGCAGATGCGTGAAAATCCTTGAAAAAATTTTGAACATTACCGGTGCTGTTCACTCATTGGCGTTTGGTTCCAAATATTCATTTTCTTCTCAATAAGGCCTTTAATTCGGTTGTAGTTCCGCGGCAGCAAAGTAGCAGTTTTAGACAGCGATGTTGCGCCGTTAACGATGACGCACCGGACAGCCTTGTTTATCACAACTCGTTCCCACCAGGTCACCTGTGAGAGCAGACGCACATCCGATGATTGGAGTGTGCTAAATTACGCTTCAAAATACCATTTCAGTTCTCGTCGCCAACCTTTGCAACTGAGACTGCAGCAGCAACAACCAGCAACTAAGCAAAGCGTAATTGCTCGCAAGACGCAATTTATTCCGGTTGCATAACGGTTTGTTTGAAAGCCTTTTCCTTTTGCTCGATGACGGCGATTATGTAAGACTTAACCCCTTAACAAAAAAGAAGACGAAAATGTCCTTGTTAGTGTCAGTCCCCTACTTCCATATGCCTTGTCCACGTGCGCTCAACGTGTTACTAACGCGTCGTGTGTGGAGAATGACATGTGGTTTGGGTTGACATAACCATGTCTGATGTATTAGAGGGAGACACATGCCGTAAACGATTTTTCATTATTCTGTATCACATTATTCTCTATCACTGTTCCTAATTAGACCACCATGCAAGCTTTCAGTCAGTAGTGCACTATTAATGGAAGGTTTACGTGCTTTCCGCTTCCTGTGTCAACTTTTGCGCCATACGTCGGTGATCATCTGTGTCCATAATTGGTCTGTTTGTCCTTAACATCGCACGCATTAAAACTTTACAGTGGACGATAAATGCGTTCCAGGTATATGTTGAATGAAGCTCAGAGGATAGCGTGTGATGTGGCTTCAGTTTTAGTGTGAGCCTTTCAGATAGGGACTGACATCACGTCCTTTAACAAGCCATTCTTGTTGCTTGAATAGACAGCTTTATTTTTGTGTTTCGCTCAATCGACATGGGTTCAGGAACCATTTTTTCCTGATTTCGTACATCGATTTAATATGTGCATCATTTTTTTGCAGCTTCCTTTGTTTGTAAGATCAGACTACGCTATTTATTTATTTCAATTTATTTATTTCAATTCCCTCTAACTGCTAAACTTTTGTGAGCTCGGGAAAAATATCTGTTCGTTAACGCACTTATCAATAAACCCGTAGGAATTTTACTGAATCTGCGGCAACTGGTGCAGCATTATTATCAAAATTGTCTGAAACAGAAATGTTGTTCATTTTACCGTCCACGGTAGACTTACTCAGCAGTTTCATATAACAAAGATTGAGGAGGCTCACACGCAGACGTAAAGGCGAATTTCTGATATTTCAATTCCCAGAACCCATAATAATCCAGCTCAACACGCTGACCCAAGCCCATTGACTTTCGTAATCCGTCCGGGTCAACTATTTTGATGTGACACACCCAAATGCCCTTATGGCCCTTGTTCACTGTCACGTACCGTGACTGCGTGTGGGGCATCATGGAACAACACTCTGAAAATCTCCTCGCGCACTAAAGTTAAAAAAATTTAAGGGCCCTTTAGCTTTCTTTACCTCAAATATCAACTCCGGACCCCCCACTTGTTCTAACTCCGTTCAGAGTCACCCCTTTCGGTTTAAAAAGATTTACTAAACAACCACTCTTCCTCTTCTGTTCCCTTCAGTAATCTCGTGTCCTTCCAAACAATGTTCGCTTTCTCCCAGTCGGAGCGAAACAAATCCCAGTACTAGCCACCGTGACTAGCGCAACGTTCATATGCGTCACACGAGCTGAGCACCTTTAGTAAACCACAACCCCCTATCTCATTTCCAAGCTACACTGTCTCACGTAGCGAATGGTTTTATCACCTTGGCTGTGGCAATGTCGTCTCTCGCAGAAATGAATTGGGGTCTCCTTTACTAGACTGTCCATTGATTGGCAGCCCAAACTACGGTTGTCCAAGTGCCCGTTGCCAACCTCCTTTGACCCTGACCGTTTAGTATGTCACACTGTGCACCATTTGGGTAGCCTAATCTATACGCCTTTTTCTGCGTTCACATTCTCTCACGCCTGACTCAAGTTATTCCAGGCTGAGTTGCTTTCAATGCAGTTTCCCTTGGCGATGGCTTGTCTTTGATGGCCCAACTTGATGATGAAGGCTGCGTCCAATACTCCAAGCACACTCACATTCGTTTTATCGTCCTTCTCAACGTTACCTGTGCTTCGCCGCTGCGGCTAACCACGGGATCCATGGCATCGACCACTGATTTGTCATCTGCAGCCAGACAGGTCCCTGCTCTCCGCCCGATCCGCCTACTTTAAACCCTTTATCCCTCTCCCTAACATCAGAGTTTTACATCATCGTCGCTCCTGAGACGAGTACCCTCTTTTCCATGAGGAAAAGCTCTTAAAATGCCTACGACAACTTTACACAACCACGGGTGTTCTGTGCTGCCTAGTGCCATACTCATGACCATTATCTGTGTTTGGATTGTTTCGTGGAGACCATGAACTCTCCCACCTAACACTTGGTGACAACTTGTGGGTTGGCTTACTACCAGAAAACTCGCACCTAAAGAGCATGTTGACTACTGCCTGACACATTCCCCTCGATTCGGTTTGCTGTGGCGCCTTGTTTACAAAGAGCTTGGTTCTAAATCTACCGTTCCAAGTCTTGTAGCCCTTGTCGAGGGACACGTTTGTGACCCTGCGGACATTGTAGAAACTCCGAACTCTTACACTGTCTGCGGCCGTCCGCCCCACTGTTTTTGTGTCTTTCAGGCTCTATACGCAATGCTCTTAATAGTCCCCAAACCGCTACAAGCACCTGAACAATAATCCCATTTATCCCCCGGAATGCTGTGTGCTACATTATATGGCAGAGCGTCCTCACATTGTCGTCATTTTAGCGCAGATCCACCGAACGTTTACGTCATTTTCTTCCTTATTTTTACACCTGGCGGGCGAAGCATCCCAACATGGTTCTTGAACCTATAGCTTTCTCCGCACAATCGGCACTTTCCTAGCACAATAGCGGCACTGCACCATTCCTCTACATCATAACTCAGGCGGACAGACGGCTGCAGCAACATGCTCGCATTCTAGCACCCTTAAGTGCCCTGTCGGCGCCCTCACCACGGATTACTTCCTCATCGCTAAGAGCTAATACACTCGACCCTCCACACTTCTTGGCCGGTGGCCAGGTAATGCACACTAGGTGTATTATTTAGCCACGCGTTTTTAACTTACAATACTGGTTTATGTACGACCTTTGCCTGCCTTGACAATCGTCCTCTGCGGCGGTTATCTTGATAAATTGGGAACCGGGGACCAGCTTCCGCGGCGATTTATATATAACCCAACCGTGAGAGCCCAGTTCAATTGCTTCGGTGAGCCTTCCTATGTGCAATTTCTAGTCTCCCCCTATCCCTCCCTCTATATACTATTGACCCGATGATTTATATTTTTTGCTGTCTATTTCTCAGTGATATTGAGATGACATGGATTTCAATCCTGCGACACTGCCCCAACTGTGTACAACATTCATCTCAACTTGGACATTTGCTCCCTCTTGCCCTCTAACTCCCACAGAATTTGGCTGCATCAAAATGTCAGTCCACCTCAAGTCGACTCCGGCTTCCCTCTGAACCGGGCGTTAAACCCATATCCTTCCAGAATTGAGGGACCCAGATCTCAGGTATTTCTGCGTCTTAATCCTATCAAATGGTTTTCGTAACGAGTTGACCAGAGCCCATCTATGTTTCCACTTACAACCCATCTCACAACAGACTGTGTTCGCTTGCTACACTCAACCAGGCCCGCATTGGAATGTAGTCGTAAATATTTTTTGTAGTGTTGACCTGTCTGCCGAATCGCTGCGAGGAATGCGCAACCTGCGATTCTCGAGACTGTGCTTCTATGTTCGTGCGAGCCACCTATTCACCTGCGTTGTCTCTAATCAGGGATGAGACCTTCATCACTGATAGGCCTTAAGTTAGACCGAAATATTTAGGAACTCTCGAACTACTAGCAAGTTAACCTACATGGCCTTCTTCCTCATTACTTTCTGGCGTCATTCCTTAGGACGTCCGTGAGCTTGATTTATGTACAGTTTTTTGACTCCTCAGACGGACCTTTGAAGGTACGTTTTCCAGTTTCTGCACCGCATTTGAATTCACACCCTAACATTCCACATAGGACTTGAAAATATTCCGACGATGATGCGAGGAAATTTTATTTGTGCCTTCTTCCGCTTATCAGCTATAACCCATGTACCAAATACAAACTGGTTCCAGTTGCTGCAGGTTTTGTCACCTAAAAATGAGGGGGCGTGGGGGACAATCAAGCATATGAGGCCATCGAATGAACAATTTTCCGGTAAACTTGACTGATAGTGAGAGGCATAGATCTAGTGTAAGAGCGCCACCGAGGGGCGTGACTGATCCATGCATACAAGGGTCAGTGACCACTGTTGGAAAAAGTCCCGAGGTCCCCAACTAATGGAAAGGCAGGTGTTAAACCAACCGAGTTTGCCAGTTAGAGTTATTACACTTCGTTGCTAGGTTGTATAGTGTCTACTTATCCCTCGCTTTTAATCGGTACACAGCTGATAGTAAAACCCAGTTAAAAGCCAGCCCTTTGGCACGCAAAGCACATGTTGTAACCCGCACATCCTAACATAACCTCATCTTTCTTTAATTTCCCTTTCCCTAAAGCCATCTGGCGTACCTCAGCCTTGCTAATCAGACGCCTTCCAGACCCGACCAGACCATGGAAGCACGGAAGGTTACATGCTGAGAGCTCCCATACTCTCTGCGTGTACCCAGCGAAGAGATCTTGATAGTTAGAGACTCATGACTCCCTAGCCTTTATTCGGAAAAGTGAGCCGTGCGTCCACGGGCCGCTGAAGAGCAGTGTAATTAACTCGCAGTTAGACGCGGATAGCGATACACATTATACAATCACGGAGGCCAAACCACGCGGTGATTGGCTCCTCGACCTCTCGGGCAGGAGATTCACTCGTCTTGTGAAATTATTCTTCCTTCGCGCCACTTATAATATGATTGATTTGGGTGTCTTCGGTTGAGATTTTGCCCTGTAAGTGGGGCTAGCCTATGCCGAAAGGGAAAAAAGAACCTTATAACTCTTCCATCTTTATTGAAAGCAATCATAAGCGCTTCACTTGCAAAACCTTAGTCCAAACAAGACTACGTGATGTGGTTTACTTGACTGAGGGAGACAAGGCGCTTTATCCCGTCCAAGCGCTAGTTAAGTACGCTGTTATTTGGCCACTCGCGGCCGGACGGATATATACGAAATACTATGAGAGAGAAAGAGGGGAAAGCTCTTTTTGTAATGCAGTCAAGCAGTTCCCTCGGAAACAGTCCTCTGCACTTCCATATTGAGCTCTTCCTATCACTTACTCGCTGCTTGGTCTTGAGGATGTGCTCACTAGCTTTGTCTCTTCGACGCTCCAGACAGGAACCGTTAACTTCTCTGTGTAACCATGCACTCTCTGAGCTGAGCAGTAAAGCCTATTGCCCTGCTATCCTACGTCTATTGACCCACTTATGCCTGGTTTAATCTCGCTGGAATTGGCGTCGGCATGGCATCGCCCCCTCTCTTGATGCTCTCAGCGTACCCCTAATTCAACCTACTGCAACCACTTCTGGATTTCTGTCCACAGTCCGCTTTATATAGTTAAAGATATCAGAGAAAAGGCCCAGCACTTATCAAGTGTTTTTCTCATGTTCACTTTCACTGCCGGTCTTTGACTTCAGCTCTTGTCATTTGTGCTCACGCGACCCATGTGCCTCTGTACCTTCAACTCGACTTCAAAGCTCGGCTTATACTCTTGGCTGTGTACAAGATATGATACTGCACTTTGCATAACTTTGACTAGAAATAACTAAAAGTAGTTGCGGTTCCTCCCATTTTTGATCCACACACATAAAATCCCGCTCTAGTGAAGCGCAACTAAAACAGTGTTTTTCCTCTCCAGTCCTCAATCATATATACCAATCATATGGCGGCGTGAATTCACTTGTCAAGGGGTTCAAAACTAATGCTTCGCTGGCGTTTAGCCTCAACCCGCGCACTCCAAGCATATTACTATAATTTTACCCCCACAATTTTGATTGCCAATACATTTGCCCCCTCCTTGATGTGTCCGCTCCAACGGTTTTTCGCTGCTCGCCAGTTAAATTGACTTAATCTTGTTACCTGCCTGATTGTTTCTTCAACTGGATAGAACACTTAGCATCTACAGGCGTTTTTAAGATACAAACGGCAATTAAAACTGCACGGTGGCTTGCGCGATCAGGCAATGTGCATGAGACATGAGAACCACATTCTGTTGCTGAGTACATCCTTCAAGGAAAGGGTCCTGTTGGGTTGCACTACCCTGGGATTGTTTGCCGCTCACTCCTTAACAGAAAGGGTGCCCTGCCCATGTCTTGTAATTCTAAGGCTAACCTTTAATCTAGTATCGCACAAACACTTGCTGTTGCTGTCTGGGTGTAGCTTCTGGTTTACGCTCCCTCTCTTAGTGGTTTTATATCTGGCCATGTTTTAAACTTCAGGGAAACAAAGACTTTTGTTTTGCCTGTCAAGAGTAGTATAGGGTGGTCTGAGAGTTGAACTGCGAACTACTTGGATAGCTTTTACGTTCAAATCTGTTTGCACCCTATTTTGGTTGCAGTTTCTACATCTAAGGCCTACTACACCACTAAAGCATAAAAGATGTTGACCCCCGTCTTGTTTCAGGCGCGGCCGCCGCTTTTACATATGAACAAAGTTGCATGGGGAGCAGCCTACCATTAATTAACGTTTATTTGGTAAAAACATGGCGATGAACTTGAACGTGTAGGCGGTAGATCGATAAGAGTCTATCCAAAGGCATTCCATCATCATGTCTTTGGCCAGACTGAATGAGCCCAAAATGTGAGTATTTTCGGCATGAAAACGCAACTGTAGGGATCAGAATTTGATGGTCCGTCTGTGGCATCAACAATCCAACGGCCTGATCTTCTCTCGTGATGAAAAATAGTGGACTGAGCGGGTAATCCTTTTTCGCGTCTCTGCAGCGGTAGACTTCCAAACGGTAGGTAGAGCCGTAGCACTCATATGGGGCTAGGCCATCCGTCCAGCCGGTGGGCTCCAACTTGGGGCTCTAAATGCCGCGTTTGATCTGACATTTTTTCCAAGTAAAACTAAAATAAAACCCCTTTGTGTGCCAACAAACATCAGGCTTGTATTTAAAGTAATCAATGAAGAGTGACGAAGTGGCAGTGGGCTATGATTAGTTCATCTCTGTCCAGTTCGCTTCAATTTTTTGGCCCACAGAAGTTCACTGACACAATATTTTCAAGGACAAGGAACAAAAAAGAATGAGAGCTCAGTATCAGAATCACTGACCAAATCAGTTCACTGATGTCAAATGCCCTAATCTGTCTTGTGTGGCGGATTACTTGAAGTTGGTCGTTCCGGTGCAAGAGCATTGTTTGTTGCATGGCACAGCCAAACCTGTCAGGGCCAGTCAAACATTGCCTGGTCTCGCTCCAAGGAAGCCATCGGGGGAGGTGGCCATTGTCAGCGCGACTCATTCGGTCTCTATGGGCATACATGGTTGTTGTGGAGTTATGAACTAAACGTACCTTCTCCGTCCGCTACAAGGTAAGGAGAAGAGGGGCCCACGAATCGCAGGGCCCACTGGCACACGGAGTACGTGGCCCATCATAGCAAACTATGAAGACTGATCAGCGGATCTATCGACGGGGATTAAACTTTCCAAGAAATCACGTGGTGAACTTCAGGATTACCCATCTAGTCTTCTCATCAGACCATACATTGCTTCACAGGTATGGGTGGTTTAACACACCGAAACTTCCAAGGTCTTCACTCGTGGTGGCCATGTGCTTGCTTCATCACTCTGGACAGATTCAACCGCAGCATCACACGTTGCAACCTTGGCAACCAGGCTGATATCAAGTGGACGCCACAAATGTTGGTGTCTGAAAAACGCTGTCCTGGTTTCCAAATTATTGAAGTGGTTTTGCTTCCGGTCAGTCCGTTTGGGTTTAGGCAGGTGACTAGATAGAAGAACTTACCTACCACCGTTTGATTTATCCGAAAAAATGGGGTCTGGGTGTGATCCCACCCAAGTTTGCTGTAGTGCTGCACTTTGGAGGTGCGAAGGGCATATCGAGCTGTGCAGCGGAATTATTCATTTTATATACAGTAGTTTGTCTTGCTAAATTGTCTTATCCGGGGAAAAATATCGTCGCCGTACCCGGTGTTCGTGAGAAATAGCCGCGGGAGCATTACAATACCCGTTGTGTTGGGAGTAGGTAAAAAAATCAAGCGGCATTTCGATAACGAAGTTGAAGGGAAATAGCGACACGTGAGGCCATTGTATATGGTAAATTCAGGAAACAATTTGTTTTATGCATCTACGTACTTGGGATGAGGCATATGAAGCCTTCATGAGAGATGATAATTTAGATGTGACACACCTCCTTGACAGAAACTGCCTCGGGCTCTGACGATCAAAAACCTCAAAGGCCAATTTAAGACCAAGGAAGACCACTATTTTTAGTCGTCGTAAGAATTGGTGGAGTTCAGCTTCTCGTCGTACAGCATACACTTGATGGATGTGTCCCCGGCCAAGGTAAAACCTGGCTTGGTTCTCGCAAACTTTGCTCCAACGACGAAAACCAAACCTGTCTGAGGTGGGAACACATAACATCATGAAGAAATTTCCCGGCTGTTTTCGCACCCTTTCTGAATACAGAAGTCACCGACGAGGCGGTTTGTTCACTTGGACCTTTTTCCTCATTCCAAATGATTTACAGCCAGGTCGCCAGTTGAGCCACAATAGACTTGCCCATTTCTTTGAAGGGCGTAAGATGCAAACCCTTTTGTCCATGTGCTTTGTTGCGTCCAGGCAATGGTGTTGGATGCTGAACGTTATTCATCCTGGGACCAAGGTGGACGAGCCACTCGGGTTCATTTGGTTCTCACAGAAGGAGAGTTGCTGGAGCTCGGATGAACTGTTAATCAAAGTATCCATTTAATCGTTTTGTGAAATATATGAGGGCTTATCCGTTTCCGTGATAGTCACACTAAAACACGCACTCTTCTTGCCCACTGTTCAGGCCAGCTAAAGCGGGGTGTAGTAGTTAGAAAAGCTTTAATTTCCCGGGGTTTTGCAGTCCGCCGGTGTTCCTTCGCAATCCTTAAGCTCCTGGTTATTCGGCGTCTAGGAGGACAGCGCGCGCCACTATGGCTGCTTTCGCTGGTCTAGATTCCCTGGCTTCAATTGGAGCTTCTAATATTGACGGGATTTAGTATTCTCCATGGTGTCAAGGATCCTGTGCAGACGGTTTCAAAAGCTGTATACGCAGATTATTTCCCCTCTCTTCATTAGTCATCGAAATCAAAAACAAAAGCATCGTAATCGTTGTTCTTGAAGCTTCTAAGCCAACTCAACTCGAAATTGTTGAGCTGCCATCACACGTTGCAGGTAAGGAACTGAATGACTCCGCATTGCCTGGTAAGGTGGGCGAATAGCTAGGCGCGTCCGCAAGATGTCGTGATTGCAGTACAGTGGTGTAGCCCAAAATGAACGACGAAATTTTATCGGAGGTTTTATCGGTAGCTGGTAGCCACATGGCCCGAGAGAGGCTACGGTCGGTTTGCAGATTTTGGTTTCTGTTACAACGTTGAAACTCAGGACGAAAATTTTTACTGGTTTAAAATAAAGGGTGTTTGGTCCATAACCTGTGCTGTGAGCGTCATTTACAAGTATACCACGAAGTTGGGTTTCCAAGGGATTTCGTGGGTCGGACTGAATCACAATAACTGCAGTTTTGTTCGACCTGAGCAGCTGCGGCAAATCAAGTCAAAATCTCCATTTTAATATTATCAAGGATGTTTGGTCCTTAAAGGTGGGTGGTAGCCTCTCAAGCATGATTATGACAGTACAGTCCAAATAGGGGCAAAACAAATGCCAGCTGTGGGCGCCTAGCACCGTATGGAAGTCATGCATTTATGCAAAAATGTGCGCGGTCAAACGCAGTCAGAGCCTTTGCAAAAACTGGCACCATTTAACAGATATATACGTCGATAATGCTGAAATAAAAGTAGTACCGAAGTAGTATGGCAGGACATTGTGACTGAGGGAAAACTGGACTTACGGATGAAAGAAATAGCATCACAATAAACTACTAGAAATAGGAATTGACAGGTGCAGGAATGGTACACTCTCGAGCTCAAGCCACATATGTCGAAATGGGGATGATTAACGACATTTAGGCCGAGGGGAGAGGGACTTCACCATATGACAGTGGGTTAAGTGGAAAGCGGGAAGACTCACTCCTTTCGAGTTACGTGACTAGATGTCGGTCAGGCTTAGTGTGGTAGGAAAGGTGCTTGTGTTGCACAGAATTACATAATCGCCATGACTAAGGAGCACGACGAGTTGACTTTTAAGTATGGTGGCCGGTTGTATCAAGCTTTGGCATGAATCCAATTGTTTGGCGCGGTCTTGTGTGAGCAGCTAATGGGCGCGGCCGGGACAGGGCAGGGATATAACGAATCGCAAGCAGGCTACCAGACTGCGCATAGCAGTCATGTTACTGTAAACTCTACATCAAAATTTTTACAAATTACCCCCACATGACTAGATTGGAAGAATCAGTTTAGGGCATTAGGGTGGTTAACATTTGCCAAGGAATTGATAAGGACCGAAACCAGCATGAAGCGAGCGTATTCTTGTGTCCATGTTTTAGGTGAGTCGAAGGTCACCGACAAGCGAACGGTGTGCGCGTGTGGCCATATGTGAATATGAGGAACGTGTACAGGCAGGGTGGTGCGTCACTTGTGTCATATTTCTGCAGTCGTCCATAAAGCCGAACAAGGAGGAAAGAACTGTGAAACAGAGTTGGAAGTGGCTCGGCACCTTGGTTCGAGCGTTCGTACCCTCGTAGTTCGTTCACGAGAGCAAGTAAGTAGTTGGTAGGCCATTAGAGAGTGGTCCTAAAACGGTGCATAAGCTGTTTGGAAGGCCATCGCACACAGTTAAAAAAGCTGTTAAGTAGCAATCACTCAGATAATCAGCGAGGGACCTGGCAGAGAAGACAAGTTACCAGTTACAGGCTACGGAAAACAGTATCACATAAAGTAGGGAGACGGGTGGAAACATACTGTGGAAAAAGGTATGCACAGTTAGCTCCAAAAGTTAGATGAGCCTACTGAGGTTAGTAGTTCAAGGCACAAGTGGCTGACAGACTGTGGAAAAACGTCGGGTGCGTGGTCGTGTTGCACTTTTGGTAGATGAAGTGATCTCTCTGTGGCGCAGTCAGATCCTAGTGAAAGGGGTCACAGGCTATGTAGAAAGAATCGGGCCAGATGCGTTACACCACTTGCCCTCACTTAGCCCCCGTTAAATTATATGTAATTGGCGTCTTGGGTTCATGTGCCTATTTCCAGAGAAATATGCTGTAAGCAGCACATATTTAAGCCGGCCAGGACTCTTCAACTTTCTGCATGTAAAGACCAGTCTCAACCCCGGCACTAGTGAATCACCGGTACCACTGGAAAGGTGGCAGGCATACCCGTTCGTTTGGATGCAACGAAGTAAGGTGACTATCCCTGCCAGACGTACTCAAATACTCCAGGCATGTTATCACACCCGTAGGATGGCGAACCATCTAGCAGTCGTACTCTCGGTTTGCCAAACAATGGACCAAGTTCCCAGATATTTATTCGGACCGGGAAAAAGCGAGGCCAGTAATACAGCAAAGTCAGATCGGGGGAGCACACAACAGGCAACCGCTGTTTAAATCAGGTCAGTGGGGAGGCGGTGGATATATGAAGGTCCTCAGGTGGCGGAATAAGAGCTAAGAGAGATAGGCCGGGCTTCTCAGTACCCAACGCTAAAGCCACATAAGCCTGCCACACCTTGGAAGCCACTATGCACCTGTTGTGTGTGCTTTTGAGGTGGACGAGAGGAATAAGGAATCTACTCCTATAGTATCGAAATGCACGGATGACCGCGTGTGAACGTGCAAGGAGTCGAAAGAAAAGACAGCTTCCACTCCGTTTGTTTTGGGTTGTTGGAGAATATTAGCGTGGCTTCGCGCAAAGAAAGCAGTTTACAGATGCATGGTGCGGAGGGGAAATCTTATTATCTTGGCTAGTCTACATCAGCAGTGGGATTAAAGGGTGAAGGACAGGGAACTTGACAAACATGAAAATGGTTTGGACTTAAAATTTTGAGGGATCGGAGGTTCTTCAGTGTCGACTGCGGCGACACCAGCAGCAATACAATAGGAAATTGTATATATGGGCTGCAAACAGCTATTATGTGTGCCTTTTAGAATCCGCTTGTAGAGACAATTATAGATTCGAGCGTCTCAAGAAGGAAGGCACTGGCGCAATGGATTACGTGCAGGGGGCATACTGAGAGGTTTTTGAAGTTACGGAGCTAATGACGATGGTGGTTTTTGAACTGGATTTAGCCTCTACCGTGAAGGCATTTTGGTTCGATAGACAATGTGGGAGTGCAAGATTTCGCAAAACCCTCCAAGCTACAATGGTTCAAGGCCCAAGATACCGCAGCGAGAGTAGTAAAGTGGAGGCTGGGTTGTGAGGGTAACTCCTTGATGAATAAGCTATGAAGGTTTTCATTTGGTAGTCTGCAATTTTTGGTATAAAGTGAAAGAGTTGCAGGACAAAATTTCGTGGGCGGTCGTACGAATCACTCAAAATTTCGAAATTTGCTTCTCTAACTTGGAAGCAGAGCCTTCATGCTCGAGCAATATGAGACTTAACTTGGTAAGAAAAGCTAAAGGCACAAGGCTGTCGGACACTAGGTTTTCTGAATTCCGTGTGGCCAGATAACATTCGCCATTGTGTATGCGTGACAGCAGGAAGGGAGTAATGACAGACAGCTTTGCTCTCCCCTTAAAACGTAAACTAGGTCTCTGGTTTACCAGTTTCTCTATCGCTACTGGTTTAAGCCCCAGGTTTTCTTTCTTTTCCACAGTGGAGGCCATATGTACACACTTTGAGGTGTTCGGTGCAAAATGTAAGATTTTATGTTACCTCTGTATAATGAAAAGATTCATTTAAAGTTTTGGCTCTTAGCACAGCAAATGACTTTGCTTTAAGTTTTTTGTAGTGATAAGACAAGGGCTGTCTAACCCCATGGGGATATCAGGGACATATACAGAAGGGAAGACCTTATTGCTGAGCCTTACGGGATTTCACTGGTGGATAGGGTCAAGCCTGATGTGCCCTACCTAGACTAAACAATAACCTCCCAAAACTCCACTAAGAGGTCACCCGCTCACACATTATTTATAACACCGGAGGCAATCCCTTCGTGTAGCAGAAATGGTGATCGACCAAATCAACTGAGTTTTGGACCTCATAGTAGCCTATCCATTTACAGTGTACCGGTTGCGCGCTCTAGCGTTGACACCACAATGACATGTCGTGTCACAATAAGCGGGCTGCTATCTAGGGGGTGTTACTTTTGGGAGAACATTTCCATGATACATTCTTCAAGCTCTCTGGACAATAGCTCGTTTCCCCGTAAGCTCATTGCCTTGGTGATCTGGGACATCGGCAGTGCTCTTTCAATAACCAGAGAAATTTCTCCTTCACACGATACCCACCCATAACACTCTCAACAATAACATGTGCAATCCGTTAGTCTCGGCAAATTAAGAAGATCAACTACTTAATTGATTAGTAACGTGACAGGCAAATATGTCGGGCTCCTGTACATCAACGGTACAGGTTTCAAAAGTGAAGTTATCCTTAGGACTGACTGGTCCATGTTGCACAAGCATAATATGCGCCCATTTTGGCCCCGACAACAGGCGTAACGACAAGATTTCGTGATGCACCAAGACCTTACGTTGTGCGCGGTGTCTTTTGATTACGTCGCATTCAACCGGGCAACTTGAGCTGCTGATGATAACCTGGTGAAACAACAATGTTTCGGACTATGGGTAGCCCTAGGGTACTGTTTGGCTTTTGGCTGTTCGTGACGTGTTGAAATATCGGCAGCTTGAGTGAGTTTATTGGTCGTTGATCAGGTGGGTGTTGATCTGTTCGCCGAGCTTGACAATTGACTTGCACACGTGTCGTTATCATACGAGGAGCGCACCAAACCCTAATTCAAATGCAGTCGTCTAATTTTCAGCCCAGCAGGATGCACAATTTTTGAAATGATAAGCGAATATCCGTTGGCCTTGTCAAAAAATGTTTACACTAAACTGAAGTTACAAAGGAATTTAAAAAAACAGTATATCAACAAACTAGTACATAAATTGATCCGCTCATTCAGTTACTGAATTATTGCAAGTAGGTTATAATATTTGATATTGTGATATCCGTGACAGTCCCTAATCTGTGTCTAGGTGTTTTGACGAAGTCGAGATAGAAAAAAGGGTGGGACGGGAACTTAAAGGTAAAGCTTTATGAAGTTGTGAGATTTAGCAATAAAGGCGACAGTCCATCTATAGAGAGACATATACATAAAAGTTTTTTTAACCTCAATTTTTGGAGATTTCCGCCTAAATTCTTTCATGGATTGCTGTAGGTGCTAGGACGTCCCTGAAAGTTAGTGAAGTCGCCGTAGAAACAGACATCTGATCTGATTTGACGGCAAATGTACACGCGCAATACTCTGTCAAAGGATTGGTCAAAAAGCTCGCGCAAGATGTTCACAAAAATTGGTTCAACTGGTCAAAAATCAAAAGCTAAGGATTACTATAGGGTATCAAATCTGCAAACCAGACGTAAGAGCAATGGTTTCGGAAGGAGGAAAGATCTGAATGAGAGGGTTGTCGTACACCTAGGCCCCTGAGACCAAGTACCGGTCACTCTTGAGAACTTTTTGGTATCTGCATTAGGGTCCTCAACAAATGGAAAGCCAGAGATCCTGGCGAATGGAGTGAGGTTCGAAAAAATGTACCAAAGAAAGTAAGATCCGGTTTCATTTAGGTTGTATGGGATCCGGCGTTTCCCAGACTTTCCAAGACTTCCTGCAAGGGCTCGTATTGGGTGGTGTCAAAATCAGTGTAAGGCCTAGCGAAATACACTCATTTGCAGACAATCGTAGCAACTGAAACATGAGGCGGCCTAGTGCAGCACATTCAATTGCCTGGAAACGTCACAAACGAGAGATTCAGCTGGGTTCCAGGTGAATATCTCGCAAAACCAAATTTGTTTGCTTAGGGTTTTTCAAGGGAACGGGAGATCAGGTTAAAGCCGCACAAGCCTGAAAGAGTTCTAAGTGGAAGCATTTTGAGAATGAGGAATTCGTTTTCTCGGCATGAATAAGTGCTGCGCAAAGGCGCTGAGAGTGAGTGCCAGAAGTTAGCGATGGCTCACCGCTTCTTATCCCTACGGTTTTTTTGCATGAAAGCATCTTGGAGAGTGGGGGACTATAAATGAAAGGAGAAAAATTAGAGCTGGGTGAGAGAAAAACGAAGGTGCATTTCTTGAGAGCACAAAGATGCACGTCACCTTACCCATACTAGTCACTAGGGCAGACCTTTGCTCGCAGAGGAAATGATATTTATCATGGAGATGCCGTATATAGGAGAACACGTAGTAGAGAGTTCGAGGAAGTGTTGATATGATTGTTTTTTATGTATCGGCCGACGTCGGCTTGAGGACGTGACATTTCCTGTGGATTTGAAGAGAGCGAAAGGCCAGAATTTAGCAAACTACCATGATTGGATGAATCGGCAGATTTATTTAAGAGTTGTATGATCTGGTTAGTAAATGAGGTCTAGTGTTCTGCTTGTAGTCACAGGTAGCTAGCGTGACGAAGTTTCGGGCATTCAGAATACTCTGCCTCATATTTGAATTGAGCACAGCCAGATGAAAGCGGGCACTTTTATATGAGAATCCGGCGTAGGTGGCCGTATTTTTGTCGTTTTGATGTAATAAGGGTGTATATGATGATTAAAGATGGCGCGAACCTGACGGCGCCCACGGCTCGTCCACGTTCTCCGCGGATCAGGTCCAGTGTATGATAATGCAAGAGGCATAGGTGGTGAGTCACAACAGTGCAGTTAACTTTATAAGAGAAATGTAGTAGAGCAGACATACTGGGGACTGCTGTTCCAGCGGAAGTCATCGCATTGGTAAAGTGGGGTATGGACCATGAGTTATTCGCATGCATGCATTGGCAAATAGCAGTTCCCTGATGGAGAAACACTGAACGAGACAAAACGGGAATGTTATTAGCATCCTACAGATATGATGATGTCCAAACGGATGAACTCGAAATCAAGGAACTACCGTAGGGTGTCAACTGACTAACAGACTGATTGAAATCAGCCGGGACGGGAATATAGAACTATGGGACTGAGGGATTCGGGGGAGAGTGCGAATTGGTCTAAACTACGTCATTTGTGGAGGATGGTAGTCAAGTTTGTCCCAATAGTCAAAACGTCAGGCTGGTACTGCTTGAGAAGAGACTACAACAAGTCATTGAGCGAAAGTGGCGAGAAAGTTGCTAACTTAAGTGTGATGGAATTCGGAGCGACCGGTTTGTTACTGAGGAAAGCCAAGGTGATATGCGTTACTGATACGTGGAAAAAAATTCCAGTGCTACCTGAAACCAGGATGAGTCACGATTTCATTGACGCAGAAGAAAGCAGTGCCGAATTGCCCAAACTGACCAGTGTTTATAACTACCACGTGAACATCTTAAAGCTGGCTCCTCTGACAAATTATCAGGGCTGTAGCAGCAGGCTCATGTAATCTCTCCGGTCAGCAGTTTTACGTTGAAAGCGCTTCATGTTTTTTTGGTGTCTATTCAAACTTGGTGTCCTTCTCTCGTTTGGAGCCTCAGGACATATTTGCAGCGCTTCTTTGCCTTGCCCAAGTAGGAATTAAACGATCTCTGTTCTCGTGCTTTCCTCCAACACAAATGACCTTCGTCGACTTCTATTCGCTCTTGTAAGTGGGCATGGATTTTCAACGTCCTGCGATGCCGACCGAACAATCAGTTGTGTTTCTATGTTGTACACCAATTCGGTAAGACTTTCTTTGTCCAAAGTTTCCTGCTGCTATCCACCGAGTTGGTTTAGGCGCAGCATGAGCTGCAAGCAGTTCGTGAATATACTTCACGCTAAATATACCGATCTTAGTTTTTCGTAAGTGAGGCGTTTTAGGATTACCTAATCAGGCTGCTACTAGCACATACGGGAGAGATCATGAGCGTGCATATATTGTGGTGAGATACTTGCATGTTACCAGTTATTCCGCTAAATTGGCGAGGTCGTTCTGTTTTAGATGTTCATTTTTTCTTCGTGTAGTACAACTGCCGCCATTTTTATACTTTTTGTCATGTCTCGTGATAACTTCTGTAGCTTTCCTGGGGTTCACAGCAAGGTGTTCGCAGGCACGCGTGGCGCTATAACAGGCAACTCTAGTTTGTCCGTTCATGTTGGCAATGTCACCTTTAAATGCCAAGGTTACTTAGTTGGTAATCCTAGTGAAATTCGCCCCCACCCAGAGGAACTACTCAGCAGGTAGTTAAG
Source organism: Opisthorchis felineus (assembly GCA_004794785.1). Taxonomy (NCBI): domain Eukaryota; kingdom Metazoa; phylum Platyhelminthes; class Trematoda; order Opisthorchiida; family Opisthorchiidae; genus Opisthorchis; species Opisthorchis felineus. The sequence continues at coordinate 263,654 of SJOL01008935.1, read as the reverse complement.
TGACATTTAGTCATCTGAGTGCCATCTAATAAAGCAGGTAGTAGGTAATTCGGAAAACAGGTCTTAGAAACTCCTTGCAACTCGCCCAAAGCCACTATTCCCAAACACGTCAGTGCTATGAGACGTACGCGCATACGCAAGCTCCTAAATATGGATCACCCTGGTGACCAAAAGCTTTGACAGCTATTTAGCCCATTGCCCGTTAGGGCGATTTGTCGGGAAATGTAATTAGCTGCATAGTACCCCGTCAATTTTAGATCCAAGTGGTCAGTTAGACTTGGAATTCGTAGCGAAAATCGTGGATAACATGACGAAACGCCGAAAGCATCCGCTAACATTAGCTCCCGCCACTACGGTCCCTTCTCGAACAGGAGAAACTGCAGCGGTGAATCTCTGTCAGGAACTTGATGTTGAATTTAAATCCGACAAGTAATTCTCGTGAACGCTGGCATGGACGTTCACCACCTCTTTGTTGTGACCTATGGTAGTACCCTGAATGTTGAGACTAGCAGGCACAGATGTGCGTCAGAAGTTGCAGCTAGAAGCTTTCTCAGATCACGCACTGGGAGAGGCGAGGGTTAATCTTCCTCTCGCAGTTCACCAGTGATATCAGGAACAACACCGATAGGGATAATGCTGTCACAGATACCTTGTCACGAATCAGTACCTTTATTGATCAGTCACAAATTGATCTTAGGCAAGGAGAATAACAACGTAACAGCCCAGAGGTTCAACTGATCCAAACGTAAATGCTCCTGCACATACACACGGTGCATCCTCCAACCATTAGGTGTATTATCTCTGTGGAGTGTTGCTGGCGTTCCCGCATCTGGTGGTACCCAGTAGTGTACGACATACAGCCCTTGACTTCTTGCATTTTCTGTCACACCCCGGCATCCGTGCGTCCGGTTGATCCCAAAAAAATTTTGTTCGGTCAACCATCAACAGCAACTTTCGTCGATGGGCTCGCAGTTTTTTAGCCTACCAATGTTCTAAAACTCACCGACATAAGACTAAATCATTGAGCACTTTCGAAAATCCAGATACCCGGTTTAACCAACTTCACTTTGTTAGTTTCGGTCCCTTGCCAACTTCGATTCAGCTCATTCACCTACTGACGTGATTCGGTTGATTTATTCTCTGGCTATGATTACCAGCCAACTGCTTTCCATTATTCGACAATCTCAACACAGTTTTTAGTATTCAAATAGTCCAAACAAAGGCTCATCAACCAGCCGGTAACATCCTCGTGGAAAACCTCAACGGACAGTTGAAAGATTAGATGTGTGCCTAGTGTCACTCCGCCGTGGTGGTATGGTGGTGGCATAAGGAATACCCTGAAAGAGGACTCGCAACGCAGATCAATAAGGCTGGTAAAAGTAATACGGAAAAACAGAGCGCACTCGTTACATTCCGAGTTAGTGCATTGGTATAGGCTGTTAATGAGCAACTGATAGACTTGAGTAACCCGTTCTGCGACTGCAGGGAGATCAAAAATGAGTGCGTACGATGGCAAAATAGGAGTTGTGTTCAGTGCCGCGGACAAGTAAGTTCGCCGCAAAAGCAATCATTTTCATGGCCACAATCCTCACATCGTTCCTTAAGCATCTTATATCCAATAAAACTTGGTGCCAATTATTTATGTTGGGACTAAAGACACAACGGTGCAAACTTCTTAGGACTACCCAAGAAGGAACTCAGACATTACCTGGCAGTCCATTTCTCTCAAGACAGTGGGCCTTTGAAGGGAGTCGCTCACGATATTTAAGTGAGTTTGAGCGTTCATGGTATCCGTGCTACCGTGTAAAATTCGGTCGCTCCTCCTCTGCACTTTTCTGGGGTCGCAGTTTCGATTAAAAATTTCCGCCGTCGTCATCAAGCTGGTTTAGGGAAAGCTTAATTCACATATTTTTATCAATCACATTTTACGCCAAGCAAATTTAGCTGGGTTTGTACTGACCCCGTCTTCCTCAGTTTTCCAACTGGGCAGCTGATATCGCAAAACACATGCGAGAAAGCTTTTACAATGCACATTGTAACGAACTATTTGTCGTTTTTGCACTTACAACTTTAAAACGGAACCTTAGCATAAGATGAGAGGCCATTGGCTTACCGGATCTCTCCTGTTTTGCCCCAGGTTTTAAGGACTGAAACAAACACAGAACGTGGAAAAGCTACCACGTTTGACTGACTTTTGTATATGTAGTAGCGGATCCTCGTGGTTCCTCGGGACTTCTGCTTTCGAGACCACAAAATCAGAGACATGGCTAGATGGAAGTGGATCCCCATGGATGTCTTGTCAACATCCTTCCTCCACCACTTCTAATGGGGAGGACATTGTTTGGATGATATGTGCTCAGTGTAAATGAAGTACAGCCGTCGATTTTTTTTCTACAGTTTCTCACCCACGATTGGTTGCCACTGAGATTGTTGGAGGGGTTGTTTGGCCTGCTGATAATGAAGCTAGTTTGATTACGGCTGACGTGGTCCACTGGGCTTGGATCGGTTGAGGATGTAGATAGGACAAAGCGCAACCAATGGAAAAGAATTGTCCTGCCTACCAAGTTGATAAATAAGATTATCAGGGTAAGATTTGATACCCTTTAAGCAATTAGTTATCAGTTGTCAACATTCCATCGGTGTAGAAGAAAACGATGAATATTAGAGGTTGTTTGTTTTGCCCTAGGGTGTGATGGGATGGAGGTGGGTAGACAACAAAAGGCTGAGGAGAAGGAACGCTGACTGGACCGGATTACTGGATGTATTGGGGAGCCTTCAAACAAGGATGCGGTCTACCCTCTGTAGCGTCTACTTGGCTGGAGTTGGGACCGTTTCTCTGTCCTGTGAAAGAGTACAGGGCAGCATCTGTATTTCGGTTTCAGTATTGCAATCCGCATGGATTGCTACACCATCACGCAACTCCGTCATCAAGTGATCTTGCCCCGGTTCATGTTCTAAGACGGTGTGAACGTAAAGTCGTTGCACCTATGACGGACGCGCTGTCGATGATACGCTAGACGTGTACACGTTCAGCTGCTTTTGAAAATCATTGTAATTGATGACAACTTTCCATCGTTCTCACATGAAGCGATACGGTTTTTTAAAGTGATATGGTAACGTCATATTAGAGGTTGCCCTCTTAAGATTAATTCCTAGAATTCTATTTGGATGACTCCTTGGTGTTAAGTAGAAAATGTAGCGTTTTTGATCGGTGTGATTATACTCACGTGTTAATTGTCCTAGCTTCGAGCATCGCGTTCCGCCTCACTGGTGAAAACCTCATCAGTTACTGTGCGTCGGGCACACTAATCGCCTGTCTCGATGGTGAACGTGCTCGCCTGCTCAGACGCGACAGCTGGGATGTCTATCATGCACCATTGGAAACATGCTTGTCTCGCATGTCAGTCGTTCGGAGTTCAAACCCCGACACGGCGATAGGTATGCACATCTGGGTCGCCCTAAAAAAAGAGGAAGTCTAGTCCAGTGCTTCACACTTTTGGTGTGAATTCATTAGAATAATTGCGCAAGGACAGCAGAGGGACTGTCATAACGAGAGCGATGTGAACGTGGAAATCTGATAAGCACCCTCTTTTTGAAGAAATTTATACGGGGTCATCCGAAGTCTAATTATTGAGATGCCACTGCGCCGGTAGCTTGGAACTAATATAAGCCCGGAATCAAACGAGGTTTGACTGAAAACCTACTCTAATGTGGTGGCGGTGACTGATGTATCTACATTTCTCAGAATAGACACTGAGACAAGCTTCGACGCATTAGCATTTCCCTATTCAGGTATTCAACTAGGTTGTTAAGTAGTGGCTTATGTAACAGTACAGGATTACATGTGTCGAAAGTTGTCCTGAATTCTGCAACTTGTGGTCTGGCGTTTTACGCATTCAACCACAAGACTAGATATCAGCTGTACAGATTATAGAGATCGAAGCTCGAGTGTGAATCTGCATCACATATTTATGAGAACGACCCCGCTTCACGAATATACGTCAGTCCGTTCAGTCCAAGTTCCTCACATTAGTAGCTAGAGTGTTCTTAACGTTTGCACTAAATAGTGCGAACGCAGTCAGTGCAGTCATACTCCTGTCTCAAGTAGCCTGAAAAATTTCCTGCAGATGTACACATAGGAAAGAAAATTTTTGCGTAAAGGTTTTGTTTTATAGACAACCACTTGTAATTGCCACGGTTTCTAGTTTGAAGCCCAATTTCGTTAGTTTGTTTTGTTCAGACATTAAAAATGGAGTTCATGACCGCATGGATGAGCTAAATTCTGGTAGCACTACATGGATGACACATTTGTCATTCTCCGCGAAATCGACCTTGAAACAATACTCGTTAATTGCTCACAAACCAATCAAGGGAACATAACGCGCGCCTATTTTGGCCCGGTAATTTGTTGTAAATCGGATAAGTCACCTGCACGTACGTTTCACCAGAAACCTGGTGCTGCTGGATATTTGGATTTCCAATGTTTTTTTCCCCAATAAGTTACAAGCAAACCCCTATAAGAATTCATTTTACACGGGCTTCAGAATCAGAAGTAGAACAACTGAGAAAATACCTACAGATATCAGGATTGCAGGATTACAGGTACACCCGACCAAACCCATTGACTGTTCCCATACCCTGTTGTTTGACTTTTGTACACTTCCGGTTTCGGTTTCGATTTATAATAATACACGTGTGTTGTTGTCACGCTCCGGTCTTCTCCCCTGTGTCAACCAACCTGTGCGAATGAGTGCTTTGTGTGCCGTGTGGATCCGATAATACCAATTTCCATATCTACACATTTCAGAACTGACGTGTGCCGCCACTACATCCTCGC
>SJOL01008935.1:239883-258538 GCA_004794785.1 Opisthorchis felineus | reverse complement strand
AACTCTCCTGGATATTCATTGACTATCGCACAATTGCAAGCAAAAACTGTAAAGTAGTTCCACAAATTCCGTAATAAATCCCACCTTCCATTAGATCAAGGCGAAGTTACGAGAACACACATACTACTCGCATGCGTCATCAGTAGTACCCACCGGTACACCATTAGCTCCCGTCACTGCGGTCCCTTCTCGAACAGGAGAAACTGCAGCGGTGAATCTCTGTCAGGAACTTGATGTTGAATTTAAATCCGACAAGTAATTCTCGTGAACGCTGGCATGGACGTTCACCACCTCTTTGTTGTGACCTATGGTAGTACCCTGAATGTTGAGACTAGCAGGCACAGATGTGCGTCAGAAGTTGCAGCTAGAAGCTTTCCCAGATCACGCACTGGGAGAGGCGAGGGTTAATCTTCCTCTCGCAGTTCACCAGTGATATCAGGAACAACACCGATAGGGATAATGCTGTCACAGATACCTTGTCACGAATCAGTACCTTTATTGGTCAGTCACAAATTGATCTTAGGCAGGGAGAACAACAAAGTAACAGCCCAGAGGTTCAACTGATCCAAACGTAAATGCTCCTGCACATACACACGATGCATCCTCCAACCATTAGGTGTATTATCTCTGCGGAATGTTGCTGGCGTTCCTGCATCTGGTGGTACCCAGTAGCGTACGACATACAGCCCTTGACTTCTTGCATTTTCTGTCACACCCCGGTATCCGTGCCTCCGGTTGATCCCAAAATTTTTTTGTTTGGTCAACCATCAACAGCAACTTCCGTCGATGGGCTCGTAGTTGTTTAGCCTACCAATGTTCTAAAACTCACCGACATAAGACTAAATCATTGAGCACTTTCGGAAATCCAGATACCCGGTTTAACCAACTTCACTTTGTTAGTTTCGGTCCCTTGTCAACTTCGATTCAGCTCATTCACCTACTGACGTGATTCGGTTGATTTATTCTTTGGCTATGATTAACAGCCAACTGCTTTCCATTATTCGACAATCTCAACACAGTTTTTAGTATTCAAATAATCCAAACAACGGCCCATCAACCAGCCGGTAACAGCCTCTTGGAAAACCTCAACGGACAGTTGAAAGCTTAGATGTGTGCCTAGTGTCACTCCGCCGTGGTGGTATGGTGGTGGCATAAGGAATACCCTGAAAGAGGACTCGCAACGCAGATCAATAAGGCTGGTAAAAGTAGTACGGAAAAACAGAGCGCATTTGTTACATTCCGAGTTAGTGCATTGGTATAGGCTGTTAATGAGCAACTGATAGACTTGAGTAACCCGTTCTGCGATTGCAGGGAGATCAAAAATGAGTGCGTACGATGGCAAAATAGGAGTTGTGTTCAGTGCCGCGGACAAGTAAGTTCGCCGCAAAAGCCATCAGTTTCATGGCCACAATCCTCACATCGTTCCTTAAGCATCTTATATCCAATAAAACTTGGTGCCAATTATTTATGTTGGGACTAAAGACACAACGGTGCAAACTTCTTAGAACTACCCAAGAAGGAACTCAGACATTACCTGGCAGTTCATTTCTCTCAAGACAGTGGGCCTTTGAAGGGAGTCACTCACGATATTTAAGTGAGTTTGAGCGTTCATGGTATCCGTGCTACCGTGTAAAATTCGGTCGCTCCTCCTCTGCACTTTTCTGGGGTCGCAGTTTCGATTAAAAATTTCCGCCGTCGTCATCAAGCTGGTTTAGGGAAAGCTTAATTCACATATTTTTATCAATCACATTTTACGCCAAGCAAATTTAGCTGGGTTTGTACTGACCCCGTCTTCCTCAGTTTTCCAACTGGGCAGCTGATATCGCAAAACACATGCGAGAAAGCTTTTACAATGCACATTGTAACGAACTATTTGTCGTTTTTGCACTTACAACTTTAAAACGGAACCTTAGCATAAGATGAGAGGCCATTGGCTTACCGGATCTCTCCTGTTTTGCCCCAGGTTTTAAGGACTGAAACAAACACAGAACGTGGAAAAGCTACCACGTTTGACTGACTTTTGTATATGTAGTAGCGGATCCTCGTGGTTCCTCGGGACTTCTGCTTTCGAGACCACAAAATCAGAGACATGGCTAGATGGAAGTGGATCCCCATGGATGTCTTGTCAACATCCTTCCTCCACCACTTCTAATGGGGAGGACATTGTTTGGATGATATGTGCTCAGTGTAAATGAAGTACAGCCGTCGATTTTCTTTCTACAGTTACTCACCCACGATTGGTTGCCACTGAGATTGTTGGAGGGGTTGTTTGGCCTGCTGATAATGAAGCTAGTTTGATTACGGCTGACGTGGTCCACTGGGCTTGGATCGGTTGAGGATGTAGATAGGACAAAGCGCAACCAATGGAAAAGAATTGTCCTGCCTACCAAGTTGATAAATAAGATTATCAGGGTAAGATTTGATACCCTTTAAGCAACTAGTTATCAGTTGTTAACATTCCATCGGTGTAGAAGAAAACGATGAATATTAGAGGTTGTTTATGTTGCCCTAGGGTGTGATGGGATAGAGGTGGGTAGACAACAAATGCTGAGGAGAAGGAACGCTGACTGGACCGGATTACTGGATGTATTGGGGAGCCTTCAAACAAGGATGCGGTCTACCCTCTGTAGCGTCTACTTGGCTGGAGTTGGGACCGTTTCTCTGTCCTGTGAAAGAGTACAGAGCAGCATCTGTATTTCGGTTTCAGTATTGCAATCCGCATGGATTGCTACACCATCAGGCAACTCCGTCATCAAATGATCTTGCCCCGGTTCATGTTCTAAGACGGTGTGAACGTAAAGTCGTTGCACCTATGACGGACGCGCTGTCGATGATACGCTAGACGTGTACACGTTCAGCTGCTTTTGAAAATCATTGTAATTGATGACAACTTTCCATCGTTCTCACATGAAGAGATACGGTTTTTTAAAGTGATATGATAACGTCATATTAGAGGTTGCCCTCTTAGAATTAATTCCTAGAATTCTATTTGGATGACTCCTTGGTGTTAAGTGGAAACTGTAGCGTTTTTGATTGGTATGATTATACTCACGTGTTAATTGTCCTAGCTTCGAGCATCGCGTTCCGCCTCACTGGTGAAAACCTCATCAGTTACTGTGCGTCGGGCACACCAATCACCTGTCTTGATGGTGAACGTGTTCGCCTGCTCAGAAGCGACAGCTGGGATGTCTATTATGCACCATTGGAAACATGCTTGTCTCGCATGTCAGTCGTTCGGAGTTCAAACCCCAACACGGCGAAAGGTATGCACATCTGGGTCGCTCTAAAAAAAGAGGAAGTCTAGTCCAGTGCTTCACACTTTTGGTGTGAATTCATTAGAATAATTGCGCAAGGACAGCAGAGGGACTGTCATAACGAGAGCGATGTGAACGTGGAAATCTGATCCGCACCCTCTTTTTGAAGAAATTTATACGGGGTCATCCGAAGTCTAATTATTGAGATGCCACTGCGCCGGTAGCTTGGAACTAATATAAGCCTGGAATCAAACGAGGTTTGACTGAAAACCTACTCTAATGTGGTGGCGGTGACTGATGTATCTACATTTTTCAGAATAGACACTGAGACAAGCTTCGACGCATTAGCATTTCCTTATTCAGGTATTCAACTAGGTTGTTAAGTGGTGGCTTATGTAACAGTACAGGATTACATGTACCGAAAGTTGTCCTGCATTCTACAACTTGTGGTCTGGCGTTTTACGCATTCAACCACAAGACTAGATATCAGCTGTACAGATTATAGAGATCGAAGCTCGAGTGTGAATCTGCACCACATATTTATGAGAACGACCCCGCTTCACGAATATACGTCAGTCCGTTCAGTCCAAGTTCCTCACATTATTAGCTAGAGTGTTCTTAACGTTTGCACTAAATAGTGCGAACGCAGTCAGTGCAGTCAGACTTCTGTCTCAAGTAGCCTGAAAAATTTCCCGCAGATGTACACATAGGAAAGAAAATTTTTGCTTAAAGGTCTGTTTTATAGACAACCACTTGTAATTGCCACGGTTTCTAGTTTGAAGCCCAATTTCGTTAGTTTGTTTTGTTCAGACATCAAAAATGGAGTGCAAGACCGCATGGATGAGCTAAATTCTGGTAGCACTACATGGATGACACATTTGTCATTCTCCGCGAAATCGACCTTGAAACAATACTCATTAGTTGCTCACAAACCAATCAAGGAAACATAACGCGCGCCTATTTTGGCCCCGTAATTTGTTGTAAATTGGATAAGTCACCTGCACGTACGTTTCACCAGAAACCTGGCGCTGCTGGATATTTGGATTTCCAATGTTTTTTCCCCAATAAGTTACAAGCAAACCCCTATAAGAATTCATTTTACGCGGGCTTCAGAATCCGAAGTAGAACAACTAAGAAAATATCTACAGATATCAGGATTGCAGGATTACAGGTACACCCGACCAAACCCATTGACTGTTCCCATACCCTGTTGTTTGACTTTTGTACACTTCCGGTTTCGGTTTCGATTTATAATAATACACGTGTGTTGTTGTCACGCTCCGGTCTTCTCCCCTGTGTCAACCAACCTGTGCGAATGAGTGCTTTGTGTGCCGTGTGGATCCGATAATACCAATTTCCATATCTACACATTTCAGAACTGACGTGTGCCGCCACTACATCCTCGCGAGCATCGAACACCGCTGACTTCCTGACATCCCACGCTACATTGGTGACAGAGGTGGGATCTTTAAAAAAAATGGATCCAAAAGATGAATTTGAACCTCCCATTGTTTCGTATGCGCATAAACCGTCAAATTCCTCTATGATTCCCGACCGATCCGTCCCTGCCCTGCGTCCGCCTAATGTTTTTTCTCCCGGTGATGATTTCACTCTCTGGTCGTTTCGAGCCCGTTCCTACCTCAAAGAAGTACCCGCTGCCCAGTACGGGCAGTACCTACTCAGTCTGCTTGATGACTCCGCAGCACGACAGCTACTGTCGACGGGTACATCAATCGAGGCGCCACCAGCCGCCCTGTGGGAGATCTTAGACGATCTTTTCAACGTCAGACAACCAACTCTGCTCCAGCTAGAAAGGTTCAGGGAGCGGAAGCAACTACCTGGTGAGTCCGTAGATCAATTTATGGGGAGTCTAAGGACTCTCGCAACGAAGATTTACGCTCCAGAGGACAGAATAAAGACTGAAGAAGAATTACTCCAACAGTTCATCCTGGGAGTATCCCATCCTGGTCTGAAGGCAGAACTTATCCGCCGTTCTCCGGACAACATACGCGATGCAATTCAACTCGGCCGGAGTTACGAGGCGACATCAGCGCTAGAACCACAACTGCATGCCTTAAAGTTAACCACAAACTCAAGTCCTCGCCAGCCATCACCTCGTAGCTGGAATAACCGACCGGCAAGTCGGATGAACTGCCCCTACTGCCGCCGGTTCGGGAGAAGAGCCCAGCGTTGTGGTCACAACCCCCCAATCCGTCCTACCGGTGAGCCTCTAACCTTTTGTAATTCGGTACCTGTCATTTCCCATATTTCTCATTCTATGCCACCACTCACAATGTCAGGTTACCTAGACAATCGCCCAGTACGCTTCCTGGTCGACACTGGCGCTTCGTGCTCTGTAGTCGGTGCACGAGAGTTTTGGCCACGTGGTCGTCAACCGGCAGCCAGCACCAAACTAATAACAGCGAACGGCGCGCCGCTCCAAACAGCGGGAACGGCGTCATTTTCTGTCAGCATCGGGCAGTTGTGCACGCACCATCAGTTCTATTGTGCCCCGGTGACATGGGAAGCCATCCTTGGGATGGACTTTTTGAAGAAATACAAGGCCTCTATTGACTTCGTCAGTGGACAAATCACGTTTGACAACCCTTGTCCACCAAACTCTGGTTTTCTCTCGTCTGTACAGCACAGCAATCATTGGGCACAGCCCCTAGTTGACTGTAGTCCTGCCCCCCCAGAGGCGAAGTATGGTTTAATGACACTATTAAATGAATTTACCACTTCGTTCGACACCCATAGGCCTAAGCTGGGCCGTACCCATGTCCTTCAACACACTATCGATACTGGACACCACCGCCCTATATATCAAACCCCTCGTAGAATCCCCGTCCATTACCGCGCCAAACTGGACGCCATGATACAAGAGATGTTGGACGACGGAATTATTCGGCCGTCATCATCACCATGGGCTTCCCCCATTGTCCTTGCCAAGAAAAAGGATGGAAACTTGCGCATGTGCGTTGACTATCGAAGATTAAATGATGTCACTACGCGCGATTCTTTTCCCCTACCACGAGTGGACGACACAATTGATGCTGTGTCAGGGGCAAAGTGGTTCTCAACGCTAGACTTGGCTTCAGGTTACTGGCAGGTGGAAGTCGCACCCCAAGACCGACCAAAAACAGCCTTTATAATCCCATCTGGACTTTATGAATTCGAAACAATGCCATTCGGACTTGCGAACGCACCAGCAACATTTCAGCGGCTTATGCAGACGGTACTGGCAGGGCTGGTCCCTAGATCTTGCCTGATCTATCTAGACGACATCATTGTTCATGGCCGGACGACGAATGAACACAACAGTCGGCTGCGAGAAGTCCTATGTCGCCTCAAGGAAGCTGGCCTAACCCTCCGCGCGGAGAAATGCAAGTTTCTACAACGTGAAGTACCGTTTTTGGGCCATATTTTGTCTTCCGACGGGGTCCAAACGGACCCGGATAAGACCAAACACATTGCTGAGTGGCCGACACCAACGGGTGTCCGTGGTTTACGTAGTTTCCTCGGGCTGGCATCATACTACCGGAGGTTCATCAAAGGATTTGCCGCCATCAGTGCACCACTCCACAGGCTTACCCAAAAGGATCGGAAATTTTCGTGGACTGCAGAGTGCGATGAAGCTTTCAACCGCCTTAAGCAAGCTCTAACATCTCCACCTATTTTAGCATACCCGGATTTCTCACCTGGTGCAGGGGAGTTTGTGTTAGATACGGACGCTAGCGAAATGGCGATTGGTGCCGTACTGTCCCAGCGTGTTGATGACCGAGAAGTCGTCATTGCATATGGTAGCCGCGTCCTAGATAAACGCGAACGTAACTACTGTACCACCCGACGCGAAATGCTTGCTTTGGTGTACTTTCTCCATCACTTCCGGCCCTACCTGCTTGGCAGGCACTTCCTTGTTCGGACTGACCATCACTCACTCCAGTGGCTGCAGAGTTTCTGCGATCCTGATGGTCAGGTTGCGCGCTGGCAGGAGCGGATTCAAGAGTATAATTTCTCCTGCATCTATCGTCCGGGCGCTAGACACTCGAACGCCGACGCCTTATCTCGAAAACCAGCCCAGGAACTGGAGTCTGTTAATGTATTACTTGCGTCTAATCAAATGAACTGGGAAGAAGAACAATCCAGGGATGCGGATATCGGGGAGATTTACCGCCTCCAGCTACAGGGCAACCTCAAACCCTCTGGACGCCTGATGGCCTCGAGATCTCCGGCAGCAAGGAGTCTGTGGTCACGGTGGGGGCAACTACGAATTATATCTCGAGTACTTCACCTTGTAGATAGTCGGGATGGCCAGCCTCGTGTCGTCGTCCCACGTAGTTGCGTCCAGCAGACCATCACAGCAGTCCACCGAGATTTGGGACATGCTGGACAGAAGAAAACGGAAGCACACATTAGACGGCACTACTGGTGGTTTCTGCTACACCAAGATGTCGCGGATTTCTGCCGGCACTGTCCTGTGTGTGCGAAAACGAAGGCCCCTGCTATAACACTCAGAGCACCGCTACAACCGATCCCCGTGCAAGGACCAAACCATCGAGTGGGTATTGACGTCATTGGACCTCTACCGGAGACCAGAAATGGGAACCGTTTCATCGTCGTCATGGTTGACTACCTAACTAAATGGTGTGAAGCTGTGCCAGTGAAGCAGCAAGATGCCCGCACGATTGCATCGGTGATAATCTCTGAATGGGTATCGCGCTATGGGGTACCGGTCATTTTACACTCGGATCAGGGGCCATCTTTTGAGAGCTACTTACTACGGGAAATGTGTGCACTCCTGAAGATTCACAAAACAAGGACAACACCGTACCATCCAGAAGGAAACGGTCTGGTGGAACGCACCAATAGGACCATAAAGAAAATACTAACTACCATCGTGGATCGCTATGAAGGAGAACGGTGGGATGAACACATTCCACTGTGCATGCTGGCCTATCGGGCAGCTGTACACGAGTCGACAGGTTATGCGCCGGCATTTCTACAGCTCGGCCATGACCTTCGACTTCCTTCAGACGCAGACACGCCTGTGGCCCCTGCAGACCTTGTTGGCAGTGACGAGTACGTCCGATCGCTCCGCGAACGTCTATTCGCTGCACTGCGGATCGCCCGTGAAAATATTGGACATGCCCAGCAACACCAGAAGACTGTCTACGACCGCAGATCAAACGGGCCCGTGTATGAAGTAGGCCACTATGTGTTCTTACATCGCCCGAAAGCACCGCCGGGTGCACCCGCAAAATTCCACCAGACGTGGCAAGGACCTTATGTTATTGTTATGAAGAGACCAAACAATACATATGTTATTCGTAACCCTTCCCAGCCACATACGGATGTACAATGTGTACATTACAACCAGTTAAAGCCCTGCCCCCCACCTCGTCCTGACGTCCAGCCGTCAACGTCCCACTACCTTCCACCTGTCAGCCATACGGTTGAGATCAGTACACCTGACACAAACACTTTCTGAGCACTGAGGACAGTGCTCATGCTCGGGAGGGGGCACTGTAACGCAATTGAACTTTGACTGTATCTGCTCACACATGTGTATCATATGACCTAATGTTCGCGCATCTCTCTTTCTCTCTATTACAGGTACACCCGACCAAACCCATTGAATGTTCCCATACCATGTTGTTTAACTTTTGTACACTTCCGGTTTCGGTTTCGATTTATAATACACGTGTGTTGTTGTCACGCTCCGGTCTTCTCCCCTGTGTCAACCAACCTGTGCGAATGAGTGCTTTGTGTGCCGTGTGGATCCGATAATACCAATTTCCATATCTACACATTTCAGAACTGACGTGTGCCGCCACTACGTCCTCGCGAGCATCGAACACCGCTGACTTCCTGACATCCCACGCTACACTATAAATATCGTTAGTCAAATATTTCATACAACCAAAACGACAATATTTCCGCTTCCAGTCGTAAAGGATTTTCTACCTATTTTGGACCTCTCAAACTGCAGGTGCGAATACAAATGTTGACATTCCATCATGTTGATAGATAGAACAGTAAGGCAACTTTTAGCGCACTTATCGAAGCCTTCACTAAAATGACTGTTTAGGGTTGTCGATAAACAGCCTGGAATACCAATAGGAAAACATCCAATTTCAAGCTCTGCTGGAACACGGTCTTATATTGGATCGTTAGTCATCAGAAACTACCCTGTATTCCTCGCTCGACAAAGGCGATAGCCATAGCACAACTGAAAGTAGAACTTTGTACGCAAAAGAAAATGATTTAAACAATAATCCGGTCTTCTTAAACCTTGGCGACTGAAATCGTAATTCCTCATTTCACTGGCCTAGATATTATTCATACCCAAGCTTCTCTGCACCACTTTAATACTTATCATCCAAGTAGCTCCCGGTTCACTATCCTGCTCCAAATTCCTATTTGGTCCACATCTTTACTTGAGAACGGCTATGGCTTTGTTGCACAATGTTCTTATTACCGGTTCCAACGCGCGTTGCTCTCCTCATGTGATTTGATTTTTGGTAAAACATTCATCTCTCTCTAAAATAATTAGAAACAGTAGCTAAACCGAGTTGGCTCACATAATTCTACTACAGTATTCCCCCTTCTCTGTGCTTGCCATCCTGAATAATGGATTAGATTATCACATCTACAGAAAGCAATGGTTTCTGGTTAGACATCAGCCGACGCAGAACGAAACAGCTCTTCCTGATTGCATTGTATCCCAGAGTACTACTGTCAAGGGAGCAACAGAATGTAGCTGTTAGAATGAACATCTGAAGAACAGATGTGACGACAAAGGTATACGCTTGTGTTTCCTCTCATTTGTAGAAGCGATCCTAGATTGTTTATGTTGAACACGTACTATATCAGGTCATTCTAGGCGTAATGGAGCGTAGAGTGTGTTGTGATCACACAAGACATTAACAGTTTATGTATGAGGTGAATAATGGTTATAAGGGTTTTCTAAACGGACAAATTTACCTTGTTATCTAGTGGTGAGCAGCCACTGAAGTAAATTCGAGCGCCAAACTAATCAAGACCAAAGCGGCAAATTGTGATTTGCAGGCATTCCCCTTAGCCTGAAATATAAATGGTTTGGAGAAGGATAAGGTCTCTCCTAACTTTTCATGTGGTACAAATATGCGCATGATAAGGAATTTCAACCAAATCATTCTGTTCACATCTCATACCGATCCTGTCACCATTATCCGCAACACTTTAAACATGGACTCTGACATCATCGTGAAAAATGCGGGAGGATTGACGTAAAAGTCATGGAACGTTAGTGCGATAGGTCCTGACAAACTGAGCAATGGCCGAGCTTCCTTTGTGCTGTGTATGCTCATCTCTAGACTTATCATTCCGTGAAAACATCACTAAATAACTCGTGTGTTGGTGGAGTGGATGTAGCGCATACCCTTCTCTTGTTCTGATTCAGGCAACGTGAGGAATGCGCCCTTTTTCGAAGCACTGAAAAGAGCCGAGTAATCGGTGTTTGCTGCTCTCGCTTCGTTCAAAAACAATGAGGCGGATTTGCCAAATGAGGGTTATTTACATGCATCTAACACATACTAGGGTTTCTCTTGAGTACATTGAAATTTACCCTCCAGGTAAATAATGCGGTCATCCAGTATGGTGAATCCGTCGACTGAACAAGGTCATTCGTATTCAGATTGCTCTGCTTGAACAATCTAGTCCATATCTTGGCACAGGCACTGTGGTTAGCTCACAATAAAATGAGGAAACACTTGACTCGGGTCATTAAGTGTTAGGTCTCACAAACACTACAAATACTTGACGTTCCTGGGTTTGAACTTCAGAAATCCGACAAGCCTTAGGGGTACGTGATTATTGCACCACCAGCCACCGCTGGGGAAACCAACACCAAATGTCCAAAAGTTCCGCTTGATGTGCTAGTTAAATGGGGACCCTTGAAATGTAAAAGATAACGGACCTAACAGGAGGTCATTCGAACCACGGAAAAGGCAAATAACTTCTTCAAGCGATAGCAGGTTTTCCAGCTATGTGTCATTTTAAATTCGAATGAAGGAATTAGTATCTCAAGAACAGGATTAACCACATTAAGGGCAGCAAAAATTACTTTAAGAGTGCTAAAATCGATTACGGTGCTGTGACACATTGTTCACCGATTATTTTTCATTATATAATGCAAACCTCTGGGACGGGGTCCAACGTTTTCCTTCTGAGTGTGGCACACCAAGGACACTCGCAATAGAGCAGAAAAACCAGCAATACAGACGTCTTGCTGAGCTTTAATCACAACAGCAAGGAATGTGCGCCCATATCGGTGTAAAACGCACATTCACGCTGAACGAAGCGGTGACACAAAGGGTGCATGTTCAACCAGTTGAATTGTCAGAATAGTGTGATGAGTGTGGTTAACGGTGGTACAGTGGATTGGCTGCTTACTCTGCTTTCTTATCGCTATATCACTCACGCTTAATCACAGTGTATTGTTAAAGTAACGGCGTGAACTCGCTAGCTTCCAGAATGACTATGGTGAAAATCGGCTAAATTGTTCAATGGAGTCTACCAGCCGGGTTATGAAACTGAGAAATACATAGCCACAGAATTTCGGGTAAGCAGTAGGGAGGCAATTGTTTTTAAGCGAAAAGACAAGACATGCGTTTAGTAAGAGTACGATTGAAGTGGCACGATTAAATGTCTTGGGATAGTAAGCGTATGAGATGGTACGATATGAGTGCACCAATAAGTTTGCCTTTTATTTCGACGTTACGGGATAGATTTAGATAGGATAGAAAAGTCGTTGGTAGAAGGGCAGAGCTACTTGTGTGAAATGGTGCTGTTTTGGATACTTTCGTTAAAAATAGTACGCATCACATAAGACCACACCTAATCAACGAGTAAATGAATTTCAAATGCAGTAATAGAAATTCAAAACTCAAATCCCAAATGGAAGGCGGATAATTCACAAGAGTCATTTAGACCATGATGGAGGCACTGTCTGAATAACGTTTTCGTGAAAAAATTGTGCAATAATAAAAGCCTTAAAATGGATCAACAAACAAGGTTTTGAACCTTTTGCAAAGATGTTAAATGCTGAACCAATTTCAACTTGACGGGTCATAGTGAATAAAGGGGCTTGGTGTAGAAAAATCCGGATTCCGACCAAACATGGAATGACGGTTATCTGATTATTTCAAATGGTTCGAAGTAAACTACGTAACGTGTACTTTTTCCAGCAATATAAACGTCGTTCCAGTTCTCCTATATAGACATGTTTACTTGCACAGCGCTGTCACCGGCAGCCCAAGAACAAAGACCTGGGTGCGGTGATGCTGTGCACCAAAAAATACGATGGCAAAGGAACCAACTAATGGGATAGTGGAGTCGACGACTAATACACCAAGAGGCAGCTTGGGTCGATTGGCTACAAAGGCACCGCACAAAATTCTTCTCCCCTGGGGATTGTTCAACTTATCATGGTGTGGTTTAAGAAAAGGATTGATGGTAAATTCCATGATGGTTGGTCTGGAACGCAAGGAATGTCGTCCGTGGAGTGATATGCTGCATGTTTTGGAAGATATAGTTGGGGTCGCGTTCTGTGTGGTTTCTTCAATGTCCTCCGCACTCCAAACACACGCGAAACTTAGATGGTACTGTTGGGTGATTCAAAAGGATGAGCGATGTGCTGACATGGCGGGCTCGGATAAGTTTCTTTGCTTGAAATTTCCACACTTTATTTCTGATGGATTGTGTATCTACTCCAGTTGTTTATCCCGTAGAGATTTTAGAACATTTCTTGGATAAACACGAACGCAGAAAATAAAGAAATATAATACTCCCCTTCTCGCCTGTCTACTTAGCGGTCTCGCCTTAAATTGCACTTTCTGTGCAACATCATTCCCAGATGCATGGTTTCGCTAGGAACTTTCTGCCTGAAGACTGCTGACTGGGGCTCGAGTTAACAGGTGTCGCTGTATATGACCGCAGAAAGATGTGCGTTTGAGACATAACGCACTACTCATAAGGTCGCTGAAAACTCTCCAACAGCTCACGTTCGGTTTCCCCTTTTTTGGAACTCATCAGGCAGGCGTAGTCCCGAGTTTCCGTCAACCCTATTTTCTACTTGAACCCTAATTGCATGAAATTAGCGAAGTGCACTCATTTGCATACCAATTTGGTTTTGACGGGTGACTCACCTGGAACCCAGCTGAATCTCTCGTTTATGATGTTCGTACGTTTTGCTTGACGTCCTCTTTTTTCCAGCTTAATTAGGCGTCCTCTAAAGGTATCAACAAAGGCTCACCCATTCAGTTGTGGATGGGTTGAAAATCGAAAATAACTGGACACACATTATCTATGTACCGAGCTCGATTATATATCAGAGGAAGCTCTGGAACTTTAAACCATGTAAACAGCCAACCAAGAGTTTACATCGTTGTTATAGTTGAAGCTTCCCATCAACAGCTCTGGCCACTTTGCCAAAACATCTACCACAATCAAGAACATGTATTCTTGCACTGACCGGAAAGATTTAGCTCCTATTGAACAGTCTTCACAGCTATAATATAACTTTGAGTGATGAAATTCTGCCAAAACCAGAAAGCCCTTTGTGAAACTGACACGAAAATCAATGCCGGTGTTTCAGTGGTATGACAACAAGGCCACCCGAAATTACACAATAAAGCATCTTTGCGAAGAAGTAACCATTGACATTCACCGTTTCCCTCTGTACGCCATGTGCTTGTGGAATAGCAAGTGACACTGTGCACCACAGGGTCAGGCGTAGTTTTTCTACCACGTATCCAAGCCGAGATAGGGAAAAAATTCTGGATTTCGTTCCCGGTTGCAACTGCTGCAAGTGCCGTGGCGTTGTCGTTCTTGTTGACATTCTACTGAGATATTATGTACAAAAATACATGCGTACAGTTACACAAAAACATAGGCCAGAATCACGGTAGCGCAGAGTCTATGGCGTTTGTTAGCGTGAACCAGGATGGCTTTTGAAGATCCCAGGATGGCCAGCAGTGGTTTTTGATCTGCGTGGATTATGTGTAATTAATCAGCAGTGAAAAATTCAGCCAGCGCTTCCTCTTCACCTCGGCTTTAGTTCTTCCTTGTTAAAGAAGGCGACGTAGATGACAAAAAATATTTCTGGACGGTTTGGAAACCAAAACGGTAACGCACCACCTCCATATGTCTTTCTCGTGGTGAGGAGATGTTTAGTACTGTATTTGGTCATGGGTCACCAATAAACCAGACACAAGTATGTATTTAATATGAGATAAGGCTGCTTGACATGTATGAGGACAAATCCACTCAGATCAAAGATAATTCATTCATAGTAGGGTGCATACGTGTCTGTGTCTGGATAAATTGTCGCAGTTTAAAGCAGTGTGATGCACGTTTTCCACCGATATGGACGCACATCCGTTGTTTTTGCGAGTAAAGATCAGAAAGTCGCTTGATACTCATATACTATCCACCCGAATGTACTTAGCACGCGGTCACAACCGAAATGAACTCTTCGACGAAGTGCTGTCAAATCATTAGGGCGTTTCGGTATGCAACTGTCCTACCATTCGGAAGCTGTCAAAAAGTTTGTTGGTGCACAGGTAGTGTAAACGGGTTTAGACAAACTGCGTTAGACAGGGATCAAAGTAGCCACGTGATAACAAGCGGATTGCACAGCTTGAGATTACAGAGTTACCGAAATCTGGTACATCTTGCTTCTCTTAATCTAGTATTTAGTTAACTTATGGGCTTACCTAATCTGGGCTTTGTCTACTTCGTTTTTTAAGTTTCACCAAGCTCAATGTAATTCGGCTTCGGGTGGCTTTAACTGAGTTAGTTGGTCGGAGACTTACAAAACTCTGCCATAAGACATTTACATTTTCGAATTGAGTGTAAAATCTCAAGCCAAATAAGAGTTCCTTATTTTGCTAGTTGTCAACATGGTTGATATAACAGTTTTCTGGACTGGACGGGAAGATTGTTCGGTTCAAGTTATGATCTAGTGGAAAACGGATCTGTGCAATAAGTTTGTGTAAAAGCTCTTCTTTTCGTTGGTACTTCTGTGACAACCTGTGAGACAAGCCTTTGAAACAGGCGTTTGATTCCACTTGTTTATTCTTTAGTACGCGCTTGAGGGAACGCAGAAGAACAAATTTGGAAGATGCGCGAAACTGTACGGTTATGTTGCGCTTTCAAGTTCGCTACGGGGACGGGGATCCTATAGATTTCTATATTACTTGCTGGTCGTACCGTTCACAAGAAATGTTCCAAAAATCTTCTTATCAAAACGTATACCTAGACCGTAAATTTGCCTTGCTGCCACTCTCACAGACTGGAATTGCACTCAATTATGTAAGATCTGCCATTCAGATGGGGGATTGTTTCGGCTGTATACAGAGTGAGAAAAGCACAACAGTTGTTCGCCAATCCAATCCATAAATGTCACTCACTTGAATCGTCTCGCGGCGGTTGTTAGGTTCTTAAATTACTAAACCACTAATTCATCATTCCTTTAGTGGCCGAAAGCACCACTGCGCTAATCTGCTTCGCACTGACGATGCCATCTCGACAGATGGTGAGATGTCTGCAATAAAACTGTTAATCTCAGCAAACCGGACGCCAGTCCCCTTCCGTTTAGCCACACATTTGCTTTTTTTGCATACCGGTTATTTGTTATTGAAACACACCAGCTGTCGGACCAAAAGTAGCAGAAATTCGTGGATGTTCCCCAGGATTCCGAACCAAAGGCCTGCCGTTTGACATGGACAGCGACTGATATCTCCGGATCCACGTCCTGAATGATACAATAAACTGGTCTTATTCGAACTCACGAGCTTATGCGCACGCATCTGCGTTATCAACGTAGCACCGAAGATTTGGTTAACGTGAGTGATTCGTTGCGTTTTTCACGGTTTTCACAAATGCGCAGGACACAGTATATAAGTTGTGTGCATTGACAAGGTTTTGTAAAGTAAGCACACTGAAGGGATGCGTAATGCGACAGGAAGAAAAGAAGGTCATAGGTTTTCAAGGTGGCATAACTTTCTGAGGCAATAAGTTCTCCAAAAATAGAAACAAGCTCCAAATTCTATGAACTTTGTGTCAAAAACATCCGAAAATATGAAGGCTTATTGATGAAAAATCTAGAGCAACGTGTGAGTTCATTAACCACAACAGGAATACACACCTATCATTTGTGATGCACGCCGTATGTCATCCGTGTTCTCGAGCAGCTATAAACCAAAGGTACTCACATTTACTCAACGTACATGCTCGGTAGACCTCTGGAAATTTGGGCTCCACTTAACAGATGAAAGCAACCCGTTATTGTTATGCGGAACTTGCATCAGTTCTACATCAGAAAACAGAGTACTTTGACGCCTCCCGAAGCGTCATCCTCCAGATTAAAAAAAGTTGCTTTCATTGGAGAGAGTATGGGAGGTGGTTTGGAGTGTTCAGGCTACAGAAGACAGTCCACTTGACCGTTTCGGTAAGCAATGACCCAGGCACCGTATTTCACCACCAGAAAACGGGTCTTAGTTTTTGCTCTTTCTTTCAGAGTTTTACTCTGACTGACATTATAGTAACGGTTGGCATAAGCGTGCTTGAGCGTTGTCTTTCTTAAGTATCTTTAGCCATTAAACTTCGGAAGAATCATACAATGGTAGGGTAATTCAGACGTATAACTTTTAATTCTGAGCAGTATTAATGATGCACATGAGAAAAAGATATGGATAGTTTAGTTTCAAGGCATGCAAGACTAGTGACAAGTTATCAATTCTCACTTTAGGCTACTTTTTTTACCACAAACAAACAAATATATAAAGGACTAGTTATCGACGAGATACAGTGTGTTGATCAACTGTTGTTTTCTAATCGTTCCCTTTGTAGTTAACCATGAAACTGAGATAAAAAAAAAAGATGACGCTCTCCGGGTGTGCTTTTTTGTAATAGAGCGCCATATTCAGAAGTTAGCAACAGAAAAAGTAGGAACAGGACGTTCTACTGATTAGAAGTGCCACTGGCCGAATAATTCCACTCTTTTGCGCAATATTCACAAACTGGGAGGGTACGATTTCAGAGAGATGCTACATTAAAGGAGTTTCCATTACGCGATTAACAAAATATTTGGAATTCCGTATTAGAATTTTAAAGCGACTCAATGCGAACGTTAAAAGGTCCACAGAAAATGCCACCTACTGGCCTTAAAAGCCGACTAATTTCAGGTATTTTTATGGGTTTTGAAGGATTTGTGATAATATGGTGTAGTATGAACCTACTGAGGAAGTTGCAGCGCTGGGTATGAACATGCGGTGCCCAGTTTTATGCGCAGCAGTAGGTAAAAGCCAAAGTTTTTTTAGACACACAACGGTGCAACACTTCTATCCGGTGGATATAACTTGCTCGGGAATTCGAAAATTGATTTTACATTGACGACTTCTATTTGTCTAAAAAAACCATACTACTTGTCAATTTCTGAACAAGCGCAAGCAGACATTTCGCCTCTCTGTGAATGCACATATATCTTAGTCGCTGAGAATCGGGTTAACATAGCCTGTCAAAAATAAAGTTTCTGGGCGCTAATTTAGTTTTAATACCCCACAAGTCCTTTAACATTGATTTCTAATTGCAGTGCTCTCCTAAATCAGTTTTGCGTCAACCTCATATGCTGTTTGCTTCTCTCGGCTTTCATATACTCCTCACCACATATCTAGACAGCATAGTAATGAGGTGGAATCCTAACTTGGTGATAACAAGCAGCTCAGTTGAATCTCTCGGGTGTGATACTTTAAATGCATGAACGCCATGTATAATTTAGTGTGCATGTTGAACATAAATTTGACAGAAGCTGAGAGACTTCTCTTACCTAAAGAGCCCCAATAAGGGCGGAACAAACGTGGACTGTTGAAGAGTTTTCAGCAATATGATGATTACTATGTCGCGGCAAGAAAATATACTTCGACATCTCGAACACCCTACCAACTGAAACGGGTAGTCTTATGCAGCATTTGTAGTTGAAGAATACCACAAACGAGGGATTTTGCTGGGATTCATCCGAATTTCTTGGTATAACCAACTCAACCTCTAAACGGCTGTATTCCACCCAAGGAGAAATTTCAGTTAAATTGATATTTCGCCATAACCTACGGTGTGTGAAAAACGGTCATATGTATTTTATTGACAAATTTGATATCTTGTTTCTGCTTGATTCCGTTTTCTACGTGGTCTTACTATTTTTTGCGTGGGTTTGAGGCGGACTTGCTAATATTCCTGACTGCTTCCACCCATGATAAGTAAACACCAGCATGCTCAACGCAGTTTCGGACAATTTTGTTTTCAACGATGAACTGGGAGTGTGTCTAGAAAACACAGGTTTATTAGCTTGGCTTCTTATGATA
>SJOL01008935.1:140933-239176 GCA_004794785.1 Opisthorchis felineus | reverse complement strand
GTACAGTGTGAGTCATAGACGGTATTATTTGTTGCCAGGTGCGGTGCTGCCTGCAAGTTCTTGGCACAGACATAGATTCGAGGGGTAAAAATCGACTGCCACAGGCCAGTTACAAGTCATCAATCGGTCTTAACATGGCAACATAGCAATGAACACATTCGCCAGCGAGTTGTTTATCTTCGGGACACCTGCTTCATGTGTTAGTTTCTTTAAGTATCATCATACTACAACACCTACTGTACAACACAGCACAGACGTTCCCGGAGGCCATCCATATATTTAAGAGACTTTGTTCGTTAGGATGACTATATGTCATACAGATATTAACTGAAGAATGAAACAGTCGCTTAGTAGGCATTTAGTTATCTATACTGATGGCCCACCACTCAGATTTTGCATCCACTTGGAGCTTCCAAAAAACTACATACTACCTGGCAACCAGCTGAAGAATCAACTTAAGGTACAGACCTGCAGAGTGTTAAGATTGGATCACCAAACACAGAAAGCACGCACCTAAATTCGGGATGCAGTTAGGCTAGCCCGTGTTTTTGGCCAACCGGTATATCCTGTGTGACCAGGTCGGGGTCATTCAGAAACGTTTTCATTTAAATGTGATAAAATTTTGCGGTTATGCCGTAACAGCTGACAGTCGACGCAGCCAGCTACATCACGCGGACTGATATCATACCGTAACCCAACGGCCTTGTTCACACCGTAATCTCTCAAAATGGTTTCGCCAATGGAGCAAAACCGGGACAATTGCCCGGGTTACTGCATGTAACTCTCTTAACTAAATTCCAGTGAACCAGCTCTGTAAGCAGACCGTTCTGATGATACAAGCTTGACTAATAGGATTTCGCTTCCAAGCCACTATATTTTCTTCAGATATTCAACCGATTCTTTTATAAACATACCACAGATATCATTAGAAGTGCAGATGTTCAACAGAAAGCTTATTGAGGAGAATGTTGGCAGCTCAGGTAGCGTAGATGATCTGTGATTTGTTGGCTGAGCTGGGCAATTCGACTGCAAGCGTTCCATCACCAAGTGAGTTGAAATCAGTGCGTTATGCCAACCACTACGCTCCCTAACGGTGCACTGATGGTGTCAGCTCGATTGGTGCTGAAAAGTATGCAATCAAATGGCCCAACTCATCGAACGAGCAAACGACCAAAAAGAACTTAATGGTGTAAGCTTACAGTGAAACGTAGATCCAGTGCAGCGTATATGAATTCTGTGGCATTATTTTGATCCTAAAGGACGATTAACTGTAAAACTCTACGGGCAGAGCAATAGAAATGTTCGCTATCTTAAACTCGAAGCCAAATAAAACCCTTTCAAGCCCTTTCCTCTGGAACCCTATTTCACTGTAATAAGAATGTTCCCTCGAAAGCGGATTGCACATCTCCGTCTTATTTACCGTCCTCCCACATGCAGATGATCAAAGATCACCATTTCGACTAGAGCTTTACTGGGCACGCAGTAAACGAGATATGATAGTGTGATACCTGTGTATGATCAAGGCAAGCCGTCAAAGGCGCGTGACTATTTGTGAAATGAGTAAAATGCTGCATCTTGACGAACTCGATTGCATTCAAAGATATTCTAACTGATTCACACTAAACTTTGAACTTCTACCTACTACTGCAAGACCAACCACCTATCCAGTTGGAACGTCCAACCAAAAAAGAGCTATGTACAATTTGGATAAAAATCCTGCATCAAACAGAGTTTGAATGTTTGATCGCCCTCTTGAAAAAATCCTCAAAATAGATAATAAGTAAACTTTTGTGTCTTCCAGGATGAATCTATACATTCCCACAGTATGTTTAAAAGCAGGTAGCAAAACAAGAAAATGTTCGAGGGTTTGCAAGAAGTTCTATGTCAATTTGATGTGTCCAAAGTCTCCTTGTTATTTTGAAAGACCTCATGTAAACGCCATATAAGTTTTAGTTTTCATACAAGGAATAGATTATACAGTTGGTAAGCAGTTGGCTGTATCTTTGATACAACTTCAGCCTATTCCAGTTGGTTTGTGTGCGTAACTGAGTAATTTAGTCGTACTTCGGTTGCGAACAAACAAAAGTTCATTATTAGGACCTGAGTTGCTGTTTCAAACTCGACTCAGTAGGATTCACGAAATACGAGCACAAGATGGGTAGGAAAAACAGTTCTCTTGGGTCATTCCCCCGGTTTCCGGGAGTCCCTACCTCAAGTTATGTCACGACATATCTGCCAAATTTCTAAGTAAATTCGAAGCATTATCTGGGGACGACGCTAGGTGTGGGAGATTTTCCTCTCAGTCGGAAAGGAAAGGGAATAAGTACGGATATCCTTTCCCGACTCAAGCGGTGGAAAATTATTCCCCTTACTCCAGTGAAAGCTGCTGCCAATAAGGTTATGGAGAGAAAACCGAAACCAAAAGGAGATGAACAAATCTGTCCTTCATTGTTCCTACTAAAATGTCCTTATCTTGCGAAAAGTGTTCGCCATCCGAATACCCGGATTATCCTCCTTGTCCTCGAAGGTCAGTCGAACAATTTCATTGTTTCGCTCTGCAGCTGCTCATCGCCAAGCAAGTTGGTTGAATCTGTGATCATAAGTACTTTTTGGGGCTCACGTTATCTCTGAGACGAAAGGAATCATCTCTCTGTGAAATATATTCAGCTTCACTTTGAAATTTTTGATCGGCTTTGACAATAAAGTCCTAGTAGCCTACTTTAACCCTGTTCAGTGGCCCAGTAGAAACTTTACTTTGGAGGCTGCGGGCAATTGTGGGAACGGTGAAGTGGAAAATGCCTGCTCGTTCTCGAAATTGCTCCCAGACACTGCACAGAAAGCAATAAAACTAGTGTAAATCGGTTATAGTTTAGACGGTTGTTGATCTGACAGCTGAGCTTGGCAGTTTGCTTGAAACCGTTTCCTCAGCAATTTTGTGGACATCCTCCGTGAGCATTTAGGTAGGTTCATACCCTTTAACTGTTAGCTTTTATGTAGCTTTGTAAGAGGGTATTTGATTAGAGGACAGGTCGGTTGCAATTCCATATGTCCTTTTAGGACTTAACCTGCGTTCCGGCCATTGTTTCTTTCACCTACTTCTTCGTGTACACTTTCCGTCTTGCGGATTTGACTGCCGTTCGTGTTGTGTTGTGGTCGTAGTGTTATTTAGTTGGCCATTCTGATGCCTTATATTTGTATTCTGAATGACTCATTTTCAAGTCGCGTTGCATTTTGGTTTGATTTTCTTAGGTGCCTGATCTCTGCCTTTGATAGACTAATCAGACGCCTTTCGTTCTTCACTTCAGTACTTTAGCTAATTATTTGGAAGCACACGGTCGTACCAACTTATTGGTTGGATTTTAACTTTTCTTCTTCTCCATGCGAGTATATCCTCTGGTTTCTTGTACATTTCTGGGCTTTTTAGATATTGAATTTCCCCTTTCTCAGTAATTTCTAGTCTGGGTCAATTTCAGATTGCTGTTGGCATTTTTGATGGAGCAATGAACTTCAATGAATAAACTTTCGTTCTTTATTTTTCCCTCAGGTGGCATGCAAACTTCTTGCGCCTTTCCGGTCAAACAACTGTCTCATCCCACCTTCCCATCTCCGTGCGCAGAACCAAGCGAAATCTGACCGTGTTTTTTTTGACAGGAAGTTTGTGTGTATGTGGTCTAGTGGGAAGCGTCCTTTATGATTGCTCTACTTATTGCTTAGTGCAACGCGTGCACTGAATCATGCATGCAACAGTTTTATTTATAATTCCATCCAATTTTCCCTTTGTTTTGTGTCCTCCAAAAGTGTTATGATAGTCCTGCAGTCAATACAGCAAAGTTTTCTATGTGCAGAAGTGTGATGCATTTGCCTTCCACGTGTTGTGCCCGGGTGGCCCTACTTTTTATTCGGAGGCATCTCTACTTGAGATTTCCGGATATCCGTTTCCTTGGACGACCTTGTACAGGCAATTTTCTTTTTTACTTATATACTATAGTGATCCAGGGTTTCTCCATAAGCATGAAAAGGGTTCCCGTGTAGTTTTGCTTATGACGGTGCGTGAGGTTGCTGTGGTAGCTAAGAATGTGGCCTGTATAGGTCGACTTTCAGCAGAACTCAATTTGTAGTTGTCCACTCGCAATATACTGATGAAGGCAGTTTTTTATCGTTTTCTTCTCCACTGTTAGGTAAACGCCTTCGAAAGCGTTGTTTGAAAATTGCTTATTCTTTCCTGTTTGCTGTTGCTGATGACGATACAATTGTGGTTCATCTAGCGTCACAAATCGTTCCAGCTCTCCCTTTACGATTTCACCGACGAATTCTGAAAGTGGTGACTCCATCAGTGCTTCTTCTAATTGCCCGTACTATTCTCTGTCAAATCAAAAATACATAGTTAAGTCTAGTTGAAGCTATTTTCAGTGGTTTCCATTCTTTAGCAATGCGCTTAGCAGAACGCAACTTTCTCATCAATCCTTGATGTTCATCTAGTTCTTCAAAGGCGGTAGACATCAATCATTCTGAAAGGCCTTGGAAAGTTTCTAAATATTGCCTTTTTATTCGTTGTGGATTTTGGGCGTTCCGAAAGTGTACACAAGATGTTGACAGATCACTGGAATGTTGCACCTAGAACGTATTCTGAATACCAGCTGTTAACGGGTCCTGTCTATTCGCTTGAGAAATCAATAAATTTGCTACGTATGTGTGTGCACTTTAGAACCACAACATGGTTTAGAATAAATGACATTTCGGTATATATCCACAAAACCCCTGGGGAGAGAACAGCCGGCGAATAAAGGAACGTCTGGGGACTGCGCCTACCTGATGAGCTCCAAGAAGGGCAAAACCGGTCGTGGGCTGTCGAAGAGTTTTCAGCAACCTTGTGAGTAGTTTCCTTCATGAAAAGGAACGGCTGGTTTTTCCCTCGGGTTTCCGGTGTTGAACCGTAGGCAAGTTAAAGGACGTACGAGTGGGGCATAAATGATATGTTTTAAGTTGTGTATTGTTACGAATCCATCAGCTCAGCCCGGAGAATCTCAAAGAACTAAACATAAAGTATCAAGTGGACCGACTGGGTCAGAAAACAGCATAATAGATAAGCAACTCCTACCAGCTGCAAGTGTAAATTTTCCAACCCCTCATGCCTTCGATTAATAATTAATTAAGTGATTTATTAGTCCATTTCATTTGTTTGAAACAAGACTACAAACGGTCATAGCTAAATGAAAGATCAGCTAACCCTTCATAAACCGGTGAGTTTTTACGCCGTTTAATATCCCCGAGGATCAGATCCCAAAATGACAGCATCACTCACAAAAGAACGGCAATTTCACTATTTCTTTGCTTTTCTCTCTAAAGAGATATTCAAGTAAACTGACTATTCCTTATTTTATGATAAGTTCCCGAACGTTGCATACAGTCAGAATATGTATGGGCTAGTTACCGAGACTGTCTGAGAGTATGATTTAGAATAACCCGCGGAAAGTACTTTGGTCTCATGATTTACTCGTTATTTACACAACAGTATAGTCCAAATCATGACATTGACTGCAAATACTTTGACTTCACAATCTTATTTAGTTTGTTCAACATTACTAATGGATGTTCACAGTGTTTCACGCCAAATTTTCGCAAGTCCTTACAGGAGTGTTATTCGTTTAGAAGGAAACCGTCTACCTGGGGCTAAAAACGCACATCAATAATTTACGAAAATACAGAACGTATAGAAGTTGGAGTAGTCCATTATTTCGCCCAAGTGTATGGAGATACATTGATGTTTAACTGCTCTATGTTATTTTGGGTTTACTTATTAGCCGTAAAAGCTCACGGAGAAAACTACGGTTTCACTCCTGGGAGTTGAACTTGTGTGCTTATGCCACATTTTGAAATTTGCGGTCTCGGCCTACAGTGCTCTGAAGAATAATGGTAGAAAGGTTTTCTCCCAAGACATACACGTTATGTGACAAAGCTTGGTGTAAGTCAATAAAAAACCATCCATTAGAAAATAAATATGCGTTCACAGGCCAGTGCATCTTACTCACGAACATAACTGGAAAAAATCAATACAGTGGCTGGTAGACCTCTACACGCAGGCGTCGCGTACTGCCACTTCCAGCCAATTTTCGGTACAAAGTTATCCAGGTTTCAAGCTGTTTATTGCACAACATGAAGCAAACAAAATGCACGCACCTTAGGTTTTTAGGGGTTGCAAAATGCATGTGGAATTCATCCATCTCCAAGGTATGCTCTGGGAGAAATGACAGCACATTAAAAAAGCCCTTTTCAAGTGAAGTGAATAAACTTTCGAGATGACATTTCTAAGTTTACCAGAGAGTGAATCACTCCAGTTCCATAATCCTATGCATTGTAGCTAAACAATATGTCTACTTCAATCCTGTTCATTTTTGGACGCATGTTTGGTTAAGATAAGCGAAAAATTGAGGTACTTTATTCACAAGAAAAACGCCTCAGTCATTCCTGATATTATGAAATAATGTAGGTAGAAAGTAAACCGTGGAAACTGTCCTAACCAATTTAATGGTGCTCCTTTATTCAACTACACATCCTGATCGCGAGTCGCGCAGCATGACTTTTCATTCAGCTTGATGTATGTTGTTTTAAACAGGGTTTTGTCAAGGAAAAAGAAGTAGGCCATGTTCTCTACCATAAAACAGCCCAAATACTAAACCGAAGGATAGCTTTAGAGTTGCATATTGAGTTGAAGAAAGCCTTGACCGACAGATACACTTGAAACTTTTATATAGCGGAAAATGTTGGTAGCTTAGGTAGCGTAGATGGTCGTTGGCTTGTTCGCTGAGCTGGGTAATTTGATTGCAAACGTTTCATTACCAATCGGGGTGACATCATCAACGCACTTATGATGTCACCTCGATTGGTGATGAAACGTTTGCAATCAAATTGCCCAGCTCAGCAAACAAGCCAACGACCATCCACACTTGAAACTGTTGTTACCAGTATCTCTGGTTGAAAATGATGACTTATCTTCTCAGTTGTGGCTTACTTTGGTCACTCGTCTCAGTGACAGATTCAGTGTTGAGCAAAAAGTCTCCGCTAAATTAATCCTCCTTCAGAACGGTTACTGATATACCGGAAATAGTTGCTTTCTTTCTCTAGATTTATTTACTCAGCGCCAGTTATTTCAACTATTTAGCTATGAATGATGATTCCTTCATAAGGCCTTAGGCTTCGGTAGAGATAGGTGCAGAGTTCTGTCATTTGTTTGTCACCATAACTCCTGCCAGATTACGCGCGTTCAACCTGATCGAAAACCGATCATAGTTGCAGAATAAATATACCTTGGTCACAAATGCGAGATGACGTGATGTAAAAATAAAGGGTGGTGGACTTTTGTTGTACCTAATTATGACAACTCTAATGTAAGACAGGTGAATGTGAGGCAGACTAAGATATTAGCTCCAGTTTGGATCACCTAAAATGATCGTAAAACAAAGCTCCAGAAAACTGGTCAGCACTGCATAACCCTTAGTCTGGCATGTCATCGGGGCGGTCCTTACAGGAGGAGCGAGGCTGATGACAGACCTGAATATATATTTATGTCGCGGAATAACCGTACGCAATTTGGAGTGTATTTTGAATGTTGCAAAGCAAATGTTCTGTCGAACAACAACAATAGGCCATTTGTACTCCCTTTCCTCCGAATATTTAGCACAAAATCTAGCGATGCGTACACTGCACCAAGAGTGTATGATAAGTTTGTTTTCATCAACATGACATATTAG
The DNA here is from genome assembly GCA_004794785.1 of Opisthorchis felineus. Lineage (NCBI taxonomy): Eukaryota > Metazoa > Platyhelminthes > Trematoda > Opisthorchiida > Opisthorchiidae > Opisthorchis > Opisthorchis felineus. Next base: position 231,428 of record SJOL01008935.1, on the reverse strand, counting down.
ACACAAATTTCCATGTATATATCAGCAAATAAGCTAACGCGACATTGTCCGCATTAGACATTTTACGGCTTCGTTCCAATCCCTTTAGGCAGAGAGGAACTCCGTAGATTTAGTTTGTCCATGGTAGGTATAACTTTGATCTCATGCTATTGTAAATAAACTGTACCCGTTATCCTGTTACGTTTTGTTGGACTTCGTCCATTAAATGTCACTGAGGCTTTCTGCCACGAGCAGCTTAAACCCAGGTGAGCAAAACGCATTCTTGCTTCCGCCCATCTGTTGGGTTGTGCTCAATAAAAAATTCCAGTTACTTCTTAGTGACATTATAGCCAACAAGAAAGTGACACTAGTTATTGCGGGTTGGTAAACATGATGGTAACAGACTAATCAGTTTACCAGGTTGAATAAGAGATAAACTTATGGTAATATATTCACTTGTCATGCCAGACCACGATTATTCACAGTATTTCCTAGTGTGTGAATCGCACATAACAACCTTTATACCACAAGAAATTCAGGTTTCGAAGGTAGGTTTATTAACTCTTACTAGGATGTCGCTTTCGAAAAGTAAATTTTTAATCCTTCCGTACCTTATTTCGCCACGGAATTATTGTGGCTGACATGGCTTTAGTCTAGAAGAGCAGCGGGATTTGTCCGCCCATTTAAGCCAGTGTATAGAAGTGTATTCATTCCAAGCCCAGTAGTCAGTATATCCGATCCGTCAGAGCGTCAGATCTCGTGCTCAACACTTTCTTGGATGGTTCGACCAAATCTTGCCGAGCACCGTATGCCAAGGGTGAGTTTTATAAGCATACAGTACAATATGACACACTCAAAGCAGAACGGTATGATCTTCAATTTAGTGACCCAAATAAGCTAGTGGCAAACGTATACGTGGTTGAATACGTAGGCCGTAGTAAAGAACAGATCAGCGTTACGTCAGGAAATAAGGGATATATGGAATCTGGGTAACTTTGTCATGAAAGTGTTCGAAGTTCTCGGAAGATAATTGGGTGTTCCGAGTGCATTTGTAAAACAAGAACCCAGACGAAATGAAAAGAAGTACAGTGGATGCAAGGCAGCGTAATAAGACGGCCTGGTTGGTTCCCAATTAGCTCAATCACTAAGCTAAGAATAGCCTCTTACAGATGTCAGCCTCGAAGAAATTGGTTGATTGAACATGACACCATCCAATCATCACAGTTGCAAGCAAGCCACAACTAGTGTCAAAAGAAGACAAACAGACGTGTCACGTGCACGCATTTGACCAACTTCCCAACCAACGACTTAACAAAGCCGCCGCCTTGTCACAAAACGTTAGGAATCCACTATGAAGTTGAGCACAAATGGCCTAGCATTTTACGCTGTTGAAGTACAATAATCAGCGGTCTTAGAAAATTCCAGTTCGACAGCTGCTTCGGGCACGCTTTCGACGACATGTAAATCCTCACCTTCTTTGCTTTCTACAAAAGAATGAGTACCAAAAGACTGAACCGTTAGAGCACAAATTCTCGGCCTGAAGTAATTCAACTATGTCATTCGCGGGTAAACTTTGATCATTATGTTCGCAGAAAGTTATCGGATAGTAGTGCGCACAAAGCCCACTGTACCTTCCACAAGCTAAATTAGTCAAAACCAGCGGAAGTACCCAAATATTACCAGTTGTGTTGCCAAATCAGAATAAGAGTAATAGATTTTGTTTGCCATCTAACCCACTTTTCTATTTAATATATGTGTTACATGCCTCCGGTTATGCCGGATATATACTTGGCTGATTGGCGAAATAAATCTGTCGGGCCAGCATTCCGTGAAACACTAGACACCTGGGTATACAGCAGTCATATACTAAATGAAAATGGTGGTAATAATAACCAGTACCGATAATTGACTAACCTAACGAACAGGCATCCATAATAGTTCAACATCAAGGCAATCATCTGACAGGAGAATATATATACCTAGTTTTTTAATTGCCGTCTCCGTTCTACTTGCACCGCTAACAAGAATCGGGGATTCTGGAATGATGATAGTCAAATTCGTTAAAAGTTGACCGAAAACATTTCACACAAAAGATGATAACCTAAAAATGTTCACAAATTTTTAAACTCCAGAATTTTGGAAAGCACATTTTTTCATTCATATACTGTATACTACTATGAAAAATTATAGTTGTAAGTAAGCAAATTATCAGTGTTGGGCACTGGCGTACTGCTTTCAAGGATGGTTGTTCTAAACAGGTAACTAATGTAGAACTGACGCACCGTACATACAAAAACGGTCAGTCATATGGAGCTATTATAGATAAAAACGACAACGTATTCTTTTTCTGCTTCTTACTACACGTATGAACCCATAAAATCGACAGATATTCCGTTTGCTTATATCCACTTTGAATTTTTCAATAGCCCGAGGTGAAAGATTTAGATTTAATCGTTCAAAACACTAACAGGCAGGCAAGTCTGCGTATGCGTTTAATTAACCTTCTTCCTAAAATAGCGATCTTTTTGTAGCACCATAACCTACTTCATCGCAGATTTGTACCATAACAAAAAAACGCGTGCATTGTAAAACTAATCAGCAGGAAAAAAGACGTTCAGGAGACGAGTAATTTCACTTTTATTATTTGCATTTCTACAGTTTTTTTAACTTTTACTTGATTACACTTGAATTCAGCCTGCTTGTCTACACATCCAGTTAATTACATAACCTGAGTACTTTATCAGACAACAAATTGCACACGCACATTCATATTTTAGTATTCAGCGTTTAACACGTGGAGGACCGTGGTGCCTGTTCCATCAGGAGATAAGGTTTATCACAAATGGATCTAAAACAATCACATTTCTGACTCCGTCGGTAGTTCCTCTGTGTCTTACAATCCGGTAATTCCTTCCATGAAGGTCAGGATCTTGAACAAGCCTCAAAATGAACATCACTTTGATGCCTTAGAAGATGAGGGCACCAATCTGATTATTTTGTGGTGTTCTAGCCAACGTATGAGTACAGTGGGCTATGAAAATCGAAAGATTTACCTACATTAAATAGAAAATGGAGCGTCATCTTCACAGGGGCTTGTCAGCTTCATTTATGACTCAAGCAGGTAGCACTCATATTACCCTGTTAGATAACCTTAGACGATGGTTCGGCCAACACTGCTCATACACTGCTACAAATAAGCGATATCAACCATCCTTTGTGACGAAGATAGATCATTCCATTGATATACTTGCCAAAAGATCCGATGGCAACTTACGTATTCTAGTAGAAAACAACTGTTGTTCAGCTGTAACACACTGCTGGCACCTAGCTGGCATGCCACCCGAAAAAAACATGCAGGCTGAGATTCTGTCAGATTGCCCAAGCCTAGACAGGTAGTCGAGATGCCGGGGTTGGGTTCGAACCACGGGACTTCCGGTTACTAATTTGGCACCTCAACGAAACGTCTTCCACTTGAGGTTGACAATGTCTTTTCGATTTACCTCTTTCGTCACTTCATTTTTTGCACAAAAACCAGGTCTAGTAAACTCAAACCTGCAAATTAGGCACACGATATTTCACAATTTCTTTTCTTTAAAACTGTCGGACTGATATTGTTTTCCACACTAAAACATAATAACGGTGAAGGCATCAGAGGAAAGCCTCCTAGACCTTCTGGAGAATTTCAGCTTCCGATGTTGTAGGAGTACGAACCACATTTTTAATGGCCTCATCAATTACGGTGCTTTAGGTCTAGGTCTTTTACGATATGTGCCTGATATACGCAGAGTGGAGCGTAGTTTCCTACAACTTTTATCTGAGGATCCATTCAGCCCATACCAGCCTTTTCTAACCTAGCAGTCCAACCTTTTGACGCTTGGTCGAAATTCACACTCATTTTTACTCTTGATGCAAAATCCCGTAATTTTTTTCTCTTCTGCCTACCTTTAAACACTGATAAGGTAAGCTTCCAAATGGCTAGGCTATATAAGCGCCAAATGTTTGTATGCCTGTTCCGTTGACTACGTTCCTCTGTTTCGAACTGTACTATGCTTCTGCACGCCATGCAGAAAGTTTTCTCTGCTTTACTTGAAGAGAATTTTGTAGAAGTAACGGATTCTGACCAATGAGTGACCACATTAATTCGGTCATTTAATGATTCGAAGTGCCACTGCAAATTTTGTCTGACGAATCGTCTGTTGCGACTGGCTAAAATCAGGTATCTTATAAAAGGAAATGTTGTGGTGATATGACCCATCGTTTATTGGTGAGGCAAAACCTAAAATTCTGTAACCGCTACACCCAATTCCAGCTCCATTGGAGGAAGATCACAGCTGACGAAATGGACAAGGTTTTCTCTAATTAACTTCACCAGAAGCGGAGAAAAACGAATTCCGTAGTAGAACTTTAGGAGAGTTTGAAGAAACCAACTAAATTCGGGGTCACTCCAGCGGTTTCTTCGTTTTGGAACAGCCCTCCACACAAGTTTTTACCGAGGCTCGAAGGTCTACTACATCCTCCTTGCTAAAATTATTTCCGACCGTGTGTTCGACATTAGATTCGTCTCCACTTTTTGTATTTTCATGGTTGTCGCAACTTTAACGCCTGAAACCGGGTGAAGGTGAACACCTAAACGGAGTTAGTAAGTTTGAAATCATTCTCTTTGAGGTCATAAAGAGCGACCTCAGCTAGCTTAGTTTAACCAATACATCCTTAGCTTTCACAGCAGTGCGAGCTAGGCAACAGCGTGATTTCTTCGGTATTTCTTTTCAGCCAGGCATGTTGGTGAGTTCTTTTTTACTCCTAAAAGCCGTTATTTTTAGGCAGCTTGACAGATTAGGCACCTGGTTGTTTGTACCAGACAACATGTTCTCTTAAGTTCCAACAGCTAACAAGCTGCTTTTTTACCACTAAAGTCTTTCAAATGTGAATGCTGTCATGGACCTGACAGACTATATTTCAGGCCCTTTTTTAAAAAGAAGCATCATGACCAAGTTTGCTCTGTCTTCTGTCAGAGTTAAAACGTCCAAAATATTTAAGAAAACGTAGCCACCAAAACATCTGAAGGCTGGGGAACCTAACGAATGGTCTGGGTTTTCTTCCATTGTTATTATTTTTTTATCGTAACCGAAGTCAGAGAATTCAGTGAATCCATTTCGCTAGGATCCACACACATTATAGGTAGGAATACACTTTAAGTTAATCTGAATGGACACACGATAAAATAATCCTCAGTAGGTTTGAAGCACAACACTGAATGGGATATTTTCTAAAATGACGAACTTATTTGAACTGTTGTAATTCTCAGGTAGGACCGATCACCGCTGTCATCATGCAAAGCCTGTGTATTGATGCCGAAGCAGCTGGGCTGCATATTTTACCAATTACTTTTTTGTTATTTTACGGGGATGTGAAATGTTACACTTCAGTCCTTCCATGAGAAACTATCAGATAGTTGAACTATTGTCGGAAGGATATCACTGCGCAAAAAAGAAGAAGCCAATACAAAATACAGTCGCTTTTCTTTTCCGTATCTCAATCACAGGGCGCAACAGAATCACCATTACAGTAAACAGTGTACCACAGTTGGTTAGCCAGTATTCTTGCATATCCAAGGGTAAAAAGATCACACAAACCGTGTCCTTGTTTTTTCAAATGACCTATACTTGGACGGAGACGCCGCTGCCCAAACATGACGATTTGAATGCAAAAGTGTTGGAAATCTGGCCGTTCACTAACTACGGGTAAAACTTATGTTGTACATGCAAAATAAATATAAGAGAATGATGGAATTTTGAAGCTAAACATCCAAGGACTTGACCAATAGATTATCCTTCTGATCAGTGGCCGTGTAGTTGGCAGTTGTACGCTTCCGCTAGGTTCAATGAACTAGTGTTCGCCTATGTTTGGAGTTTAGAAGTTAGGTTTAACCCGGATTATGTGTGAGAGAGAGGGAAGCAGGTGGCAAGATGCATTTTAATCAGGTTATCCGGATGGAGTGTGTAAACCATTCTTCTAGGTTAAGAAAGACCAAGTAAGTCGTGAGTTCAAACTCAGTGTCCACATTGTGAATTGATTTCACATTGTTGCTTGTTGCTTAAGCAGCACCAGTGTACGCCAACTAATTGTTCATATTCATCTTGGCAACATTATCTGCCCGATCTACGTACGGTCCCACTTTTTGTGTTTACCTTCCACCTACACAGGATACATGCGCCGTGGTATATTTTTTATTGGACATGGAGTACAGGTATCAGTGGTAGTTGTATTAGTTATGATTTTCGTAAACCTAAAGTCAAATGTCATTGAGTATAAATTACCGATTCTGCAAAGAGACGAGTTTTCTTCTTCTCGGTTGTGTCCTATAAGTCAGTTGAATGAACTCAGTCAGCTAGCCATTAGTGTTGTCTAGTTGAATAAGTTAATTAGAAGGTAAAATTTGCAGCATTCATTGTCCACAATGGCAACGAATATGGGCTCCGTGTTTTGTTTCCCGTACACGTACTATTCCGCCGCCAGATGATAAATAATAGCAAGTTCAAGCAAACATTCCGGGAGGAGGTAGTTTATTTGTTATGGTCAGTGCTATGTGTGATAGCAGATGCACGGCCTGTTGCAGAAAAGGCATGAGAAATAAAAATGAAATGTCTGGCAAATACGTTACCAGGCGGGCGTTCACCCAAGAACCATCATTGGTTGATTATTAGCAGCGGAGATCGTGGTAGATCAGCATTGAGAACCTGGTTTACGACTCTATATGGTAAACAATACTTGTGGGAAAAGGCCAGGAGAAGTACTGAGAATGATTCACCTTCTACTACTTGTTGGCTAGCTTTGGGATGCCGTGTTTTCCTCCAGGAATCTAGGTGTTTGAGAGCAAAATAAACAACAGCTACCATTTGGTTTAACTAAGCAATTTTTTTCCAGTAGGAGATTTATTTAAAGTAGACGCTTTTCAAAATATCGATAGACTGACACCGCAGATGACCGGTGCTGTCATTGTCTGGAGCTTCTGCGCAGTGGACAATATCTTATGAAATTTCCCGGCTCCGTATTTTTACTATAGTCTAGAAGATCATCACGGATGCTATGGCTTGGTAACTTGTTGTCAAGGGCTTGACTTTATTCATGTGATGGACGTTCATTTACTTTGATACACCCCACAAGTTGGATCGTTTATGGACAAAATGATGACAAATTGGCTAACAACTCAGTTTGAGAAGTCTAACGGGGCATAAATAGATTTTGTGTTTCAACCTTCAAAACTCTTTAAATCGATTCACCGCGTTGGTTCCCACTGCAATAATTTCGCTTATTTAATTATTATCACTGGCCTATAGCATACACGCATTTGCGCAATCCTCAAAACGTGCCGTCACGGTAGTGCTTTGTTGTGTCCTTTGGATCCACTACATGTTGTTGGAGTGTGCCTGGTGAAAATGAAATGAAAATCTTCTCATTTTACCGATTTTATCAGGTTGTTATAGCGTTACTCATTTATTCGCCAACTGAGGACGACTAAACCTCAGTGACTCATTTTTCATGAACTGAAGAGTAAGCCTGTGTTTACAAGCTACCTATCTGAGTCACGAGCCATCAGGTAACTTAGGCCAATCGGAAAAAGGCCAGCTTACGACGACAGCTACATAACTGCATGTGCTGCAATATCCAGTGCAATAATCGGAAGACTCTACGAATGAGCCAAAAATTGTGTTCAGGTTTCCCTCACCCTCTTTGGTGAACCTCCTCACCTTCAAACCGAGTGTTGTTCAGGTAATAAACCCGCTGTAAATTCTAGAGATGTACTGTTACAACCAAACTCAGGAAATGTGTAAGTTACGTAGTTAGTAAACTAAATCCTTTGCTTACCGTTGCATCCAGGTTCGAAAAGGAAACTAAAGCTACTGACGAGCGGACCATTTTCTCTAGAATGCTAATAGATGATTCCCTGTGAATTGGATTCACTGTTGACTAATGAGTAAAACCCTCTGGTGTCACGTTATTGGTCCTCTTACCGAGATCTGCGATTCCTGGACAGATATAGAACAACTGGTTTGCTCAGTCTCGTTTATCAGCGTAACAGAACAAAAGGAAATCATTAGGCTAGTTGTCAAACCGGGGAGTGAATGTTTGTTTGTCAATTTACCACCAGTTTGAAAGCTTCCGTGAAACTAAGTACATATCATTTTAGGGGGAGAACCAAGAAATATATCTTTTCATTGTCATCTCAGGTTATTTGTAGCCTGATAATGTATTGTGCTGCATTCAAAACACTGCCAGACTGTTCTGTGGGTTCTGTTGCTACAAAGAACGAGCTCTAAATAGTTTCAGCCGTAATCATCAATGCTGATCACCTGATCCATTATCCCCTAAATCTTCCTCTGATTCAGACGTTACCAGTTTAGTCTGTTGGCTGCAACGTCCAACGTAATGGAACTTTCATTGTTTAACGTCCTCTTTGATATATCTGCCCTCTACACTACCTTACGTTGGTTAGATACTTGAGCACGACAGTCATCAGCTGAGATGTTGCTGGATAGGATGCACCGTGAATAGCGTACATACGTTGCTTTTAGCAAACGGTAGCCCAAGAAGGTTTTTTCGTCAGCATGCGACCATTTGCCACAAATTTCTTGATCGAGTGCTTTTCTCAAATAATGAAGTATATTTTTTGCATTTGGAAACAGAAACACTTCAAAATTTCCCAATTTCAGAACGGTTCCTTTGGGTGCACTTTTGCTCGTAAGAAAACTAATGACCTGCTTTCGCAAATGCACTTCAGTACACGACTCCAGTACCAGCTGGACAATTGCCATACTGAAAAATGAAAAGATTAGAAGTTTGGAAAACTGTGAAAACCAGAATACGTCGCCCACAAACGGGTTGGAAAGAAGCCTTTGCTCGAGAGTGGACATCAATAGTTAGGGACCATATGACACGTGATCACCAAAGTTTGTGTGATTTGCGAAATGCTGATACCCAGTTAGTATCTAGGTATTTCGTATTATGCTAACTGTTACCTGCCTGAGTTACTGATATGGAGCCAGAACAACTGAGACAATACAAGCTCTGGCAGTAAGATCATAAATTGGTGTCCTTAAGTTTGAATTTCTATGCGCATTCCCGTTACTGTTCGCTCTGACTGCGCACATTTCATGTTTATTCCTGGTCTTGTCCTAACTTCGCCGCAGCACTATATGATAGCGGAAAACCCGTGGATAGAATGAGAGAGAGAGAATTCGCACATAAACCCCCAAAGTGAACAAAATGTTTAGTAAAAACGCTTTTTAACAGCAAAATTAGACATGTTAAACACACATTGAGAAGCAGTAGCGGTCCAGAAGGTTTGGTCGATATATGCCTCAGACAAACAACCCAACAGTAGCCAGAAAGAGAATTAAAACAACGGACGAGGCGCAAACTGCTTACCTGCATCATACATCTGAATGAAGAACTTTGCGTAATCTTCAGCTTCAGTAACCACACACATTCCAAGTGGACAACACACTGCAGAGACAAATAGTTTGCACGAAAGACCCGTTTTAGTCCGATGACCGTACTATGTCTACAAGCTTCATTGTGATTGTGTTTACATAGGGCAAACCAAAGACACTTAAATGTTCAAAACAACGAACATAAACGGCACTCTCTTGCCGCTTCGAGAAACCAGAACCAATTGAGCGGAATGAAGCTGCCTCAGCCCAGCTGTCTCAGTCCAGCTGCCTCACTATATGCATTACCTGAGGACTATCGCGTCAGATTTGATGACGTGCACATACTGCAGCAAAAATCTCGACATATGTGCAAAGGGGCACCGTACTGAATCACTCATTATTCGCACGACACCTTCGTACTTTAACAGGTCTAGGGCTGTTGAGTTATCTGCCATCACCATACATACAGAAGGCACGTAGCATGACTACTCAGCTCCTAGTCAGTTGCCAAGCCTACACGTAGTGTAACACGTACACGCACAAACACATGTGACGGTATTTTGGCCAGTCTTTGGCTGGTCACATTGACAATGTGTTAATGTCAATCGTTTGTTCGTTGATAAGAGCCACCCATGGTGTTCGAGGCGTCGGATTGTTTTGTGCACTAAATCTGTTGTGAAGTTATCAGCATTTTCTCCGTTAACCAAATGTTTTTGAAATGCTTCTTCAGTGCAGGAGCATTAATTTTTCAATTTCAAGTGCATGCTTATCATTGTTCAAATGTTTAAAGCATATGAGGTGTATACGACGTGCCACTTATTTCTTTTGCCTGTTTATTGAATCAAATTTTACCAAGATACATCGAGCTTTTCAAAATGATTTCGTCCGTGAAACTCTCAATATTTCAGATTGATATTCGTCATTCATGGAGAGGGCTCATTAAAGAAAGCCGGTTATTTCTAAAGTCACGTATTATGGTTAACATTCCGTAGAAAACTACCGATTAAGGCTTCGGAATCACCCGAGAAATCTAAATATTTCGAGCAATTAAACTTCATGAAACCTAGAACCAATTTGTTTATTTTCACATATTTTTCTGCTTTGCTGACAAGCCGAATGTGTAATCAACGATGATATTGTTACATCGTATGAGAGAGTTGGGGTGGTATTAAAAAAATTTTTATCGGTTGTTGATCAGGTGGTTGTTGATCTGTTCGCCGAGCTTGGCAATTTGCTTGCAAACGTTTCGTCAACATACGAGGAGACATCATAAGTGCGCATCAGTGCGTATCAGTGCGCAACACATTACCAAAATTTTTATCAAAAAGCAACGACCACTCCAATCTCGAATAGTAACCATACAACTCTGTGAACACCTTGCGGTGGCACAGTCACAGCCAAAAGCAAGATTTTCTTCGATGGTTAAGAACAAAGTCATATACAAAATTTAACGCAGGAATTGTGTGGATTTCAACCGGACTCCAGGAACACAAGCTGGCTGTCCAAAGCTGCCCAAAGTTTTTTTTGTTTCCGTGTACGAAGACCGGGAGGGACACGAGGTGGACTGAAGCAATTTCGCATACTAGAGCAGGCGGTTACAAATGAAGGACGTAAAATTACAGAAGTATGGTACTCCAAAGAAAACTCCACCCACAAACCTGTTGAATTTGACTCAGTCTACCAACTAATGAGGATGAGACAGCTCCATACTTACAAAGCTCTAAATTGCGCAGGAACCCAGAGTAGAGGCCAGCGGAGGGAAGAGTAGAAGGAGAATTAGGCGGCAAAATCATTTTGGCTGGAATATGCCCTTAGTCAGTGGAAGAAAGGACAGAATTGAAGGCAAAACAGCATCCGATTAACGGATCAAACCGGTCCGTCATTATAGCGAAGAAACCGAAGATGCGAAAACAGCCCATCCAGGTTATTAAAACCAAAACAAACCACAATACAACACAACAAAAATGGAAACGAGCTGATCAGAACACAGGAATAAAACTTCTAAATACAGAAGTTATCGAGGTGACTAATGGAACCGCACTGACTGACCACAACAAAGCTCAGCATATGAACGGACGAATCAGAGATATTGTGAAACCAACGCGAAGGAAGCTGTTCAACGAGCCAGTCAAATACAAGGTTTACGGACAACGCGGAACATAAAACCAAAAAAGCTGTTCGTCAATCGGCCAAACACATTAAGAGAACCTAACCACCTTGTTATAGCTTATATAAACACAACCAAGTAAGCGGGAAGTACCCACCTAACTGCGCACAAATGATGAATCTAAAATTGATGGCGAAACATCTTCAAGTAAATTGCCAAGCTCGATCAACATGTCAACATTCACTTGATCTACAGCCAATTAATTACCCTACGGTTGAGCGCCTGTCAGAGGGTTAGGATAGTATCCATACAATCCTGAAAGCTTATCTCTCTCAACAAGGTGGTCCAAGCTCCCCACTGACTTGTAAAATCATCGCGAATCACAGGCACGAATTTCAGAATTTTACGGGATCGGTTTCATTTTCCGCATACGCTGTGATTTATGCCTATCCAAATGTTGTGTACTACTTGACTCTTCCAGATATTACAATGGGATCTGGCTGCTGTTCAGTGGCAAACCCTAGATTTCAATAGAGATGAATAGCAAGTTCCACAGTTCTTTGTATAAGCGTCTTTTTTGTTTCCAAAGCCCACTTTTCTTACTTTTCGACGATTTTCAGACTACGTAGCAGACGGACCCTGGTTAATGGCAAAATTATTACTTCTCACTGAGGTGGTCGGCCGCTCGGCTATTGGAAATCGGCTTCCACTCTACCTGTGTATATTTCAATGTCCACAGTTTTGTTTCCAAAGCTATAAAATCAAGATTGAGTCCTGAGAAAACTAGTCCCGCCTCCGCAAAAATATCACCGTACTCTGGTTAAACGCATTTGTTCAACTCGCCCTTGATGACACATCATTCACCTATTTCACCGAATGGATATATGAATATAGTTCAATAAGAAACCTGAAAACGAAAAAGCATTACTAAATCGAAATGTTGTAAACCTGTTTGAATTTCGGTCCATAATTGTCTGGCTCGATAAGAAAATTAGCATCACTGTACTCCTGTAGTGACTGTGTTTCTGTTTTGTGGTCTCCTTTACCAAGCTTTGAAACCTCCAAATCTTTGGCATGCTTTTTCTCGCGCTTTTAGACCCACGTTGTTCAGAACTCCTACATTAGTCTTGAGGCATCGAGTCTCACCCATTTTTTACAAGACTGGAATGATTCATACCCGGTCAAACAACACGAATAAAAGTTATTCTACCCCTTGATACCTCTCACTCCAGTGCCATTACCCCCATGTTGTGTTACTATTTTGGCTTAAGGGTCTACGAAAATGAACATTTTTAGGTGCACTGGAGATTATAGTTAACACTTAACCGTACACATACGTGGAACTCTGCATCTCAAGAGGTCATTACTCTGGAGCCTGTTGACTAACCCTCTACTTAAAGTTCGTGACAAAAACTTGAAATCCGAAGTGCTGGACCACACTCACGGCAACATATTCTTGCTTGCACCCTACTTGGTGAATCACTATAATCTTCACCAGCAGGTGGGAAGGCTTGCAGGGAGCCTGTCCATTGATCTTACCAAGGGAATCAGATTATGTCAGTCAGTTTTTCAGTAGGTTACATAAATTGGTGATCTACATCAAACGCAGACGTAGCATTTGACGTTGTGAGTAACATGTATCTGCTTATAAAAGACAGCAAACTACCGCTGAAAACTCATACGTACGTAAGTTTCTAGCTAATATGATCATTGTTGCAACAGAATATTGCGCAACGTATCCCCAGATGCATCAGAGATTCATAGGTACACGCAGTGCTCTCGTTTGGGGTAGTACAATTGTTTGTTTGACGGTATCATCACTTACGAATGGAAACTATGCAAATTATTGTGAGGAGACTGGAAGCCGGGTGAACCCAGAAACCAAACACACTCAGCATGTGAAGTGAAGGTTGTAACTTCAAACCAACGTCGTAAAGTGGTCTTCACGTCAACGTTTGATGGCGTTTACTTTGGCCGTTACCAATTCGCTGTTTCACCTACACCTGAGCCACTTGACTAGTCATTCTCAGGCCATTCAGCGCCCAAAGTAGCTAATTATCGTTCTTATATCACTCTATCCTTGGTTTGATTGCTGAGTGTTCACAATTCTTCATCACATAGCCATGAATGGTGGTTCGCAATTCCGAGGCTAGTCTACAACTTGGTCTTGATCGATAGAGAGACGCATGGTGTATTTGCTCCTTACTTGCACCAACGGACTTCTAAAAAATCGCTGGTTCAATGGAAAAAAGGTTCCCAATTATACAACTTGAACAACAAGATTCACTTAGGCATTAGAGAAGGTAAGTCCGATTTTCACAACTCTTATGTGACGGGTGTTAGTAAACGGCTGGTCAGTTTTAATGAAACCAACGTTCTTGAAAATTAAAACGGAAAACGTGGGGTATGGGGAGGAAACGTGAATAGGGGGACCTTTTACGCTTAATTTAACTTGACACACTACGTGAACTATGCAGTGTAATTTGAAATATCTCAGGTAGTTAAGCCCAACCGAGACTGTTCCATCTACATCTTTGTGTTATAATTAAAGTGAACATTTGATGAACACTTTCTTAAACGTCCGTCTTGCCTGTTAATTCTGCAGGAGGCATCCGGCTCAAGAGAACAGGTCTAACAGTTCGTCTGACTGATTTTCACCTGTTATGAACAAACAGGAACCGCCTTGTGTTTTTTTTGAACGCAGTATCTCATTAGAAGGACTGGATTTAGTAATTTATGTGATTTTATCCGTCCGACATCCTTAAAGCACCATGTAGTCGTTTCACCCCCTGAGGAGTGCGTCTCCTTGTGCGTGCAGTGGTGCGAGTGATAGAGACGTTTTTTACCATAAACAAAATTCCAAATCCGCTTTGAATAAGTCCCTCTATACCGTACGTGGCGCGTGATAGACTTGTAGTTGTATACAAATCGGAGATATATGCCTAAGTCTACTGACGTAGGAACACCGAATTAGAGAAGATGGTTTCCTGGATTAAGCCTATGCAACAAATTGATTAGGACTTCGACTACTATTAAATAACCTAGGGGGAAGAGTCATAAGAGTAGACGCGAACATTTCGTATTGTATCGTCTCCAGGACCACGAAAGAGGTTAATGCAATTTCAGTTAGAATCCAAAGCCTAACTTTGGTACCCAAGTGGGCGTACAGTGCTTCTTAGCATTACTCTTATCATTTATTCACAACCAACTGCCTCCAATCCCAAGGGCATAGAAAAATGTTGCTAAATCCATTTCGGAAAAAGTAGCAGCAACACTCTAGAGCTTGTTGATCAGGTGGCTGTTGATCTGTTCGCCGAGATTAGCAATTGATTTGCAAACGTTCCGTCATCATTCCAGAAGACATCATCAGTGCGCAGTTCGGTGGGTTTCTGATTATGTCCATCACTGTACGGCGTCGAAACCTAGACGCTATACTATTGAGACATCCCAGTTTCTGACCGATTTCACGTGCTCTGTGCAAAATTCTTCTAAATCGCTTAGTTGGAATTACCTAGCATTCCTAATTTTTTTGCACAGGCTCAGTAGGTTTATTAGTGTACGCCTCAGAGACTGGCTCATTGTGCAATTACCCCTTAATTCTGTTTCTGACCCGCACAGTGACCACTGTTTGTTTTACAGAAGCCAGTGAAGGGTGTTGCGCAGTTCCAACCATAGACCTGAAATGACAAACTACCCATCCGACAGCGGTACATCCGTTAAAATCGAATTTGTAACCAGGCAGAGAAACTTTAGTCTATGGGGGAGAAAGGGCGCACCGAATTTTTCTCGGTTTATCTCATTGCATGGCAACGCACAACGGTTTGAGAACATTCTAAGAACATTGGTCGGTCTACTCAAGGCTCTGACGGAACAGGGTTTCATTTAATCGAAAGTTAATGAATTCAAGGTTCAGTGTATCTGTTATCGACACATGAACATGTCACAGCTTTGGTTATTCCGTCGCTTGCTAATCACTGACAATCAGGCGTTGCGGCAGTTACAGTAATTTCTCAGTTGCCGAAATGACTGTCACTTTTTCCACAATGGTCATAGCGTAACGGTGTATACTACAGCTGAGGCATGTGAGTAGTCTGTGATCGTGGCGAACCACCGCCTCACGTCCAATGGAAGGTGAAGTTTATTACGGAACTTGTGTAACTGTTTTGCAGGGTTCGTTTACAGTTGTGTAACAGCCAATGAAAATCCATGAAAGTTCAATAAGACGAGTGAGAATGTTCAGTTTTTTAAAAGGATGTGCACATGAGACATTTACTTCCCTGTCTAAGAGCTTGTAACTCATTGGTTGGCGTTTGCTAATAAGTGACTTCGCGGAGAAGGGTTTTCCTTTCTTCAACAGTAGAAATATGTTGAAGCTGCGCGGCATCTAGCGAACAACTAGCTTATCACTACTTCTCTAGATTAAACGCTGGTCATTTCATGAACTATACAATCTCGACGACCCAGCGTTTCAATGTCCAAATGCTGTCCTTTAAAAAGCATGAAAACTCCCTGAGGGTGATATGATATGACTCTCGATGAAAGGCACGAAATGAACGAGAGTCATTCGGTAAACCATAAGTAGGCGACCAAATTCCAAGTAGCTACAGTGGGCAAAAGCTCATTTTGAAGTTGACTAACCAAATAATACTATAATACTCTGAAGATAAGGGTGGATAATCACCGAATTAATGAAGAAAGCGTGAGCCGAGGGAGACAGCTATAGCTATTTCTAAAATGGAAAACATAAGCGTACAGTATTGATCAAGCTTTTCTCAGCAATTGGTGGATTCGGAAAATGGCCCAATCTCTCCAAGCCTTACAGTGGTCGAAAAAAATTTAAACAAAGTGAGCTTCGTGTTCCTGTTTACATCTGTCAACAGTGAGGCTGTGATTTTGCTCCCTGAAAATCGGTCCGTTTCTAGAGACAAAAAACGTTTGCTATTCAAGTCGGCTAAGCAGATCTTCATAGAAATCAGAAAGAAGTTGGTCGTTTTATTTGCTAACGTACATTATAAATTCGCAACAGAGACACATTGCCTTTAGCCATATTAGTGGTCAGGCGCTGGGAGCTTCTCACATCTTTTGACCTAAAGAGCTATTAAAGAATTTTGCATCTTCCTGTGCTTTCAAAAAATCCGCCATTCACCTGAGTCTCTGTTACAACTCGAAATGGCAAATCATTGCATTTCTATTTTTGCCTGTAAAAATGCATTGTATCGGGCCGATGATACTTGATTTCCGAAGAAGATAAACTTTTCTATCAAAAGGATTTCATGTCGCGTAAACTCAAAGTGGACACAGGCGGAACCAAACAGGATCGAAACTCCAAACAGCAAGGGGCTTTGGCTTAAATACAGTTTAGTAATGCCATCCCTCAGAGAGCCTTTTACATGCATGTGTCTTTGTGCTTCACTAGTGATGAGCCAACCACAATGCACACGGCGTTTTGTCCAGAATCAAGAACAAAATGATGACGTGGAATTTCATGCAGCAACTGTTCTTGCGCAACCTAGTTAATACTGGATTTTAGTTGAACACGATTCCAACTGTTGATATTATCAAAGCACTAAATCATATGCGGCAAGTTGAAATGTGAATGACGTTAACCGCCTCTCCGTTGCATACAATAAAATCCGTCATTAGAAATAATGTTAACTCACGCTGAATTTCGACGCAACAATATCACCCTTGGATATTAACCCATTCCACAATAAAGACAGTTTGTTATCCATGAAAATGTTTCTTACAGGCATTCACTTACTAGCAATTTTTAGCACGAGCAGGAAAGTATCCTCGGTCGTTCTCAGGAGGCCACAGCAAGCTGAAAAGTCTTCCCGCAAGCATTAAAAAAATCGTTCAGCTGCAACACCCTTTCGGTGCCTAGCTGCCATCCCACCCGAAGGAAGCACGAGGGCTGGGATACTACCAGTTGCCCAAGCCTAGACAGGGAAAGTCGAGAGGCAGAGGTCGGGTTCAAACCACGGACCTTCTGGTCAGTAAATTCGCGTTCTAACCACTGAGCCATCTCACCCCACGAGCATTAACAAAACCTTAAAAGCTACTTCACGAGTAGGCGACAGATACATACTTAGTTTCCCGTAATTTTCAACTTGTTTTCTAGCGTAACAGTAATGGACAACCAAAGAAAACTGCTCGCGTAAAATAGGTGTACTATTTTCCGAACGAAAACAAGCACATAAACAGAAGTTTGGCGACTGAGGTGACCGTTTCCAAAAACTACCAGGAAAGTATTTTTCTTATTCTCTGACTATGTTGGACTGCATACGTTCCAAAATAGAGGGAACGTGTGTGTGAGGCAGTTGTGTGTGGCAGTTGTTCGAAAACTTGCCATAGTGAATTCAGGCATTTTGTTGACCACTTTGCTGGAATTTATTTACCATAATGTATTTTCTGGCTGAGGTAATAGCAAGATAGCTGAGGTGTATGGTACTTCTCACGGTGTAAACAACAGCGGCTAAAATGTTTCTCAACATAAACGACATCGTCAGAAATCCCGCTGAGGTCAACGAACTCCAAGACTGTTCAGATAAATGCAGAATATTTGGCACGCTTTCTAAAATGGGAGCATTTGTACTTCCTGAATTCCAAACTGGCCTACACTTAATAGTGTAAGATGTGAACAAACGTACAGCATGTAGCATCAAACGGCGCAATTTAGGAAGTTGACATTGTGGAAAATTTACTAAATTACTGGCGGGTTCAATGCTTGTGCTGAGGGATAGTATGTTACTTTATCATGGATTAAGAGTTCAGAAGGAAATTCCGCTAGGTTGTTGACATCATCTTGAAGAGTTTGTCCATCTGTATCGTCATTAATATCCGCCTTCAAAGAAGTGCAACAAAGCCTGGAAAAGATATTCTTGGTGACTATGTGATATTTACAAAACTTTTGGGTTGCATAGGTGAATTTCAAGCCTCAGAATAACGTATTATGCAAGGCGACACAAAACGCATTGAGAGTGAACCAGTCATCCACCATGCAGGACTTTCTTCCTAATTATTGTATAGGGCACAAGACAGTATGCATGGACCCCTTAAGCATTCAGCTTTGCATGAAAGTGGACTTTATGAACTTACTCTAACTGTTAACTACCCATGTTGGCTAAGTAACGCCAGGTATTGCTTTTCATAATTGTAGCCCTTATGGTGAATTTGCTTCGCATCTCGATCACTCGTTCCAACCTCACCTAAACCATTCACTGGCGAACGTACTCAAAATTCGTCAGTGCTTTATCAACGTACAATTGGATTTGGCATTTGTCTCAGTGCAGTGTGCAGAACAGTCTTCCGCAGGATTAGTTCGGCATTCATTTGGAAAGCCACATTACGACCATACATTAGCTCAAAGCAGAGTAATCCACTTGAAAAAATAGCACTTGAAATCATATAATTAAAAAGACAGCGCTCTAAGACTTTTTGATAGTTATTTATCTTTGAGTTTCCATTTTACCTGGCTTCAAACCTTCATAGTTTACTATCATCACTAGTGAGTTGTACCGGCTAAATTGAAAGAGAATAAACACGTCTGTAGCATGACGAACCACCAGAAAAGCTAGTTAATGCGTATAATTAAATCAGATGCATTTGTGGACCATAATTGTTTCAAGTGAGGACAGAATTATCATTCTTCTTATACATTATTCCCTCAAAACATGTTAGTTTGGTGTGCTGCGTATCAATTGCAGTGGTAAAAAGCAAAAAAGTGTGTGACTGGGACCATATTTTGCTAGTGCAGACATTTACCCGCGGGAACCTCAGACAAACAGTGTTGCAAAGCCCAAATGAAATATAATAGGTTTAGAAACCTGACTTAAATTTTACAACATCCTCCCTCTACATGCCTGCGAATTCTAGATCAATCGGGTTTTGGTCTGCTGCGTTTTTGTACAATGTAGCTGAGTTTGTAATAGATTTCGATTGCCCCAGAATTAGGTATTAAGTGCAACATACCGCTGCAGTATTTTTGGACCTCATAAGATATTGCTACTCCGTTCACTCGTTGGCCGTTGCCGTATGCTACTCAGCAATCTATCAGGATTTTTCTATGCCCATTGTCCTACGGAAACATAACTTTACATTTTTATTTGCAAAATGACTATATCAATCATAAACATATAATCATAAACATACAAACATATATAATTTGACGAAATGGGCTAGGTACGTGATTTAAGACAGACAATCAAAGTAGTCAGATCACAAGGGCTGGGATCTGTACAAACGAGTTGTGTGAACAGCTGAAACCAACGATCCTTCGTAATTCATGCAGTGCGGGTCAACAAAATAAACAGATGTTGTCGATTTCACCGTCCTAGAATTCAATATCCACGAAAGTTTACCCGATTCCCCCATCCGTGAAATTTCAAGAAGTCCTGAGGCCCATGATCACAGTGGACCACAACATGAACCACTGTCATCAAGCATAGCTGGAAGTTTACTGAGTGTAAGTAGGATCTCGTGGATAATCAAAATTCTCAGTATCTTCAAAAGTTTCTGTTCACAGTTTTGGTAGAACAGTGGGTGTTACTCAAAATGGTCAAACTTATTCCTTTTCAATTCAACTGTTCCAATCTATCCTGGTGAATATTCACATCAGATTGTTAGGTTTCTATACACAGTGGGCAGAGCAGCCACGCGTGTCGCATTCAACCTAAGGGCAATTTATCATTTACTTTGCGGTGAATTTATTCTAAAGGATAGTGACTAGCTACCACTGATTTACCTAATCGCTGCTGCTCATGAATCCCAATCAACAGCAAGTTTTCTGCGCGGCATTATCTAGATGCAGTTGATACCGAAAACTTTATATGACAGGCTGTGCTTTGTCCAAAATGTGCGGGCACAAGTTTCTATGCCAGGTTGTATAAACGGTATTGTTTACCCTGGTTTCCTGACCACCGGCCACCAGTCGCCGACACTTTTAAGAGAAAAGTGAGTGTCCGGAGAGGTGAATAACCCATAGCGAATCAATGATGCCAAAAAATGACCGGATCCCACCGTGTTATGACATTTTTATGCTTTTCTGTAGCCAAGTGGGTTACACCAGGGAATAAGCGGTGACACTTACAGAGTCCCTTATACACATTTGGCCTGGTGTTAGCGATCTGACCAAAACTGTCTCCGAACTGTCCAAACTGTGTATTGAAATACGTATGGCCACCTGTTTTTTACAGACGGAACTGATGTGACAGACCCCAACAAGTGTTTCTGCCTTGAGGCAGACTTTGACATCCTGGCATCATTCTATTACACGAATAACATACTTTCTCAGGCACAACTGGCTGTCACATGTTGTTACCAAAAAGGACCTCTGGTTTGTTCATCCGGTAGGGGGGAGAAGCAAAAAATCCCGCCGCTTTTTTCTTTCTCTTTTGCGCACTTTTCCTTATCCCCTTCCAGCACCCAATTGTGGGTCACTCTGTAGCTTCATCTCCCAGCACTGTGACTTGTGACAATAAACAACCACTTATAGCTTTAGATACTCAAGAATCAATCGTCAAGCCTCAGCGCCCTTCGCTGGCTTTGGTTTGAGGTGACCAGAACTTATTTACCTTTCGGCCTTTAGCGGCTGGTCTGTGGTGAGATCAACTCGCACTTAGACAAGATATAGCTCCACTCATCCTTCATTCATGGAACCCAGATCACGTAATCACGTGTTGACTGGCTGTTTGATCGACGACGAGACGAAGGTTCTGTGGTTAAAGTATAAGTGGCTCTATATCCTGTTTAGGTCGAGTTAATCACACTGCTAATCAGCCGCTCGTAGCCATAAGGGTTTAAACTACTAATAGGAAGCTGGTGAGAAACTACAACGTTTCTTGAAATGCGCACGGCTGATGATTCCTAATAAGGGTGAAACAGCTCCGTAGTCCTCGACCTTTCAGCATCGACTAATATACAGCGTGCTTGTATTAGTCAAGTGGTTAACTCCGGAACTGCGAGAGCCTTAGCCCTTTGAGAAATCACCGTCCTAGAACCATGGTTAGTGTGGGCTGCTGCCAATGAATACGCACTCAGGCAACTGGTAAACAACTATTCGTCTAAAAAGCAAGGCCTGTATTCAAAGCATGCGTGCAGCACTAAAGGATGTGATGTTTTGGTTATGTCCCGCACATGTCTAGATATCATCCACCGAAAAGATTGTCGTTCTACGTGTCTTATTTAAAGTACCACATCCTGACCTGGCAAAGGTGTACGGTAGCGACTGCGAAATATGAAGGCTGGTGCTGCTTGCCTTTCTGCATGGGCTCCACGTGATCCTCCTTCCGCTCAGCTAGGAGGCCGCTAGATATGGCCGCTAATCCATGCCAATGGCAGTTTTCTAGTCAGCTTATAACACTGTTGTCCAAATGTGTCTGAAAGTGTAAACAACTCGTAATTTTTGTCGTACGCCGAGACCATATCATATCCGTTCCAGCTTATAAGTTATTTGCCGTAATGCACCCGGGTAAATTACCTATATCGGATAGCAAAGCTTCGATATATTAACAAAATTTGCTGCTGTCTAAAATTTCGTACTGGATATGGTTTGCTGGGTTTAAAATCAAAATTACAAAACATTTTGTCCGTGACATTCGCTCCGGTTTGTACTAAAACACCGCATTCAAGAAAGATAAGTAAGTTTTTCACGGAACGGCTGTCACACTCGTCGAACAGCACGAGAAGTAACAAATATATTTAGGTCCAGTGCGGTGGAATAGGTAGTTGTTATCCTGACCAGGTTGAAACGACAGAAGTTCAGCAGGTGCATTGAGTTGTTGGTAAATCGGGTGACGACCTCATAATGCATCAGCTAGGTTTCTGATTTGTACAGTTTCCGTCTCCTTAGCACAAAGTGACTTTAGCGAATTTTCTCTAAATTACCCCACATGGAGGTGAACCTTCTGCTATATAGGCTAAAACATATTGGGCCGCAAAATCCCCTGAGCGCAAAATTTTGTCCGTTGAAATAAATGAGAAGACAGACACCTGTGGCTAAGACTAATCTGCATGGATTGATGGTAGTTGGGTAGTTCACTCCAGATAAAACTTCTCCATCTCACAGCTGATAAACTGATGCTATATAAAGTATTTGTTGCATAACAATCCTAAATATTGCTATGCGATAACGTCACCACTTTCTCAAGACACAGTATCTTCACCTCATGCACTCACTGATATGCCCACACCGCTGAATGTTGCATTAACGAGCATGCACAAAAGGTTTTTACATAGTATCCTTCTTATTTTAATATCACATCAATTTGGTTGGTTATGTCCCAAGGAACAACACTTCAGTGCTCACCGTCGTCCTAAAATGTCCCTGTAGCCAACGCAAAATCCCCACTGCGGCTTCGGCAGTGTTTTATGTGTGCTAATTTTCTTACAGTTTACTCAATATTCGGAATTGGCAGTTTGAGTCTGATCTTATAACTACGCTTCTTGAATAGCATACTTTACTCTAGTCAGCATATTAGACAGAGTAACAAAATATCAAAATCAAGGGGCATCAACATCAAGCGGAGATAAGCTCTTATACAACAGCGTAACGGTCATGACAATAAAATTCCTGAAGATTTTTTTTGTCTTCATAATGCACCGAGAAATGAAAAATACATTGAAAGGACATGACAAAAGGTGACTGGTATTGGCCATTGGTGGCAAACTATCGTATAGGGGTTTTAAAGTACTTGTAAAAGGATACAAATACTTACGAATGTGCACACAATGTGATCGGATGGGGCTCCATGCATAAAAATGGGTGGTGAATTGAGGCAAGACTAGTTCATAGAGATGACCTTTTGAAAACTTCTCGCGTTAAAAGCAGACGTACAGTCCTGATTTTAGCCCAATACGGTAGTATGGAGTTTTTCATAGGTAGAAAAATAAGCCAGTGTTCCTAAAGGTGCTCGTGGAAAAACGGCTTCTTAATTCAGCAAGCAGGATATTGTATCAAAATCTGAACAATTTCTTATATTTCCGTTTATAAATGTTTTAATCAAGAAGGTGAAAACATCATTTTATTGCATTTCTCAATGAGAGTAAGTCCGGTTTCCAATAGCTCACGTTAAACTACACGCTAGCAGTACACTAATTTTGTAGGATGGTGACGCAAATGAAAGCCTCGGTCAGAAAAGAAATTTTTTGGGCTGTTAAGCATCTGATAAAAGACCCAGTCGAAGCGTTTTTTGAAACATGTCTCCAACCTGCTCATACAAGGACAGATCAGAATATAAAGTAACTTCGAGATATTCGATGCACTGTTCTTGCGATGAGGGGACAGCCACTGATGATTATTTGGAAGACTAATGTCTGCATATCACTGAGGTTCGGTCATGTCGAAATGCGAACACAATCTCGACTTGTGATGGAGATTTTGTCCTAAAGTGAAGCCATTGTGTGCTGAGAAGCCTACGAGCACCGTACAGCTGCATCATCCTTATAGGGAATCATCAGGAGTGCGCTTCTCAAAAGATTTTCGGAACTTTCTGGGGTTTCGTGAGATGCGTACTCCGAGTGATTCCCAAAAAAAATGAAACAGCTGTACAGTGCTTCTCAGTTTTATAGCATAGATTGTCTTTACTTACAGCAAGAAAACTCCACCAAAATCCTCAAATCTCCTCACAATATCAACAGTCTATAAGTAACTCAAAGGAAGAATAAAACGGACCCGATGAGTGAAACTTCCATTTGAGAATTCGTTGCTCGAGGAGCCAGTCAACACGTGCGACCGCGTGATAAGGATTCCATAAGTGAAGGATGAGCGGCACAATATCCTGCCTAAGTGCGAGCGTATGACACTACTGCTAAGCCTCTCATGGCTGCGCTGTTAAGGGTTTAAACTACTAGCCGGGATGTCGCGGGCTCCAGACCCTGCGGGGTTTCGTGAGATGTGCACTGCTGATGATTCCCAATAAGGACCGAATCGCTGCACTGGGCTTCCTGGCTTTTCATCCTGAATCGGTTCCACTTACAGGACGAAATCTCCGCACAAATCCCCAAATCCCTTCACACTCCCAATAATCTCGGTACTTTTGTTTGAGATCAAATTAATCGAACTACTTTTCAACCAAGAGCACGTGGAATGAATAGCCTGTTGGGACAGCCTAGAGTCAACGGCTAGATGATCTACCCTCCCAAAAGCGACGTTGTAGGCATATTGCACATTAACGTATGATTTGACCATATGTAAGTAGGCTGTATGAAATGCAAGAAGAAAAGGGGACAGAACGGCGCCTTGGGGCTACCTACATTCACTTGCTACTTTGTTGAATTTTTGCTACCTGTCTGTCACACTGTTTGCTCTCAGTGAATTGTCGTAGCATTTTATGCCCATGAAAGTTAGTCTTAATAAGTTACCAGAGGCTCAGTCAAGTGCATGTGAAACACTTTCTACGAAACAAATACAAAGCCACTTACTTTTTCGTCCAAGTCCTTTGGAATCTGATGTTTGGCAGGCGATAACGTGTAAGGAATTTTGTTCATTAAACAAGCTGGTATGTATAGCTCATCGGAACTGACAGCAAATATGCTGCGACATCTTAACACTTTGTTTAACCTCTTCAGTCGCGCACTTAAAAAACATGCAAATTATATAAATAAGGAGCAGAAACAACATTAAACAGACACTGGCTGACCGATTTCCACAAGTCATCCGATCATTGTCATGGCAAACAAATTGTCTACTTCGAGTGTTTGTGTGCATATGATCTGGGGTAGTTTGACTTGATCAGCATCATTTCCCTTAATGCTGAAACCTTAGGGTTTGTTTTTCGCAAGTATACTCGGAATGAGTTGATCGAGCCAGTACGACGGCCAGTATCTAACAAACCTCTGGCTATCGACGATAAAGGCACCCACTCAGGATTATATCAGAGTAAACAACTTTACAGCAGTTTAAACAAGAACTCGATGCATCGAATGGGTGGCGATTTGTGGGACATGAGGATCACTCTGGCGTGAGTATTTTCAGCAGCCGACAATGTGACCGGCTGAAGTCACGATCAAAGACTTGGCAGATGTGAAAAAGAAAGTCTGTGGTAGTGAGATTTAAAACCTTGGAAAATATCGTCAGAACCAGTGCCCTTATTTGCAGAGATTTTTCCGTTCGTCGTGTGCATCGCTAATGGGTAAACTGACAACACGCTGGTGGAATAAATGATTCTGAACCATTACCGCTACCGGTTGCGAAAACGAGATTGACCTAGCTAATATATATTCTCCAAAATGATTTGTTCCCTTTCATGACTCAAAATACCATCTGTCGTCTTTCGGATATTCATACCGTTTGAGCGCAAGATGGAATCCGCACGAAGAACGTTCATTCAAGCAATGTCGGCCTCAAGAAGAATTGAATAAGATTTTATCACTGCTCTGTCCCCATACTTGTGTGTTATTTCGCTAGGTCACGGAGTTTTTTAATTCAGGCGAGGTGAAAAGATTTGAACTGACAAAGATGGTTTCCACGAAACAGCAGAACTCAATAAAGCTTGGGAGTAAGTCACCATACACAGTCCGCAGCCTCGAGTGTCAGCTTGAGGCAGGTCGTTTCACTTTCAAGTACTACCTTCCTTAGAATTCGTCACCAAGCAACTGTTTATGATTTAACATAGCCTAAATATAAAGCATGTGATGGCATTACATCGACAAAGATGTCCTAGGTGCCATAGGTTGGTCAAACCAACTTTCACTGACCTGCTTACTCCGACCTGTACACGCCAAAAACCTGAATCCGTGCACCTGTGTGACAGGCCTCAGATATACACAGGGCATATGGAAGAAAAAGGAGGTGAATACACATTTAATACGCGACTTTCATGAAGTGTTTCTATATGCAGATAAAGAGAACCAGTAGCTCCAGTTCAACTTTAGCTGACTTTTACATGAGTCTGAACGAACATATAGTTTTCAGCTTGGCGCATTTTGCGCTCACCTTTGGCTGAGGGGACGAGTCGAGTGATAACTTCCAACTTCCTTAATTTGCCATATAAAGGTGCACATCATAAGTAAACCTGGTCTGGTTAATAAACAAATTTCATAGCTTCATACGTATGAGATACAAAGGAACTTTTGTTTGGCATCCATCGAACAGGGTTCAGGAAGCCAGCAGTCACGGCACACGAGATGCAGAACTAAGATTAACTGTGAGGACGCTGATCTAGAATGAACTACAAGATAGGTTCTAAGGAACCCGGTTGTCACATAATTCATACGGTTCATTTCACCTTCCAGGAAACCTGTCTACGCTTGCCATATACAGACAAAAAGGCTTCTAAAATCCTCACAAAACATCTAGTGACCTCTCTCCGAAGAATGCCTAATGCAACATAAACAATGGTCCACTTCGCTAATACCCACCTGTTCAGGACAACTCTGAAAAACGGGTTGGCAGCCCACGATTTGTTTTACTGCAAACTATGTGGGTAGCGCCGTTTTGCATCTATCACATAGAATATTTGGCCGTTTAACTTCTTGCATTCGACCCGGGGAAGCTAAACACCTAAGCACTGCAAATGCAAACCAGGTGACCGATACCACCCAGCAAGAGAAACTACCTCAATGGTTCAACGTTCAGTAGATTGTGGTTCACCTATAACAAAGCACTCATAATGAAGCAGGAGGTTGTATTCATGTTACGGTAGTCAACACTGTCATCAAAGAGGCGCGTGAAGGCAATAATTTTGCCTTGGTCAGCCAATGATATCTCTCCGGGAGAAACTCACTGACTCATGTGAGGCATAATACACTACTCATCAGATGGCTGGAAACACTTCGACAGCCCACGACCGGTTTGCCCTTCTTGGGGCTCATCAGGTAGATTCAGTCCTCGAGCTTTTGTCAACCTTATGTTCTACTTGAGCCCGGATCGCACGGAATTAGCGAACAGCACACACCAGCTTGGTTTTGACGGGAGACTTAAATGAAACCCAGGTGAATCTCTCGTTTATGATGTTGTTAAGTAGAACATAAGGTTATCGGAAACTCGGGGACTGCACCCACCTGATGATCCCGAAGAAGGGTGAAACTGCTCGTGGGCTGTCGAAGAGTTTCCAGCAACCTTATGAGTAGTGTATTACGTCTATACAGTGCATCGCGATATCTCAAATACCGTACCAATTGAAAAATGAGGCGGCCTGGTGCAGCATTTTCAGTTGCTTAACAACACCACAACCGAAAAATTCTACTGGGTTCCAGGTGAATCTCCCGTCAAAACCAAACGGATATGCAAATGTTTGTATTTCGTCAATAAGATCTTACCTATTATCCTCTACCTCTACCTGATGTATGTATACGTACTTGCCTAACGAAATTTAATGAACACCAGTGCTTTTAAGCACCGTATTCTGATCACAGCAATGACTGACATTTTTTTGCTGGAGCCATTTATGCTTATTGTCTGAGTGATTATCGTGATATGGGCAATAATAATGCAGCGTGTTTAGTTTTTCTGCAGTGCTTAGGCTCAAGACACCTGACAAAGATTCACTGAATTGGATACAGAACTGGGAACCGTACAAGATATTTAGACGAAAACACTTCAGATTCCATGAAAGGGCAACAGAACAATGAAGTCTGGTTTTACATCAACCAAGCTTACGGTAAACGAGCTGCCGCAAACCTTTGCGGCTTTTTAAGGCTATCAATGCAACAAGTGGCAAGCAAGTGAAAAATGCTTGGAACCGATTGAGTAGTCATTGTTTTCGGAAAAGCTTGGTAACAATTGGTATATTTATTGCTGGGCAACGTTTCGCTTTTGACACAAAGGCTTCGTCAGGCTAAGCGACTAGGTTACGAGGTTGGTCGAGATTTAAGGCGGAAGGAGAACTAATCAGCTAAGTCAAGCTAAATCTCTTGTAGGTGTCGGCCGAGGGATCTTGTGTGTTAGGGTGAGTGACCAGGTGTTGGGCCGATGAGGAAACCTACATGGATTTGGGTCCAGTCTAGGGTCTAGTTCTTCTGGTTCGGTTCACGTGATGATCCCTCTTGAACGTCGTTTGCAATTTCCATCCGTCTGTGTGGATGAGCTGGTGCTACGATAGTTGTGTAAGAGGGATTCTGTGAACTTTGGTCTGGTTGGGATTTCCACCTCCTGTTTTTGCTAATTATTCTACGTGAATTGACAACCACACAAAGTCACGTGTCAACTCGGCTTATCTAAGACCGCTTTCCATACGCTCGCCAGTTCCACACCATCGATTCTATTCACACTGTGATGCTTGGTATTTTCGGCTCGGCTACGAGCCGCTGTGGTTTAAATCGCAGTCCCCGTCTTAAAACTTCCACATTCTCCAGACCTAGTCCACTGTCTAAGGCATGTACCGCCATCGCTGAGTCTTTGACCAGCATTTGGTATTCTTCCGCATTTCTTGGTGGTTTGTTTATCCTTATTTTACACTCACCGATTCTGGTGTGCAAATCTCTGGCAGTTTGTCCTATGAAAACCGTAGTGCAATCGTTGCAGTTAATTTTATACACACAGTCCCTAGTCCTTTCAACCGAGAGGGGACCTTTCAACTGCACCAAAACTGAGCGTAGCGTTTTACCCTTCTGGAAAGCTACTCGAATGTTGGCTAAATTCAGCAGTCTTCGAATTACCTCCGATATTCCCGCTTTATATGGAATGACTAGACCCTAGGCTGCACCCAAATCCATGTAGGTTTCCCCATCGGTCCAACACTTGGTCACCCACTCTAATACACAAAATCCTTCGGTCGACACCCAACAAAGATTTAGCTTGACTTCGATGATTAGTTCTCCTTCCGCCTTAAATCTCGACCAACCTCGTAACCTATTCAATTGGCCTGACGAAGCTTTTGTGTCAAAAGCGAAACGTTGCTCAGTAATAAATATACCGATTGTTACCAAACTTTTCCGAAAAGTAGCAAGCAAGTTTTATTTGTAGACCACACTAATCTAAGAGGGAAATGTTGTAGAACTCATGTAATACAAAGTATCTAGTGTGTACTGGGGTATTTTTCTGTGGGCAAGATGGATAAAACCTGCTTTGTACTTCGGTGAAAAAGGGTGGTGTTGGGACTGATACCAGATTTTGTCATAGCTTCACATCGAAATCACGTCACACAAATTCGACGTCACATTCCCCGAATAAAGTGGGAGTCGCGTTGTGACAAGGATGAACTGAATTACTCTATCTTCTCGCTTCCAGTCCATATCTCTGGAACGGACCACTTTGCCTATATAAATAAACACATGTAAACACGAAGGATGCCATTAAATCAGCGAAAAGTTAAAGGATACCTCAACTTAATCAAGAACACTGAAAGAATCGTGTTGAATTAAAGTGTAATCAGAAATTTAAAGGTAGAGCAAGAGATTATATTGAAACATTGCAACATTTTTATACCTGTTTAAACACGGTTTTATTTTGGCTTCTAAAATTAAATTCAACAGTTCCATTGAAATTGTATGCCACAAATCCCTACAATCCCCCAAAGAATTCATTCAGTAGACTACCACGGGCACTGAGTCCCGCATCAACAACCATTCAATAAATAAAGGCAATCGTGCACTTTCTTAAAATGGACTTTTCATTCAACAAACTCTCTGTGGTTATCCTCTCGTGGAAAAAACTATTGCGGAATATAACACCGTGGAGAGGGACTTTTTCGTTCTATGTTTCATATATTTTCATACCTCGGGGTGTAGAAAAAGGCAATTGTGCAAGCGGATTCAGACAGTATAGTGAAGGTTGTCAAATAAACAAAAACGCGACTGGAATGTGCTCCTTGTATCGGATCAGTCGTTTGCTTATCAGTCTTCATGTTACCTACACTGATAGTCATATTGACTTTATAAAACTGATGGCACACTGGACTTATTGGAATTCGATCACATGGCTTTTGAGCTGTTTACCGAGCTTTGCGAGTGACTTGCAAACAGCTTGCTACCATTCGAGGAGACATCACCAGCGCGTGTTCTGGTGTGGCATAACTATGAAGTTACGATGAAGCTGTCCCTCAATCAGCCAAATGCTCGAAGAGATATCAACGTTAGAACAGAATTGAACGGACACCAGTGTTTCTGTACTCGCTCCTACTGACCGGATAAAGAGATTATAAAACGAAAGCCGGGTGATCCATACAAATAAAACAGAGGCAAGGCAGAGTGTGCGAGTAAGAGTGCGAAAACTGTTTGAGTCATAATCGACTGGTGTAAGTGGTCAGCGTTCACGTGAACAGATCATAAAAGATTCACGGAGCATACGAACGTTTTCTGGGTGCTTAGCCTCGGGTTGCGCGAGCGAATCGCAGTTGCATCAGCCGTGGCCAGACATTGCTATTGGAAGTATCTTGGCAGGCAGATGGGTGCTTCGTCCAGTTTTTGAAAGGCGGTATCAGCTATGTGCGCAACCATGTCGCTAGTACCAGATCTTTTCGATCCGGTTGTCGGCCAAATTGGTTGTGCTTCTTTATTCTGTCGCACAGCTGCCGTATCGTGCGCTCTACTAATTCTACTGCACAAGAGCAGTCAAAAATTTAGACCACCATGCTTTCAGCGTGGGCCGACTGCTTATCTCTGAGATGTAGGGACATCAGCTAACCATTGTAAGCCGTAATTTGAGTAAAGCGGAAGGAAAGCTTGATGAAATTCGTGATGCCAGCTTCTCTGTTATACTCTTTATAAACGCAAGCAGGTAAGGAGGAAGCATCTAACCACTTGTGAGTTTTCACCGAATTGTAACGAAACTTTTGAGAGCCAATGGCCAAGCTCAGCGAACAGATCAACGGGCACCAAATAAATCGCCATTGTTTCAGACTGCCCACAATTGTTCACGTTGAATAACATTCAGTTCGCAACGAACAGAATGATTTTTGCGACCAAATAGAGTTTTGAGCAGAAGTTCTGAATCTCATCGGATACAAGAATGTAACCGAATAATGAAATTTTGGAACAAAATTCAAATCCGCTTGAAGTCATTGAGGTGCTGCTGACCAGCCAGTTTTTGTCTCACCATAGAAGAAATTTGAAAGGAATTCCCCTTGACAGACTCCTACAGAACCTCAGTGATTTTGGTAAACGTTGTCTCATTCTCACACATTACGCCCCTATGTTAGGTGACCTGTTTGTCTCAAAAACAGTGCTTCGTTATCAGAAACACTCTGGTAGAATTTCCATGACAGGTGTGTGTAACGCATGCAGCATTAAGAGTATCGCAGTGTATTTTTGCATCATATATTCCTAAAATGATTCCGCTCCATTTTGCTGTTGATTTTCATGAAGGCTTGAAACATGTAGGACCCTAATGCAAGTCTTTAGGTGTCCATGCACTACGTGGACTCTAATTCCTCCACCAAAAAATAACACAATAGGAGAAAGACCATCATCTGTGCATTTCAAATGTAGCACATCATCATCATTATCAGGTCTAAGAACCCCGTACTTTTCGTACAGTCGTTGTAGTTGCCACAGTTTTTTGTTCACCGATGAGTTTGGGAGGTGGGGTAGGTAGCTGAGCATTGGAGGCGGGAGTTGACAAATTGATAAGTAACTAGAGGTCTGTCAGTAGACTTTTAAGTTGGAGGATTGGGAAGGGAGCTATGCATTGAAGGCAATAGCTTGGATGCATGACCGTCATTGAGGGCGCGACTGGGCCATATCTGACAGTGTCACTAACCATTAATGTGGCCCGTCTCGAGATCCCCATCCAGGAAGACGGCAATGACCAGCGTAGCTGAGTTTGCTGGTAATGGCTATTATACTCCGCTGCCAGGTCATTGTTTGACTTCCCCTGGCTCTTTTCTACCCTTCACGTGGTTGTGCGGAAAGAAACCTACGAGGAAGTCGGTCGACTGGCATACGGAGTTCGTGGCCAAGCCAGCACAACCTATGAAGTGTGATCAGTCCATCTACCGGGGGCGAATTATTTCTTCCGAATACCATTCGACGTATTTCAACTTCGCTGATCCGGTGTTGCCACCAGACTCGGACAATGCTCCGAAGACATCGATGCTCAAACACTGAATGATTTTGAACTTTTTCACTACCTTACTTTACAATATGGAACGCATTGCAGCGTTGTAAACTCCGTCCTTGATGGAAAAGTAGATATCAGTTTATCTCTCACATGTAACTAGTGGGCAACTTATAGACAGTAAGCACAGCACGTCCGTTATTGCGATGAACGTGACTAGAATGTCTCCGAAACAAAACGTCTACAACTCCATTGACGTTACCAGAGGAGTGACGGCTTTCAGTGACCTGGAACCGTACAAGTGGATTAGGAGCATTCAACCAGACACATGCTATAAGCTAAGCAGCGTCATAAACACCCCCCCCCCCCCGATTTCGTTGGCTTCTTGGACGAAACCTGGAGATTCCCGCCGTAAGATACCTAAGAAAATTGAAGAAATGTTCCCAGAATGCAACAATGAATGTTATATGGGTCGCATTTGCTCTTTGATGGAATGTTTATTGTTATTACTATCTAGCATATGCGCCACATTTGATTGCTTTGAAGCGGTGTAAATGAGGTTACTGCGAGACAGGAAGAGTTAACCATACCATATATTAGAAAAGAGATCAACCGTGCAAACCAGCTGTGACCTTCAAAAAGTGGAGGTTTGATCCAGCTTAATTTCATTTGGGGTGACGTAGTCCCTCATCCGGTGCCGCAGTAGGTGTGTGTTTGAGCATTATGTCCCATCAAAAGCACACCTCCTGGACTGTAATGAAACATTAATACTTTGCTATACACAGCGGCGTTCCTTACTCAATTCTTGTAAGCCGCGTGCATGAGTTGTTCACATTGCCGTGGACGTTGGTATCATCAGCCAACACAATTTGCACCTCCTGCGTAATAAAACCAGAATATTTTACAAGTCGGCGCGGGTTCAATTTCGTTCAATGGAAAGCTTTGAATACATATTGTGAGCTGAAAGAATACTGCTTATTGCTTTCCCAGGAAATTAACTCAAACAGCAACCTAAGCTCGATTTCTTCAGAATTCCTCTTTTAAGTAGACGAGCCCACTGTACGTCAATAGTTGTCGGTGGGAATGATGGAGTATATTCCACGTTAGATGAATCTGTTCCTCTTATCGTAGTAACCTGTCAGTAAATCAGCAATTTCTTTCCATACAGTGTGACAGTCCTTCCGTTTTATCCTATCATTCAGATATCTGTACAAATCTACTGCATAACATCACCCTGGGTCTTGAAGTACATGGGAGCAATAAAGGAAGCGAATTCACCGTGTAGAAAAGATCTTATTCAGTTTTAAGGTCACCTTTTGATTCTTGAATAAAATGTATCCTCATGATTTTCTCCAAGATTTTGTGCTAAACCCATGGTGGCTGCAGTCACCAGAGTTTCCATGGATTCAACTATTCTTCGTATGATTTAGACAGTGATAATATAGTATCTAATACGTCATTGAAGGTGGCCAGCGAAGTGATATGGTCGGTTGCTTTTCAAAATTAAGCACAGTTTTTAATCACCCTTCCTTATTGATTTCCTCCACAAAACCAACTTTAAGCTCTGGCCTGATCATGAAAAACCTGGGTCCATCACTACCGTGTTGGATCATGTCTCTTTAATAGCACCTTTTTATTGAGGGAAATCTTTGAAGGTCCGTTACTGTTGCCTAAGTTAACCTCATAGAAAGCAACCTATGATTGCTTCGTGATTGACCTATAGCATAATTGTACAGCAATAATTTGGTTGCTGGGTTGTCCAACGACCCTGGCTATTAAACTTCAAGTGTTACAAGTAGAGTAGACGTCTCCAACGGTCTCATGACGATATTTCACCAACTGAAAACCAAAAATTCGCAATCTAACTACCAGCCCCGGCTGTCTAACCAACTCTATGTCACTAGTCATTCAATAGGTCGGTTTCATTTAAAGCACACTGGATTATTCTGGGCTTTTTGAAAAGGAGACTCATTATCTCACAACTTGGGGCACAGCGGCGCATCAAAAGATTGACTGGTTTACCATGCAAAATAAGACCAATCCACATCATCTCCCATTTGACAGAAAGTGTCCCACAGAATGCAACCGAATTGTCTAATGAAATGCTACAATTGCGCGACATGAATAGCAGCTGTTCTGATATATTTACAAAATAAAGTGTCGCCGCAGAATCAAACGGAAAATCTCATAACACCCCAAGATATTTTCATTACATCGTCCAGTTAGTGGCCACATTACTCCAAACCACTGATCAATCCAGCGGCTGCCTTCAAACACTGTATATGCCAAAACACAAACAGAAGCCTTACGTTGCAAATGTTGTGACATTATATTTTAGGCCTTCTTTTTATGTCAAGAAGTAGCTAATAATTTAAAGTCCAGTGGCTCAGTGGATCAAAACATTGCATCAGGTACCCAAGGGGGATACTTGCATGAATGGCCGATATTCGGAGGTTCGAACCACACTAGTGAAGACAATTATCCTCCTGTATACAGATAAATTGACGCAGTCGGTTGCGGCAAAGGTGTCGCACCCACGTTTTTTGTTGTGCAATCTGGCCCAAGAAAGATAAAAGAAAGTTTGCACTAGGGTAAATCGGTTCTTGTTTGAAAGACGGCTTATACGACTTGTATTTCGTGGTGGTCGGAACAAGAAGTTTAAAAATAAGCACTCAGTTGGTTGCCAATCACAAATGTCCTTGGAAAATGTTTCGATAAATTAGGTAGATCAAAGACACAAGAGACACTTCGTTACATTTTGTGTGGATTAAGCAGTCTATAGCACCAATATACTTCGTAGTTGAGTGTGTTTCGCCAAATAGCCTGTCTTTACAAAATACTCCCTAGGCGATAGGCACAGTTTTAACAACCGGTCTGCGGCTTACTTGACTATAACTTGCGGTACCGGTCATGTCATTTTTGGTATAAACTCATTAAATTGAACGAGCCATGGAAACTGTGTAAATAACCGTATGAAGTAAAAGCAACATTGGTGATTGCGTTCCTGTAGTAAATGTTTGCGGATATAAAGAATATGATCACTCGCTACATATGAAAGACATTGGAAAATAGAGGCTTGTAATGCGGTCATCATACAAGAAAAATAGATGTGCAAGCCAAAACACCCGTGGTAGTCTCAAATGTGCCAGTTTTCAACAAAATGATACTGACGAATCATGATTTTGTGCCACCATTATTTTCACTGTAGATTTTATTGTCGGAAATCGCGTCCAAAAGCGTTGGATCAGTGAAATTTATCGGTGTTTTGTCGCTCCGTTCTGATGTTGTCTTATTCCTGGAGACACTTGCATCCAATTCTGGTGGACTTCCTCCTCTAATTCGCACATAAAACTTATTTTCCTCTCCGAAGGCCAGCACTTTTTCCATTCGTTCTCTACGCTTTGCAGCTTTCTTCAACCGAGCCTGATCTTGATAATATTCTGCAAAATTATTTACAATGATAGGGATAGGCAAGGCAATTACGAGCACGCCGCAAATAGAACATATACATCCGATAAATTTTCCAAGCGGAGATTGCGGTGTCACATCGCCATAGCCCACAGTGGTTATAGTAATCGTTGCCCACCAAAATGTAGCCGGAATACTACTGAACGAGGCTCTGTTTCCGTCTCGCTCAGCAAAATAAGCCAGCGTGGAAAATACCAGAACAATTATCAATACAAACAAAACTAGCACACCAAGTTCCTTGTAGGATTTGAAAAAAGTGTGACCAAGAGCTTGAAGGCTGCTAGAATGCCTTGCCAATTTGAACACTCGGAGGACACGAAGGACTTGTAACACCTGGACAATTTCGTTCACAGCTCCAAGCGATGTGACTGAGAAATCTACGCAGGCTTCCAAAATTTTTGAAACATAGTACGGTAGGGTGGCAACCAAATCAATAAGGTTTAAAAAGCTCTTCACAAATTGTTGTTTGTTCGGACAGGAGGCAAACCGAATGAGGTATTCGAACGTAAACCATATAGTGCATATCAGCTCCAGGTCTTCCAAATGAGGATTGCGCACCCAGTGACCTTCGGTGCCTGCGGCTGGATCACTTCGATTGGTTGCGGTTTCGCCTATTCCAGGCACGGTGCTCAGATTCAGGCCTACGATGGAGACCATGACAAAAATGATGGAGACCGCGGCAAACGCCTGCAGAAGAAAAGTATATGTATAAAACATTTCTGCAGGCTCTTTATTTTCCGAACGCGAATAGGCTAAACATGTTTGATTCAAGACCACCAGGCTTGGTATACTTGACTGACCCACCACATTTAGGTCTGATTTATATTCAAAACCTTGGTAAGAAGACACTACCATTTAAGACAAAATATTTTATCTGATGAAAAACTCGGGTTGTTTTTTTCTTGGCTCAATCAGTGCGTATTACTTGCTTATATACAGCTCACTATATACGCTAGCGAACGCTGTGCAGGGATATGGCGAATCGGTTAAAAGATTTGTTTGATGAAGCGTCAGCTTTGTCGGTGGCTGTTTGTTGGGTCACCTCTCCGGGAGGTTGGTGAGTCTAGCCAGGGTGTTTTACCGCTCGTGTTATGTATGCCTCAACCTATCTTTACGAGTTTAATGTTTGTGTCGTTCAGTCCGAGTAAGGACATCGAAAAAAATTAAAAAGTTAGCTGAATGACTGGCCGGTTAAGCAGGCAATTTTGTCAACGAAAATTCCCTTTTAAAAAAGCGACATCCTGGTGAAGGGACCTTCTGAACTTCAAACCTGCCATTCCGGCAGCAGTCAAACTAGTAACTTGAAAAAGTGGCAGTCAAAGAAAATCAATATTGACGAACAAGGTGGCTCCATAAGTTTTAGCTATTCCTGTACCAAATGTCAGTCATCAGATTCAAGCTCCACTTACTTGAGATTGTGCGTAACGTATTGCATCTTAGCGGGTAACATCCTGCTGAAGAACCCTGTCAGTTGTTGTTTTCTATAGAAAAGCGTCAAAATGTATGCACATAATTAAACTCACTGATGTCAATTTTGCTAGTGATGTGAACAGGCATGATTTCATAAAACATGTGTAGTTTTAAAACGTAGACGTAAAACGGAAGGTGTGAAGTCGGTGCTTCCTCGGAATAAACGATCTTAATCAAGGTTCTTTCGTCTTTAAGCTGCGCCATCACAATTGACTACCGTTTGGAATAAGGTGTAACTGACTCAGTATCTTTTCGGAAGTCCTACAACAGCTTAGTGTACAAACACAGGAAAACACTAGCAAAGCAAACAGACTAGAGATGACACCATGTTATGTTCTGTGTAAACAGAATAAGGTGGTATCTAAATTTTGGACGCGCCAAGATCTTGCGATGTTTAATTTGGAAGCAGCGGTTTATGTTTTACTTTATTGTATATAATCTTGTCCACCGCAAAAGTTCAGCTAGATTGGGTCAGGAGTTGAGAAGAGCAAGTTATTTCGATGACAAAGAGCTGAAGAAGCTTCCCATTGTGTAAAACTTTTAACAGTCTATGCCTGCTGTCCAGAACTACCATATTTATCAGCAAAATCTGTGATCATCAGGAGGCTAATTCTATATATTCTTAGTGGAAGACCACGCGAAAGCAACTGGCCCTCTCTAGACACAAGGAACTAGACAAAACCTTCACCAAATCCATGGTTGTGTTGCTTGGATATGTTTTACTTGGAATGCTGAAATGCTTTTTGTTTCCTTTTCATCCAAAAGATCCAAGAATTCTTTTGTTTTTGTCACCAACTGAAACTCGCTTAATCACAAAAATTAAGCCAAAATAGGAAACCATTGAGAAGGTTCTTTTTTCATTCGGTGACTGATATAAATATGGAAATAGGCAGGAACTACTACAAGGACTTTAATTAGAACGGTTTTCCTGACGCGGAGCTATTTACGGGGCCGTGAAGATTTCAAGCTGAAAGATATATCTCTTGGCCTATTGTGACTGGAAAGTAAGCTCGGAAGAGCAATACATGGCGTGTCTCTTTGCAAAGGAATAATGTCATCAACTGTATTTTAGTCCAGAACCTTAGTTCTGTATATACACAGAGAATACTTCAAATCCCAATATAATTCATCATGATCATCATCGAAAGCATAACACTGGTGTTCAACACTGATGCATCCCTGCCGCAAATATAATTCCCTACTGGGTCTAATTGGATTCTCTGATCCTGTTCCTTGGGTTCAAGGGTTCCGGTAAAGAAGCTAGTCTACCCTTGGACGGAAACACAATAACATTGTGTGTGCCTTGAGTGGCGTCGGATATTGTGGGCGCTTTCCTTCAGATGGCTCTTAGGATAGCAAAGATTGAACCACTTATACACCGTGTATGAAGAAGCCGTTTCTAACGAAATCACATGGAGCAATGCCAAGTGTGTTCACCATTTCAGGGTTTGCCGTATACCCAGAAACGATTTAATGGACGGAGTGCTTTCGATTGTGACAGACAAGAACATCTTGAAAATCTCGGACAGTTGTTAAAAGGGACGCCCGAACTATTCTTGAATCAATTACAAACGTTGTTTTTATTGCATTAAATCCAGCAGTAAGTAAACCCGAAAAATCTCCCAAACTGAGAGATTAGAGAAATCCCAATGCTTACACTATAATTTCTTTTTGGATATCATGCTGCCGATTGAAATTTCATCTTTCTGAAGTAGCTTGGACTGTTTACTTCGCTTTCTCTTGCTATGCTATCCACGGGCAAGGAAAACCAGTTTTTGGTCGCACTGCCAAGTAAATTCAATCCCTTTTATAGGCGCTAAATTTATCGTGTCAGGAGACAATCACGTGCCCGGGTCTGGAATGTATAGTAGTAGGCTATGCACAAGGCAAAAACACACCTAAAAAATCCTCAGAGCGGGTAGGCTAAGTACAGTGCCATATGAAGGTCGGAGTAATCTGACATTCACACCGCCGCAGCTATGAGCGATAGTTGCACCCATTTTGATAGACACGAAAAGTTGAAACAGGCTGTTGTACTGTTAACTGCAGCCGAAAGTTTTGTGTCAATCTTCTATGGAGAGCGAAACCCAGCATTCCACACTAGAGAGGATGACAATAGCCAAACAGTAGGCAGCAAGCCTCAACAAACAAAAGTGGCGGTGGACGCTAACCCCAGTGCGCAGATGGATATGGATACAACACATACTATGAATCTGGACACAGTGGTCAACGAAGCGGAACTTTCCGTAGTCACCTCACCAGCTGGGCACACAGAAGATGCTGTCTATCAGACAGATCCAGTTTCGATCACTTCGCCGAATTCGACTCTAGTGAGAACCAGGACTTCCGTTGCCACTGCCAGCACTTCTGGAGACCGGCATCCTGTGGTTGACCAAACCCGCCTTAAAGTTGCCAACTCAGGAGGCAACGTGAGTGATGTGTCGCGCCGACTGCCACCAAGAAAAGAAGCTCCTCAACGCGCACAACCAATTGGCATATCTGTCAAATAGTTCATCCCCGGTTGCACCAGCTGATTATGAAAGTCGTACTTTAACAAGCCTTTTCTCCAGGTCAAGTCTAGTTTACCACCTATGCTAGCGTGATCATCCAGAGATAATAATGTTGAAGGAAAGTGCATTCGGTAGCACGATGATCCGATTCCCACTTCAAAAATATAACCAACTGCAATATGTATAAAATGGCTCTCATAAGCCGCAGGAACCCGAGAAGAATGGTTAGTTCGCATGGAACAATTATCAGCTGTATAACTGGAAGTTACTATCTGCTGATGGTTGGCTTCCTCCTTTTTTCTGGAACAAGATAAGTACTGCACGATTTTGCAGTCTCTTTATGGCTATCTCAGTATTGGGCTAAACTTATTTTTGTAAAGAAACAATAAAGATAAAGACATGTTTGGTGCGGAATTGAGCTGCATATGTGGAGCCCCATAGGAGAAACACTGCAGCGTAACGAGGGACGACTCAGCAAGTTTCAACACTTCACACTAGATTGGGTTCTTTAACGATGTCTTCCGTTATGCCACTGAACCTCAATGGACTATTCGTGCACGCTTATTACCCAAATCAACAGGCCATGATGCAGGTAGGACATGTGCTTCAATTGGTAATTTTTTGTTCTTCATTCATGGTATTTGGATAACGTCCTCAAGCACTGAATATGTCGCTCGAATAAAGACTGAAGCGCACTTATTATTCACTAAATCGTGCTTTTATGCGAATCCTTTGCATTTATTGAGCTTTTTATGGGGATAAAATGACCTATTGCCAACATTCGTTTAACTTCGACAAGTATGAATTTAACCAGTGAAATTCACGTGTATTTTCTCCAAGTAGTGCACCGTCGTCGTTCTTATTGAATGAAGACCAAAACACAGCGAGTAGGAGCGGTTCTTTTGTATATACCTGTTCTGTAAAAAGTTCTCACGATCGAGTAGACCTGACGAGAGCCCATACCTTAAAGTAAGCCGGAAAATTTCAAGTGGTAAGTTTTCTAGAATGCTGGCACTGAATAGAGTGTGAACCCTTAGATTCTCCATCAACCTGTCAATCGGTATATAAATGCGGGTTTACCAAATGGTTTACACTCTGTATGCGCCCTGTAGCTTTCTGTTAAGCTAGAATGAATACAAAAAGTGTGCAAGTGATCGATTTCGGTCGTACTGTATACCTATCGTGCACTTCCCAAGAAATGTTTGTTGGTAGAAATGTAGGCGATATCCTGAGATTTTAATGGTTTTTGTTCAGCTACATCCAAATTTGTCTACTCCCCAAAGCACTACTTATCGATCACCTTCATGGACATTTAAAAATCGTAATTTTTCGTTTTTTCTACTTACAAGACTAGTTTACGAGGAAATAGTGAACAAATGGTCAAATAGTGCATGCAGGACAATATGGACCAAGCTTGTTAAAACATAAATTAGCCTAAGAAACACCGAAAAATTCACAACGCTTAGACTATGGATAAAGTACGAATAATGCATGGGGGTGAAGCTCCTTTGGAGTTCAGAAACAGAAGTCTGAAGAAAGATAATGATGGACTTCAAGAAGAAGACACTGGTGGGCAAAGTAACGAAGACCATAATCCCGTTCGGCAACATGGTATCTTGTAGAGATTATGCGAGTCAACCAATGAAGGTATATTGCGATGAGACAGAAGAAGTAAATTCAACGTGGAAGTGACCGTAGTTGTAGTAAGAAAATGATTAGACGGAAGCTTCGTCCTGGCGGTGAGAAGCAATTGAAAAAAAGGGAGAAAGTAAAGTTGTCCAGAAATAAAGAGTATTCACAAAGAGCAACAAACATAATACGGGAGCAATATTCCATACTTCAACGGATCCGTGGCGTATCTACAAGTAGCTAAGAGGGTAAGTCTGGAATTCTGGCAAAAGAGGGACTAAATAGCTGTGACAGGTTGTTGAGATGAGCAAAAGTGAAAAATAAGAATAGCTGCATTGCTTGAAAAAGTATGGATACAACC
Organism: Opisthorchis felineus; assembly: GCA_004794785.1. Classification (NCBI taxonomy): domain Eukaryota; kingdom Metazoa; phylum Platyhelminthes; class Trematoda; order Opisthorchiida; family Opisthorchiidae; genus Opisthorchis; species Opisthorchis felineus. Next base: position 189,541 of record SJOL01008935.1, on the reverse strand, counting down.
AGAGACGAAGAAATGAAATCGGTAATGAACAGAGTTAAAGTGGGAAAATATGTGAACACTTCGGACCCAGAGAAAGACCGTCAACGTATACCTAAGTCAAGCGGTTTTTTTTAGAAGAGTTTTAATCCATTTCTTGACATCAGTGTGGAGTATTTGCACTAGCATTTTGGTAATCAGTTCACCTGGCATATTTGATCTAAGGGCTTTGAGACATCAGTGCATGCCAATTTCAGGTCTACTGCGTCAGTAATCCACTAGTACTGCGAAGATCCTGCCAAGCGGAGTGGTTGTTTTTCAGGATGCCGCATCTTCAACCTTATTGACGGGACTGTGCGGTCAAAACAGACCGAGAAATGCTGGGCTATGTAGAATTGATTAAGATGTGGCGATAGGTTTTCCGGTGTGATAAACAACCGAACAGCCAGAACGAAAACTTCGGAAATTCTCCAAAGAGATGGTAATATTGGGGCGAGGAAGACAAAGTCGGGGAGGTGGACGACGATTGAAAATTTGCTGCGGCATAAGTATTGAACAAAATAAATTGGATACCAAACTAAACGAAAAGCACACAGAGGACATCGTAGCACAAGTCTTTTTGCAGTAAAGAGCAGTAGAAGTAAGCGGAGAAATAGCTTAAAAACTAATTTGGAATTCTCTTGGGAGAACGGCCTCGGGACTCTATTAGAAGAGGGAATACGGGGAAAGGATGGTGGAAATTATCCTCATTTATTCGCTAAGGCAGTTTACGCTTGCGACTAAATAACATATTTTCCGGCTTGTCGTAGATGGCCGTGGGGGGATCTCAAGCAATAACATAATCCCAACGAAATGAAACGGAAGATTCAAAACGTCAACTAAGGCGTCTTCAGGTCTTCGATACTCATTGTCTCAGAACCATTGCTCGTGTGGGTTAGTGTAGGCGAATTCGTAACGAGGCAATTAGAAAGCAAGTTTTCAGTTGTGCAACGGGTACTTCCATCGAAGAATGTGTCCAGCACCAGGAGCTGCGTTGGTTGGGACATGTGTTGCGTATGCCTAACCATCGTTTGCCGAGAATACTGTTTTCCATGCCCAACTCAGAGTGGCGTAAGCAGAGAGATGGCCAACACTTGACCTGGCAGAGGGGTATGAGGGAGATTACGAAACGTTTGGGTGCTGTCGGAGCTACTCGCCCTCCAGGATAGGGACCGCATGATCCCCAATGCTCCTGGTTGGAGACACTGCAAGATATGGCTGCCAACCGATATCAGTGGCGTTCTTGTTGCCAGTTTTTGTCCACACTGCCTGAATGAGTATCTGGAGGTGTAGGCGCCTCGGAATGATTGTAGTAAGCTGGCACTAAGTCCCTCACCTATCCACCTTTATTCTTTTCTTCACAATAAGGCTTTCAAATAAATTATGGTTGTACGGCAGCAAAGCATTAGCGTTGAACAATAATGCCATGCTCTCAATGATGACGAAGGTGGACAAGTTTGATTTGTAAGACTCTGGGTTGCTTTTTCAAAAAGCAACATGCTTCCTCTCAATTATTGCATGATATCTCACTTCATGGATCAAAACAAGGGTACTTAGTTTTTCAAGCACCTGAATACAAAAACGACTTGGTTACTTGGCCACTAGTGTGGAAAACTGTCAACAAAGAACCCCTTGCGGTCAATAATAAAAAGTTCTGGGTTGCATCGTACCTTCCATTAAAAAAAATTGGCCTACAGGTCACGGGAGTTGAAATGAAACTAATGAGATGGAACATTCTGCTTTGAAGATGATTAGCGGAAGCTTTCCTCTTGGAAGAAGGTGTGCCATTGGCACATTCCTTATGTATCTAAAGTCTCAGAGACATGGGTGCAGGTAGATAGCCCGAACAGTCCTGTCGGAACCAGCGCTTGTCGACTATTGGCCTTTGCTGTAATCCGTATGTTTGAGAGTATTTTACTGGCACTTGAGTAACTGAGACAAAGCTATGGGTAAAACCTTGTCGCTTAGCACACATCTGTCTCAACTACTAACAGTTTGGGTAGAACATGCTGGTTTTATTCACCCTTCACTAATTTGTTGAAAGATTAGTCTTTTCTTCGCTTGTGATCATTCCTTTCAGCCTTTTTGCCGGTCTATTTTGTTTTTTAGAATCAAAAGCAAGCACTAGGCTCCAAAAGCTCTGTTTCCACCACTACGGTTGCCGATTTCAGATAAGCCTTCGGGACAACTGGCTTCTTTTTCATTTTCCCTTAATTATTCGTAGTACAATGGAATTCCGTTTCGTTTGTGCATGACCTTTGTCACCCTTGATCAATGAAATTTTGTTTAACTCGACGTTTCGTCCTTGTGCCTAAGGCTTACGCAACCTATATCTGGCTAGTCTGACGCCACTGTGGTATGGAATTGTGAATTCTCGTCTCCTGGTGTTTTTTCTCCATGTGCCTGTGTTTAAACTTCAATCGATATTTGGTTCATTTTTTACCAGTCTTGATGTTTTACGAGATGGAAATATGGATGAGAGTCAAAAACATTTCCCCCAAGCGTAAAGAATGTGGATTTTACATATTTTCCCCCAGTCAGATTGTAAAATACTTTTGATGGTATGACATTTCTGGACGTACTTAAAAAACAGCCAAGAAAAAGTAGCGGAAATATCCTTTGCGGAGTATCACAAAGTGTGTCTGTCGTAAAGTTGAACGGTACGTCATAACATGTGCAAGCATTTCTTTGAGACTTTGCTTCACCTGTCGGTATACTGACTGTTCGCGAACAGTTGGGCAGTAGATCGCAAAGCAAGAACAAGTTTAATAATTTGTCTTGTGAGGTTGGAATCTCCTTGGGGTAGTTCTCTAATACAACAACGAATTAAGAACTACCGCCACATGACTTACTAGCCCCCGTTCTTTGAAGTTATTTACAAACGCTATCGGGATCAACAAAGGCGGTCAGAATAGGCTGTTGAAGGACCTGGAACATAGATATCTTCTGGTGAGTGGCAGGACTCAGGATTAAATTTATGAGCTACCCAATGATCGTTTACCATATAGATGTTTCAGTACATTTCAAATCTCGCCCGGCAAATTCGTTTTTCAATTGTTATTCTGACAAGAAGATAAATAAAACTGCTGCTTTCCCGTTTGACGAAGTGGCAAACACGCATCATCTATGCAGACTGAAAAGCCTTGTATGTCATAGGAGTCGGTACATTTTAGGCAAGGAAATGCTGTCAGCTTGAAAAGCGGTGGTTGAAAACAGACAGCATACGTTAAGGCAGAATTCGGGGTAGTCCGTTAGGATGCTGGCATTAGGGGAAGGACTCTGTGTTAGAAAATGCGAAAGTTGGTAGAAGCACCATATCCCTTGGAAGAGTAAATTCTTCAAACGAGCAGCCCCCTATGAAAGGGATCAGGTTAGTGGGCGTGATGGATGTCAACAATGTGACCTGTAAAGGCGTATGATTGTTCAACTGGACCTTTCAAGCAGCAGCAAAGAGAATGTTAATAAATTTAGCGGAAACCACCTCAATTCTAAGTTACTGTTGATGGACCCAAGTGGGTGTGGACAGTTGCATTTTTAAAGAGGTCATGGAGACTGTAATCATTTGCAATTGTATAATCGTTCTAAATATCATGTCTAGGATGTGTTCGTCAGAACAGGTTAAACCGTATCAGAGGACAGCCACATTTATCGGGTGTCATTAAATCCTCTTACGGGCTGTTGGATAACGTCTACGTGGAAATGAAACCAAAAAAGACGTGAAAGTTTTAACAGTGTAGACAACTCCAAGTTAGTGTTGTTTGATTATAACGACCAGAAATGAAATAGATACACTTAAACTGCCCGCCAGGGCTTAATGAGTGTCGGATTATTCGTGGAATCAGCCAGTTTCGAACGTAGAATAAACGCAAAAGCTCACCGCTGTGTCTTGACTGAGAGCAGCCTGACCAACAATATGACCGTGATTCTGTGCATACTTTAGCATAGCTGAGATGTTTGCTTTGTGCAACTACTATGATTCTTCTCCGGCGACCATCAAGCTGATCTCAAAATACCCGTCTAAAATATACTCATCCCAGAAATTTTCTATCACTAAATTCGGCTAGAGGTGCCTCCACAAAGCCACAAGACGACTAGTCCATGCTACGGCAAAATAACTGCTCAATTACTCTTTGTTTAAATGAATCGAAAAGTCCCTACCTTCCAAATAGCATCGGCAGGTGTTGAAGATTAGTTTTGACACACTGAACTGAAAAAATCAATTGGGCATCACTTCATTAATGACGAGCTTATTCATTTACTATTCTAATACCTCTGTATCATTATGAATGCTGTTCGCAAGTAACCTTCCGTTATACTCGATGGATATTTCAGGATCTCTGTAATTCGTCTGTGCTGCGACGTTTCCAGAGAACACTGCTTCCCGTTTTGGGCAAAAAATATGCTTGCCGGTACTTTTATGATCAAGTGGCTTTATGTTTGCTGGAGAACAGTCTTCTCGATGCCTTCAATGCAACTAGATGGAAATGTGTCATTATTAATAGGTTACATACCTCTTCAAGAAGGCTAACCTACAATTCGTGTCCCCCGGTGGATTTTTCAGTCACTGCGTGTATGCCCCAAATCATCCATTAGATTGGAACATCCAAAATAATGGAAAAAGTGTAGCATGAATCAAATCTGCTGAAAGCACTCGGTCGTGAATCATGTTGAACTTTCTTTACTTTTAATTAACTTGGAGCTGACCCACATCAATGACCGAACCTAAAACATACGGAAGAAGGAAACGTTCAGCCGTGGCGATTCTGCCCACGTTTTATTACTGACATGGTATATGTTCCTCTGATTCGATTCAGCACTCATGGATTACCACTGCTATAAAAGAACTCGCTTTCTTGAAGGACTGAGCACGCAGGTAACAGCTGTGCGTTTCTTCCCGCCTGGTCCAAGCCGGACAAATCGCCCCTACCATTCGGCGGGCTTTTTAGTGCACGGTGAGAAGAAGACTTCTATACATGTTTATTCTTATAACAAGCTAAGTTGAAAAATAGTTGGAAGGCTACTGTAACTGTTCAACTATAATCGTGGATGACGTAATTCGTGAGGACTTGTTCTTGAACCTTTACCATCCGAGAGGCGTTTACTTGGTGACTGATGCTCATTTCCCCTAGATGAAGCTTAGGAGGTAAGTCGTTCAGCAAAAAATGATGTACCTCGGTGGGAACGGTTCAGTATTGCACCCCACTCAACGTTCCTAATTGCCCGTGGAAACCTGGGGACTGCGCCTACCTGATGAGCCCCAAGAAGAGCTAAACCAGTCGTGAGCTGTCCAAGAGTTTCCAGCAGTCTTGTGAGTAGTTTCCCCTATGAAAATATACGGCGATATCTCGAATGCCATACTACCTGAACACTAGGCGGTCTTTATGCAGTACATTCAGTTGAAAAATACCATAAACGAGAGATTCAGCTGAGTCTCCCGAGAAGTGAATTGATTTGTAAGGTGACACTTTGACGGCTCTGGTGGCCTCTGACTGACTTATTCTGAGTGAAGCTGATCGCTAAATGCCTATCACTACTTTGACAGTTTTACCGCTATATCAATTGCGCGGTTTATTGCTTTGGGAAACTCGTGAAGCCATGCAAAACCCTTGACAAATAGCTAATTTATCAAACTGCCAAGCTTCTTTTTTGTGACTGGCTTAATCCGATAACAAAATCACTTATCTGGCAAGCACTGCCTCAAATTGTTGCGTAGCCAACGCCTGAATTGTATTCAATGTTGTCGCCATTATCAATTGGCCCTATGTGTACACAGCTCGTCCTGAGACTAGTTCTGAATCGGACTGATCATGCAAGATGCTTGGTGTCATTCTTCAAGTTCTCTTATATTAACGTATCACTTTAAATCTTGTAACGAATTCCAGCTTGACTACCTAGTAACAAGAAGTGTAGTGTCTTCCGCCATGGAGCACATTCCCAATAGATTCTCACCTGGTGTGTCCGATATACTGACAAGCAATTGTTTACATTATCATTCATCCAAACTGACGATACGGTTACAGCGAGCAGAAAGCCTCACCCAAACTCTTCTAACGCATGAACAAGCTCGATAATGAGTTTGCCGGCCTAACGCATCCATCAACAATTTTAAGTACTTCTATAACGTGTGTAAGTCAGACGGTTCCATCAATAATTTAACAAAAGTTCAATGACCGAAAAAGATACTCATACTTAAATCCAACAGAACCTACGATACCGAATCTACACTAGTTCTGTTGCTCAAAATATGCGTGAACATACTGACCAAACTTTCACAGCTCTGTTGCACCACCTGATAATACCAGATTGGAGATAAGACCAGTTGGAGAAAGAGATGCCAAACTATTGACTAACTACTTTCAAGTATGTTGTTTTGTAGTTATCTGAAATGTTTCTGTTACCGAAAGTCTTGTCAACCGGAAGGTTGAAGATACAGATGAGTTCGACAGCCGAAACCTGTGCTCTGCAATGGACGCCGTTGTATGCCTTCTGCAGTCGGATTTTGGCACTCAACTAAGAGGCTGAAACTTTACGTGTATTATCCCTAAATTAAAACGAAAGTCATTTACTCTGTTAACCAACAAATGCTGGCCTAGTTTTTGCAGGACGATACATTAATCACTGTTTAATCTAGCTTGTACTTGGATATTTTGCTAACGAAACCCCATGCACATGCCTAGAAAACAAAAATTCCTCCAATTTACCAACATAAACAAAGCGCCAAGTTATCTTCCTTCTGTGTCCATACATGATTTTCTGTGACATTGGTGACGCTGTGTGGCAGTTGCAGCCATTCTAGTTGAACAGCTCACATGGAACTGCAAGCCTGCGTGAACAAAATTTTTGAGGGCGAATCGAGAATGGCCTTTTCCACCCAATTTATGAAATTTTCAAGATAATTCATCCACACACACTTTAGGTATGGTTAGTTACTTCCTTATTTCTTCACCAAATGTGGTTGAGAAACTCGACTTTCAATAAACTGGAAGCAAAATGCCCAAACACCAATCCATCATACACATGCTTTTTAAAGTCTAAAAAATATCATATTCACTGGCGATTAGTGCTTTCCAGATCGGAGATTGCAACGTGTCTCTGAGCGCAGTTGAAACTTGAGAGCTTTAGTTTTGGGGTCAGTGAATCCTTTGTTCTATTTTAGTCCAGGACACATCCCTTTGATGCACACAACTCGAGTGTATACTGATCTTTGCCATTTTAATGATTATTACGCAATTTTTCTATACAGTTCTATTTCATACGCTGAGCTTCTATCTTTTGGACGCAACGGACTATTATTGACTCAACTTGAGTGTTTCAATTTCTAGGTCAAACGTCTCATCCTAAACTGTTGAAACTGATAATATTAAACCATTTTGCTGGTAGTGCAACTTTCTGGAGAAATAAAATCAATTACTACACTAAATCATTAAAGAAATAGACCGTTTTCATTATTTAACCCTGCAGAGCAAAAATTAAATTTAGAAAAAAATGCAGCAAAGTACCACAATTTATAATGATACCTTCCTGCCCACCGGCGTACAAGGGCAATGTACGAAGAGAATGAGTGGCTTCAACTTTTAACAAATTCTCTTGCTACGGGTCTGCAATCGAACCATCAGCATGCACACGGCGCTGCCGAAACCGCCATACCGCCTACAAGACTTATCCCAAACAGTCTTATTAGGTGTCGTTGATTAATTTTCCACCATCGTAAATACTGACGTTTACTCATAGGTGTTTCTAAACGCCCTTTTGAGTGTGAACCTATCGTGAAGCGAAAACCAAATGGTTAATCGATATCGGCATAGCAACAAGATCTCAAACAGTGAATCCTTGGGCTAGGTTAAAAACAGGGGACTCGTTGTGTAGCATGTTGTTGTCATTCGATCACATGGCTTCATGCTTTGCGACTATCTCAGAACAATGGATTTTGACTTCATAGAAAGTCCACACACGTCTGGATACTGGATGTCATCCTTCTTGTGTAGGTTGAGCGCAGCTCTTTCTGAAGCACAGCACTTTCGTTAACCAAATGCGGAGGCAAAAAGCTTTTATGGTAGTGCAGATCTTCATTTGATTAAAACTTTTGGGATAATATCAAGCAAAGAGTAAAACAGTTATAAAGCTCACAAAATGTTTCCAGTTAGGCCCCCCTGACGAAAATGTGTAGAATGTTCTGGGCAACAAAACTGTCCGTGAGCTAACGCAGATACAGTTTTGTTCAATTTGATGTTTTTCGCTATCCGTTAGCTAGACGGTGATCGCCTTCACTGTGGACATCTCGCATGCACTCAAGCAGGCTTTAGAACAAAGTCAATCGCTATTGGTATAAGTAAAGTCCACAAGGTTGCATATTCTCCTTCGAAACAAGCGACTTCCTTATAAAGGCTTACTGAATCAAGCGTTTGTATGCCTGACTAGAGAGACTCCGTCGCCTTAGAATGCTGATGAGTAGAACTAAGGGTAAGATAGATGTCAAATACTTTGTTGAATATGACTGGATAAGACCTAATCGCACAACAATTTTTGCCACATTTTTACGGATACCTTTTAAATCTAAATGAAATGGTGATTTTTGAAAATGAGGTCAGAATGTCATTGATATCTTAAGGTTTTATTTCCCGCTTGGCAATGTACACTTCCAACCTCCAATTGGTTCGGATCTGTATACCATGTTGGTCCGTGGTTTGATGGAAGCATTAACTACGACGAACTGTGTCCCATCAACAGCGGTACACAGAAAACCAAACTGAGGGGAGTGAATGTAAGTGGCTCTTTTATACAGCATGGAGAAATACACGGTCATTCCTTTATTGGCGGCGTACAATCATGGGTCGTAGGTCTGTATGCCACTAAACAGGTTGCCTGGCTGTGCCAGCATCTGGTTAGATCAAGAATCAATCGTTCTAAATGACAGTAGCAAATTTCAACGAATACCATATTTTCTGAAGTCCGTTTGGTGCAAAATCCTAAAAATCAATAAGTGAGTCACTATTCACCTTAAATTACCCACCAGGCGGTGGGACGGTTTTCCATTACGTTTGACAGTTCTAGTCAGAATGACCCGATTTTTAAAGAAGCGTCTGTTTATGTTTTAATTAGCATCACGATAACACTAAACATTCAGTCAAGGGTGCAAAATCCAACCAAAGTTAACTTCCATGACGTCTCGCCGTACAAAATTCACTTTGCAATAATTGTATCAGTAAGAGCTGTCCTAACAGTCTGGATGAGCTATTCGGCTCTTCGCTCAATTATAGCTCAATCAGCACAGCTCCATCCACTGTAGGGGCTCGGTACGGAGAATGCCATACTTACATGTGTTTATATGTATGATTAAATACTTATTTAGTCCTTTAATGCCGTGAGAGAATTTTCTGGTTAACTTCCTCAGTCACGTGTTTTAGTTAAGCTGAAGCTTATTCTGAACCTGGAAGTAGGTGTTACCCAATTTTGGCTAGCAAGCCAGCGTAATAATAGTCACCTCAGGACAACGTTGAATTAAATGGAGGGATGAACCACAACACTCAAAAGCATACAGACCAAATTTTTGCACATCAGGATAAACACGTTGTTAATATGGAAGCGGAAGACTAACAAACTACCTGAGGACTATCTGTGCGTAAAAATAATTTACCATAGATTACATAATAGTGGGCAAAATTTTCAGTCAATCCAGGCCTCTTAAAAGATTTAGCGATACCCTCACTACCTTACTGAAACATGTAACACAATAGCACAGTGAGTGAAACTGAGTGCGCTGCATCGACTATATAGGCTACCCTGATTTACTTGCACTAAAATGGGCTGGCATCCGTTTACGAAGTTACCTGTCACATGAAACCAGACCGAAAGCCACACTTGAAATGCAGTGAATCAATGGGCATTCAGCTGCCCACCGTGTACGTTGTGTAAACCCAATGGAATATGATCAAAAACCGAACAAAAGTGTAAACATTTGAAGCCATCTCCACGCCCAAATGATTACACATATTTTACGAATTATGTAAGGGGTACTAGACAGTTGAAACCCACATTCTAATGGAGAGGAGCCTGATAACCTTTTACCCTAACAAGATATATTTATCACATGCATGTGGCTAGTTATTTAATCATGAACGGTGAGTTTACAAAAATTTGCTTCAAGCACCGTTTTACGTTGAAAACTTAAAGTCGTCCAGAGGGTATAACAGAATATGTGCATAAAACAAATGATGTAGGGATAACTGATGCAAAATAAATGGAAATACAAAAAATATATGCACGTAAAATCCAGCATGACATACATCCCTTGAGTAATTTGCATTCAAGCACTTGGCTATACCTTCTTATTCCGTACCAGAGGGTTAGTCCGAAACAACAAATCAAATGAAGGCTGAGTATGATATGGTCTTTGTGCATGTAAAATTATGGGTTCAAATTTCGAGTCGGCTTTTGCCAAACGAAACCAAACACAATGTTGGACGATTCGCAGGGGTTGTTTCTGATACTTGGATATTACGTGAATGAGTTGCCATCTAAACAGAATGCGACCACCAATGTACGGGAGCCCGGATATTTGTGAGGCCGACTTATCATTTAGTCATTCGAGAGGGCCATTTGGGCGCTAGTACTTAGGCACAAAAGTTACATTTAACCGTACGCATGGTTGAAAATGGAGTTTTGTACTTTCGTCAACGCAACATATTATGGAAGAAAAACAAACATATTGTAGACAGTACATAATTTCGGTGCGTACAATGCAAGAGGTGAATTTCTCCGTATTCCTTCAGTTGCATACTACAAGATAACAAAATTCGCGAGCAAATAAATAGTTTTTACCCATTTTCTGTTCGTGCCTGTTCGCTCAAGAGAATCAACTTGCTTTACATCGAGCGTCTTCTCACTGGAAGAAAAGTTGTTGACGTGATTTCGTACAGTGTGGCGCCCCGTAGAATATGCCCAAGCTTTTGTTGCTCCATCCATTGCTTCATCAACATTTTAGCATTACCAAGTAAATATCTTGAAATATTCACAAAAGCTTTTCCCTAAGGGTCACAGCGGAAAATATCCTGTTAGTTACTCGGAACATTTAGCATCAGCAGCTTATCAGCGTCATTAATCTGACACCGAGAGGGGTATGAGCTACATTCATCAGTTCATTCTGCGAACCGAGAGCTAAATGACAAGCAGAGTATTCAGTCTGCGGGTGCTACGACCCAGCGGGCCCTAAAATACTGCAAGGATATATATTTAGCCTTATTTATTTATTTTTATAAGTTGTTTTTACGGATTTATTAACCTTGACACTGGTAGTGCATCCCATCTATCGCCGAGTGGGGGGCATCCTTCCATTTTGTACGTGCTGCCGCTAAATTGGTCCACCTTACTATATGGAAGTGTTAAACTATTGGTACCAGAGGGAATGGTGGCACCGAGAGGATGGGTAAGTTGGGCTTCTTGAAGGACTAATGCCTATGAGTGTATAGATCAGGAAAAAGTAAACGGTAATAAACAGCTTGGGAACCGAAATCTTAGTGAGGGCATTTTCTAGGTAACCAGTTCGTAATTACCACCGTCAAAAAAACATCGACTCAGTTCATTAGCAAACTACACTAGGATGCCCATATGTGGGCGTAACAACTAAAAAACAGGTTTTTTGTGTGTTTAATTTATTCTGTTGGTTATGTTAAAATAGCTACCGCGGGTGCTTCAAATACTGAGAAACTGATACTTGGGGTGAAATTGCGGGTTACTATCGTCACCAAAGTCTGTTAATTTCAACGGACTTATTTCGTATTCCTTGATAGACTATTTTAGCTGGCGGAGATTTCCGGGTCACCGAAGTGTAAATAAGTAAGTAAGTAAGTAAGTAAGTAAGTAAGTAAGTAAGTAAGTAAGTAAGTAAGTAAGTAAGTAAGTAAGTAAGTAAGTAAGTGTAACTACATGCCACGCGCTCTTAGGTCGTACCCTAAACTTAATTTCTTGTGTTTTACTCCATTTCCTGTTGCAGTAGATGCATAATATAATGCTACACTACAATAAAAGATCTAAAGTGCTATGTTGGTATAATCAGCTGTAAAGCCTGTTGCTGGTAGTTTTGAGTGATCCAATATTCCCAGCAAAATTGTTACCAGGAGAAAGCAAAGCAGTCTAAAATGATTTTCTGTTATAGTTCCGAGGTCCACACGTGGGATTCGCACCTCAACAAACACTTTCAACATGTCATTTTCCTTCACTGTTTTCTAAGCTAAATATAGTTCTGCAATAGGTTATGAAATTAGGATAGAATGAAAGTATAAAATGTAAGCGAAAAACTTCAAAGTTATAAACAATACCACACCATACGATATAGTATGATGTTACGATAGCAAAATAATGTATGCCTTGATATATGGCATATAACATCAGTAAAGTGCATAACATGTGCATATAAAAGTGGTGTATCTTTACAATATATGAGGTATTGGAAGTATAAATAACTTCTTATAAGATGGAAAAATTAGTACGTTTATGTATTGGGTACTCTAATATTTTATGCTCTGCTTGATGACAACCAAGTGATCTATATCTCAAAGAGAGGTTGAAAACTTCTGCGCATATATCCGTTATTCCGTTTTCTAAATCTTCAGCACAATTCGTGAGCTTCTCATTAATAATAGTATTTTATGAAATTGACACACAGTGCCTACGCACAGGCGGGAGTCCAAGTAAGTTCATATGCGTTGCTATACAATGCCTATCCAAGAGCAAGTGCATTTAAGGTTGTGTGGTTGTTCCGTCGAACACGGAAATGGAACGGACTTCAGCAATAACAGAAAAACGCTAAAAACAATTGTTGTGCTTATTGCTGTTGAATCGATCAGTAAGGCGAGAAATTTCATTGGATACTTTACGCTCTCTTCTACATACAGCTAAAACACATTGGCAATCAATAATATATTTGATTTTGCGAGTCAATAAAAACTCGAAGCTGGTAAAATGTTGCTTCTGGAGGAGGAGAGGAGAAATATCCACAACCGAATCGCCAGGAGGACATTATGCGTCAAACATGAAATTTAAAACACTCGAACTTTTAGTGCTTTGACATTTCATAGTAAGCAGGATTATTGCAACTCACGTTGCGAAGGGTTTGCATGTATCACTTTTGTATCCTGTCAGGCATTTCCATCTTTTTGGGCTTTTCTATTTTACGACCATACTGTTATATTTAGCAGTTTTTCCCAACCAACTGCGCAAAAAACTCGTATATCTTTCGTGTATCTTCCTGTTGTCAAATGAAACGCAGATACTTCATGTCCCAAGAAAAAGTAAACACCTTTTAATTTTATGGGGTTGCGGAATAATAGTCATGGTGACTAGCATGAAATTTTGCATACACAGTATCAGAGACTTGACACTTAAATCCACCCAGCTCTTTGAACGTACTCGATGCAAAATTCTACTGACGATATTACAACTTAAGGGAACGGAACCCCAGGCAGACTGGATTCCAAAAGCAATAGTCCTTCGGATCGCGCATGCTTATGCTTCCTATTAAAAACTGCGTGTATTAGGTAATAAACTAACGGAATTCCCGAGATACAGCTTATTTTGAACGCTCTTCCGAACGAAGTCTCATTTTCTATTTAAAAGAGGTATTGATACGAGACGTTTTATTTTATCTACCATCGAAGTTCCACTCAATTGACGATCTAGCAGTTTTTAGTGACAATGAAGCTGTGTGTAACCAACGGGGTTTTTGTTGACTTTTACCAGGTCCATTTCCGTCAGACGTTGTTGGGTAAACAGAAAATAGCATGCATTTGTCTATCCGAAATCACTGAACCGCTGTGCTAAACTACACTTCTGAGACCTCCACTTAGCATCCCACAAAATTTGGACTGAACACAAGGGGTCGTCACAAACAAACGCCGCTTACCAGTTAATGTTTCATTCAAAGAAAGTACCCCACGTAAATCTGATTGAGTATAGTGCGTGTTTGTTCAATAAATTTCTGGACTAAAGTCGTGGAAGAACGTACTTGCAAATGTATTGCGCATGAAAAATTCTGCTAGATTGAATTTTCTAGCAAAACGTTTCTGAATATTCCTAGAACACTAACTGACACAGTAAAGATATTTCTGCTAGACGACACCTAAATTCAAATAATCGCGTGACCTAAATTTGTCACTGGCATCTGTTGTATACTTTCCGCGTATCCTGGCTTATTCCGTGTGACGTTTGGTTATTTCCTCCAACAAATGCTCCCCAAAAAGCGCTGACGCCGATCGATCTACAGAAACCGAAATAACGCTGATTCATTTTCAGCCACAACATATACTAATTTCGTTTTGTTCGCTTTATCTTAAGACAAACACTTGAGCACACAACAAAAGGTGAAAATTCGTTTTGCTTTTGTGCCAGCAAAAATTTAAAAAAAGTATTTCTCCATTGTAAATAGGTTAAACATCTATAGATTGATTGTAGTTTCTGTTAGTTTGCCTATTTGCGGAATTTGGTCATTTGTCTACACGCGTTTTATCACCATCGAAGTGGATATACCCAGCCTATTAACTGGCTAGATACTTCAATGTTCGAGTCCATACGTAACATTTGTGGTGTGACGGGAAAATGTGTTGCTTCTAATAGTATATTAGCCTATTTTCCCTTATTACAACGTAGCAAGGCATAAAAAAGGACACAGTAAACGATTTACTATTTCAGCAACTTCTGTGCCGAAATGCTTGCAGTGCCTCGACCCCATGCACCATTTGCTATGACAACGGCCTCTTGTGATTGTAGACCTCTAAGTAGTAAGGATGTATGCTTCAACTCACTAATCCAAGGGACATTATTCTCACACCCGTCAACATCCCGATCTTGCAACTATAGGAGGAATTATAATGAAACACCACAACTGGTAAAAGATAGGTAGCAATCTCAGAACGTAACAGAGAAATAAATGTAAGTCTGTCTCTGTCTTTCGATATCCAAACCAGTAAGTCATCAACACTCCAGTAAGATACAGAGCGTTTACAGTGATTTAAATATATACCTCGGTTAGGCAGAAACATGTTTAACTTTAACTGGCCAATAGAAGTTGCTAGTGACATACGTGTGTCCTCGCTGATATATTACATTGTAGCTATTTATATGATAGACTTTTTTGGTAACATGAGACTGTGGTGTTAAAAGTCAAACTTTCCTATTTATGAGAAGCATATTAGTCAACATCCAACATGAGTTCATTCACCATAAGCAAGCGCAGCAAACTTAAAAACAATCGGTTTTTTAATACTGACTGCATTTTCAATCACGCACTTATATTCAAAGTTGAACTTAAAAGTAAAATGTATATTAATATCTTGTTAATTACGTCTTCTAACGGTTTTGACGAAAAGGATAAAAGAAACTCAAAGTTTCGTTATTAGAAGGATGACGTTGCTGTGAAGTTTTAAATTTGCAAAGCGCTTCGTTATGCTACTGAACTAACGGAGTGATACACGACAGTGACCGTACTGACAATTTACAAATGTGGTGTGGATACCATAATACACTGCTCTTCGGCAGCCCACGACCGGTTTCGCCCTTCTTGGGGCTCATCAGGTAGGCGCAGTCCCCGAGTTTTCGTCAAACTTATGTTCTACTTGGAACCGAATTGCACGAAATTAGCGAAATGCATTCATGTACAAACCAATTTGGTTTTGCGAGAGACTTACCTGGAGCCCAGTAACTGAATGTGCTGTACCAGGCCACCTCATGTTTCACTTGGCACAACATTCGAGATATTGTGATACACGTATAGACGTAATACATTATTCAGTTGCTTAAAAACATTGCAAACAAGAGATTCAGCTGGGTTCCAGGTGAGTCTCCCGCAAAACCCAGTTGGTTTGCAATGAGTTTATTGTGCTAATGATGTGGAGAAATTCAACTTTATCAGCCGGTTGTATGTGGCCTTCTGTATTCTTCTGCAATCGCCGATACAGTTTCGTTTATCCGATTGGATTATTTAACCGTGGCTTAATGAATACAGGGACCATTGACAACCCACCGTTCAGTCCACATAACGTTCAGTCTGAAAAAAGAACGTTGTTCCCGTTCCCATAATTTTTGTTGTCTTTCGGCCTTGATATTATGTGGAACTTAGCTTATAAAGATATTACCAATAAGATATTTTAGCCATGGTTACTTAAAAAAATCCTCACAGATAAAGCCATATTTCATTGGTCTTGTTTTGTTCCTGCATTTGGAAATGAACATTCATAGGAGGGATGGCTTCATCAAAAATCCTCATGTCCAATCAACTCGTAATGCGACTTACTTCCACCACGAATCCTTTACAGAGAGAAATAATGCGGTCTGAGTGAAATCGTCCAGAAGATTCTGAAGGCAATTTTAAGGCTTGTGATAGCTTTTACTCACTGACTACCATTGAATAAAGGCGCGGCGCTGTCATCCGATCCAGCGTTGTCAATTTCCTTTGAGAATAATTCGCTTAAGCTTTTCACCACGTCTGCCATTCAAACCGCACTGTCCGATGATTTCGTGCCTCAGTATTATCTTCCCATCTGTTCTTCATTTTTCAATTGCGTAAAGTGTTCATAACTGCTGTTTGCAAGGATCCAAGGCCGACATAAGTCTACAAAACAGGTGACTTGTCGTACAGAGGGTTTTGAACTCGGAACTAGGAGACCACATATGTCTAGCTCATAACCCTTTTTTTGGTAATTCAGTGAATTCAGTTTTAATTAGGGAAGCACGAAGGTGTGGATGTTACTAAAAATATTCCAACTTAAGCAAGAAAATTAGGAAAAAACTTGACAAGATAATGAGGACCTGCTATAATTGGGTTTGCTTTGGACGGCACTATAATCATTCTCCGTTCGATTCACTGGATATCGAGCGTTTAAAAACACACAAAAAGACTGTGACATGGAAAGTCACACTTAACCACCTGACTGAAAGACCAACAAACTTGGGGATTACAGGTTAGCGGGTTTTTTTGTCTTACGAAGGGAACCAAATTAACCAAGTATTCTGCAAAATGTGTGTGCACTATGCTTCAGTATGCAATAATGTCGCTCAGTAAATAACATCTTTGGCTTGATTTCGAAGGACTTAATCTCAAAACCCCGCACAGGGCTTTTCAGATTGTCTGCCAGGTTCCGAAAAACTCCACGTATGTTGTTTCGCTATTACGCAAACAATGATGTGTCACATAACTTCTGTGTCATTTCACACAAAACAATGCACGATTTTTTTGTATTTCCATCCACAAATTCATGACAAGAAGAACAAGGACTCTAATTACTTTACGCAGAGGTGTTCTACAGGTCAGTAATTCATATCACGTGGAAACTTTGATCTCACATATGGAACCCATTACCAAATCGTTACAATTCACACGCGACTCCAGACACATGGCCATCAAATCAGACTAAACAGTCAGTCACATCAACGTTACTCCAGTTCTTACGATTTTATACCCTTAGATTAGAGAAGGAGCAAACCAAAACGGTGTGTTTGATAACCCAAAACATACTTCGGAAGAATACACAGCTATCTAGGCCATTATATAAGTGTCCTATTTGGATTTACTGCTACCCAACTGATCCCGATGTATACACAAATTCAGAAACGTATCATAGGCGACACTAGGTCACCACCAACACTAAAACCTCACTCATTCACGTCACATCCGATTAACACAGTAGGGCTGTTCTGTTCTGATCTGAATTGTGGTGTTTGGAAAAAACCTGGCAACCCTACTCAAGGGTGAAATAAGCATGAGCCATAAACTGATATTCATAGCGCTCATTTACGTCATCTACGTTGGATGCAATTTTATGAGCGGGTGAGTTGATGCATGAGGTAGTGCTGAGCATTACTGAAAAACGGGCTGATGTATTGGATCATTACAACAACTTGTGATTTTCCGATTGCGTCTAACAGGTATTTCTCCTGGTTATGAGTAAGGTTGTGAAAAGCTGACCCACCGCAAATGTAAACACGAATAGGCCGAGTTACAGTAATCAGCAGTGTAAGCAACATGTAGCTGAGAGAGACATGTTTCTTGAAGGAGATTGGACTGAAGCGATCACAAGAGACCACATGAAAGATAAACATAGAAAGAGATGGACATGCTTTAACTTGGTGCTCGTAGTAATGCTGCTGGACAGAAAGATGATCTTTTTGAATAAAATTAGCGTTTAACGCCTTGTTGCGAACAACTGGATATAATGAAAACAGACCGCGAAAGCAAAAGGAGGAACAGGATTTTTAATTTAAGTTTGACCCCGTTTGCTTGTTGAAGTGTGATATGTTCACAGGTCTGCGTTGGCCTGACTGTCCACAGACTTACAAGATTTGGATACGTCGGATGAAGTAACCAAGCTCAAAAACAGAAAATGCATCGCTTTACCTTAGATTTTTTTATTAGCAAAGAGAGTGTGAAAACGCCGGAACCTACGGTCGAGCCATTGTTTTCCAATCAAACGATAGTTACTTTGTACAGCCCGGTGAGTTCGGTCCCTGCAGTCATCCCAAATGGGTAGATATAATTTCTTCGTCAGACTGCACAATTTCAGTAACGCTCAAATGGAACTGCCAAACAGATCAAATTGACGGCAATTCATTTTTTTGCAAAGCAGCTTATCACTGTGACATCCGATGGTCCCAAACTATCCTTGCTAACAAGATCAAAAATGAAACCAGTGCTGACCATTCTATGTCAACAAATTTAGGTCCAAAGTGCACGGGTGACCACAAAGTGACTTGCACCACCGACCTTGCAGGAGCTTATTTTTACAAAACATCTGGTAAAATTAAGGCAGAACCAAGGTGATAGTGACAACCCTATGCCTGCTTTCTACGCAGCTTCACCACTTTATCAAAAGCATTTGTTTGTTTTCTAGTTGTGTTTATTGTGTTTATTGCAGTGTCATGCAGTTCTTCTAAGATACTTTAGTCACCTGAAGAAGCGGATTTAAATTTCCTACACACAACATCCACCACAACAAACATGCATTTTTCAAGTGTGTTAGATTTGGATCAAGCAAGTTCAATCCGCTACAAATAGCTAGAATCTGCCATGTTTTTTACCACTGTTGTAATTCTGTATGTAGGTGAGGAAATTCTAGTCATCAAGCAGTGTATCCCATCAGGGATCAAGCTTAAAATCTATGGAGACATTATTTCAATCAGCTGAAGTAATATCCTCAACGATGGGACAACTGCGACAAAAATATATGCACACACCATGTTGACATATCGTCGCGGGAGATTTAGTTATTGTTGTTGTTGTGTTTCACAATCGGATTCAAAATCAGTTCAGTACAATTTCAACAAAAAAGCGGGTCGCACCTTCTCTGATGATCCACCCTTTCTCTTAAGCAACATTTTCAGACTCGTTTTTCAGACCACAAAATCTGTATAATTGCTGTGGTATGTATTACACGGAGTTTCTACCGAACAAAGATTAGGGCTAAAAGGCAGCTGGGTGAAAGCCCCTCTGAGAAAAAAACATGACCTAGTTTTCGATGTGGGAGGTCTGAATAACCAAAATGTTTTGTTCAAATGTCACATTCCTTTCAGCCCGTTGTTAGCTATTTTGGATTGACTTTTCTCTTAACGGAGCGCTATACTCAGTAACGATCAAAAAACCTCCGTACGAAAGGACCAAAAAATAGAACTTTTAAAGACACGATGAACATCATTTTCAGTCGGCAGTTTCTTTTTTTGAATGGTTCCGAGCTAACCATGCGGTAAATAATTGGTGCACGCAAAAATGTTTGCATATGCAGCCGTAAAAGTTGGGTGCAGTAAACAGACCAAGGGTTAGGGTGCAAATAGGCCAGCAGTAAAAAGAACAAAAACCCTACAAATTTCCGTCTGCGCACTGATGTTTGAACCACGTGTCTCTGAGCGTCAACGATCCAAAGTGGAAAAAGGTAGACTTCCCAACATGACTGTTTTATTGCTAGGCCACACAGACCCCACAAAACAAAGGCATGGGGAATTCAAGTATTCTTCAGGTAAATGAGCCTCTACGTCACTCAACCTTATCCGTACTTAATCGTAGCTCACACACTAGGACATTCTATATTTATTATTCCAGCGATACGGTGGTCCACCTACTATTTTTATAGACCATTTGCTCGTTGACTATGTTTATTTTTTAAAGTACGTTGTAATAGGGCACACTAATTTTTCATGTGGGGGTTCAACATTTAAGTAGTGTCGCCGATACTATTGACGCAGCTGCGATTTCTTCATATATACAAAACAAATAAATCTATTCAAAGGAATTACAGTTCCTTGACAAAATGTCAGCTGAAAGTTTCTAGTGCACTTGATCAGCACGAATATTTGGCCTTCATATAGCATTCACATCGCGTAAGTCGCGGGATTACCAATTATTTTTATTACCATTAACCAAAAATCCGTCTAGTCCAGAGGTTGCAGAAACATTTTAGCATTACCAAGTTTTGATGCATGCATACGACATACTATATCGTTCAATAAATTAGACGTGACTACTCTCCTCTGCAAGAAAGTTTTCTTCTGTTGAACTGTTGTAAAATAGCCCACAACCTCAGGCGTATGGGCTGGTTGGCGGCACATATTTGGTTATATTTTGGAGTACACTGTTCAATAAAACAATATGGAAGCCATCTGTACATCGGATAGTTAAAACCTCTTATTTGATGGTTATCATAACCAACTTACTCTAGCCATAGTAGAAGTTTGTGGTTTCTCTACCACCTCCCACACTCGCCGCTGAAATTCGGCGCATTTTCCTTGCCCAAACTGTTCCGAATCAGTACTTGGCAAGCCCGCACTGGGTGTCTTTTTGATATCCTCCTCCATGCGATCTTTGCGCTGGACAAATCGCGTCAGACAGCAAGCGTCAAGTAGACACTCATTGAGGCCCCAATAATTCAGATCCTCAATGAAAGCCATTACACATACCTCGTCAAGAATATGCAGATGTCCAGTACGGTATAAATCCAGGATGGAGCTAAAAGACCGCGCCGAATGGTCAAAGTAGAACTCATTTTTCTGTGGTGAATAATCGTCACAAAGTTGCATAATTTCCAAAGGATCCATGGATAAACTTAATCTCCCTAATCTAGAATTCGGGTAATTTCCCAGTGTCTTCCACTTTATTTCATGATGTTCGCCACCCACATTCAGATGTGCTCTACTTGATCTTTTGCGCACATCGATGAGGTCACTTGTAGTTAAATGGAACGTATAACTGGCATGTTCACTCCAATGCAGGGTATCCCAGGATGTAACTCCAGTATCACTGTGTTCATGGTTATGATGATGTGGGCGTCCTGGCACGTGAGTAGCGATCCATTTTGTCGCTTTGGTTTTCAAAGACTTTGAAGTATGCCGCGCCATCTCCGGGCTAACAGTTTCTTCGGACTTGATGGCCGTGTTAGCAACCGTACGCCCAAACTCACTTCCTGAGTTGGGTGTGTAAGTGAGACAGTTTTGTAATTCCTTTTGCGGGCCACTTTTATCCATGGTTGTTGTTCACAGCTTGTGTAACAATATGCTCATCCTATTGGTCACTCCAACATTTTAGCACAAAATCTCAAACAGTATGGCCCAATGAGCTGATTCACCATTTGTGTGCATCTGTGCACAGACCTGAAGGCCGTAAATACCAAAATGTCCGACTGAAACATCAATGTGAGATATCGAACACGGCCGATTTTCTACCCGTGTCCCACACACAGGTTGGTTGACAGTCTGAACGAACTGACCAATTGGGCAACGGATCCAGTTAAAAAAAAAAAACAGTTACATGTTTGACGTTTTCTAAGCTGTTTGTTGCGCTCGTTAATATTCCTCACGAGAGCACATTCGCTTACAGAACTGGTTGCTTGGATATATATGACGGCACACTCTTTCGTTCGGAAGGAAAAGTGGTATTCTCAAAAACACCGGTGAAAAAAAGAAAACTTTTATCGCACCACTGCTTCGCAGCCTTATGTAACTAGCCTTATTCGCTCAACTTAATGCCAACAGAATATCTTAAAAGATATAGTGAGAGTAAAATTTAACCTTGGTAAATGTCGGAAAACCTCACACCATATCGTGTATATCATGTACAGAGCTCCACCTAAGAACGGACGCCACCCTGCGTACAAGGGAATCATTCACTCTAAGCAAGGTGGGCCTATACATGGGAAATAAATATTTAATCACAAATTTAAGCGAATCACTCCTGAAATTGGAGGAATCATAGGCAAATCGTAACCAACATCGAAACTATTTGTTAGATTCATTGGGCATGCCCCTAAGTCTCTGAATGAGACGTGGCATCTCACACATAATTGAGCACCGAGACCACAGCAAAGTCCCGTTGACTCGTGGAATAAATTGGTGAAGTCGCTAAGAGGTTGGTATTTTGGGTAACTAAGCAAAAGGTATACTCAAACCAGTAGGCAGTCTTCTAGCCAGTGTACAGGTTTTTAGTTCGCTCATATCTAGGGACTGTCCCACTATCCAGCTGCAAGTACCCCGGGTCAACTTACACGTTTCATGACATCACTTATTCATGTACCAAACTAAAACAGTAGTAAAGTCAGGTAAGTACTGAGGACAGTAGTCTTATCCGGTCTCCGTATTTAACGCAGTAACCCTCTGAAAATACATTTCAACCCGAGCTGTGATTTCAGCTTCTTTGAAGTTACCGGTAACAGGTAAAATTGATATCACAAGGACTACGTGCTCGGGCAAATAGCAGACGGAACACATAGCCCACATTTTGTTACCAAGAAGACATACAAGTAAATCGCTGAAGAAGCCTTTAAAAGCGCGTCAAGTGTACATCCTCTGTTTCATGAAACACGTCACTTCATAAGATTTCCTCAATATTTAGTTAGCAGAAAAGTGAAAACCCTCCTCAGAAGTTTGTTTGTCCAGTTGATATACTCAAGAGTGCCTTTT
Organism: Opisthorchis felineus; assembly: GCA_004794785.1. Lineage (NCBI taxonomy): Eukaryota > Metazoa > Platyhelminthes > Trematoda > Opisthorchiida > Opisthorchiidae > Opisthorchis > Opisthorchis felineus. The sequence goes on along the minus strand of SJOL01008935.1, from coordinate 166,600 downwards.
TTGTAACCTTCAAGGATTTTGTGTGAGGCGACTTTGGAATATTCATTTTCATTTTCAAGGTCAGGTATGCTGTTTCATCCTTATTGGGAATCATCAGCAGTGCACATCATACTGTGCTTCTGAATTTCAGCATAGAATGGTTCATTTTCAAGGACAAAATAACAATTGAAAAAGTAACAACTCTCACTGTCATCCTTTTGCAAATAGCTCAGAAGAACAAATTCACACAGTGGGGGAAACTTACGTCTGACAACTCGTCATTGACGCAGCCAGTTAACACGGCACCATGTTAGGTGGATTGTTAATTGAACAAATGGTGACTTTATATCCTGTCTAAAGTGCGAATCAACCACTTCATTGATCAGCCGCTCGTAGCCAAACGGTCAAGTGTTCAAACTATCACCTCGGAGATCATGGTTCCGCAACCATTGGAGTTTCGTGAGATGTGCACTATGGATGATTCCTACCAAGAATGAAACATCTGTACAGTGTTTCTTGGCTTCTTGACATAGATTGAGTACACTTAAGGGATGAAATCTTCACTGAAAAAGATAAAATTTCCAGCACACTGTTAATAAGTAAGCACTGATTGTGGATCCAGTCTGTCTTTTCCTCCGATGGTTTTTAGTGACCACGCCGGGATGTCACCTCCCCTATATTTACCACCACCGTGTGTTGTTAAATCATTTCGTAGTCATGCAACAGATTGCAGAAGACATAATCAAATAAGAACACAATGACGAACATTGATGATTTCCGAACCTCGTAGTCAGGTCAGTATTTATCTAGTGGTTAAAATATGAGTAAATAATAAAGTAAACCTTCAAAACTGGCCAATTAATTAGAAAACGCGGGAAAACGGACGGTTGTTTATCAAGAAAATCCTAATCGCGTTTAAAGGGACGCTGTGATGTGGTCTAGAGGGCCACTGAGCAAATGGGTCAACCGATTCGTGTCACATGACCAGGATAGACTCACAGCTTGACCGAATCGTTTTCAACAGCATATTACCGGAACTCGCAATCTTCTTGCGACTGCTTCGACTTTGCAACGCCATTGGATCGATACTGACAGTCTATTAGACACTCGGTAGATAACGCGAAACACCTCGTTTTGATTGATCTCGTGACCGGTGTCAAATGTGTAACGCGATCGAGCTTTTGGCCGAACCACTGCGTCTAGTGATGTTCCAGCAAGAGAGATGCATACGTGTTCTCTTAGCAAGTTGCCTTGTCGTGCACCGAACATATTGTGCCAAACAACAAGTTGAATGTGCATACCAACAGATCTCCTTTGTAAGGCAGATCCAAGTAAATGGGCTTATCTTCAACAGTCAGGGCAAACGGTTGGATACGGCATCCACACACGTATTCTGTGCTGTGAATCTATCTAGATAACCGTTAGCGCTGAACACGTTAGCAATGTACTTCATTTCAGGGTCCATTTTATCCGCAGAGCAAATTTGCCTCGCTCGGTCAGTCAAAGTGTAAACGTTTCTGCTTCACTGGCGCAGAACTGTGGAAGTTTGTCTACTATCCCATCCGTTTGGGCTTTCTGTGGACAGATCTCCGAATTGAACACCTGGACTAATTCAAAGTTCAAGAATTGGAAAGCGTTGTCAATTTCGGTTTCAGAGGCAAATTGAATGGAGGGTTGCGCTTGGATGAAGTTGCTGAGGATCGCTCTCGCTAGTCGAGCGTTACACTAATGGAGTTATTCCCAATAACGAAGGAATTATTATCACACCTGGGCGACATTCGCCGTAATGTACGCTGAAACATATGTTGTCCGCAACCAAAAAACCCAATCTAGGTAACGTATTGTGGATGTCAAAACGGGTGACAATATAACGCGAGACCTAACAGAAAAAAAGGTTGCTGAAGCAAAGTCCCGGATGTCGTTATGATTAGTGATTGTATGGCGAGGAGATTGTATGAATGGCTTCTACTGAACTATGAAGTATCCAAAACAGTCTTGTCGTTAAAGCCAAGTGGCGATTTAGCTGGAGGCTTCGCAGTAGGGTTTTGTATCCAATACGTGTCATGAGCTTTTATCGTTACACAGAGAAAATCGTTTGAAAATATATCAGGTTACGCCTCATGTGCACGATTTCTTACTCCAGTTCAGTCCCTAACCTTCAACTCTAGGACATGCATAAACAACCGCGCCTCAGCATCGACTAGATAGATCCGTAGCGGTAGCTGTGTTATCTTTACATGTGATCAGGAGTATATTCTTGACTCTAGTCTCAAGCTGGTGATATTAGATGCTCCACAAGGATCGAAGCAAGGTCAAACCTCCTATTTTTTTATTCAAAACGGGCTTATCGTCGTAGCTTACACAGACCAAGGTGTAGCAAATAGAAGGGAGCCAAAGTCGAGATAACACAGCAGTAGTGTTCTTTTTAGACGGTGATTGCTTTCAAAGCTGGGCAAAACTTCGCTGTCTGTAAAATTCATTGAGGTAGTTATCCAAACCTATAATCTTCTGTGTTGTTAATATAGCTGGGAACCCCCCGGGGCAGGAGCATTGCATAAATAACATAGAATATTAGGAGCCAGGATTGTGGCATTCGACTAAAACCTCAATTAAACCAAATATTCACACTAGCTCATAAAATGAAAAGATCGAATAAACGCTTCGGACCCTTTCCCCCAGATCATACATTCGCTGACCGGTTTAAACAGTCAATAAATTTGAGCATAGGGATGTTCTTGGTATAATCGGCTGCTGACTTATTCAGACACCTAACTAATCTAAATCTTCATGTTTTGTTGGTCGAGTGGCAGTCTATTCTTGCAGCGGACCCAATATTTACCGAGGTATTTGGTCAGCACACAAATGCGCCGGAGTCTGAAAGCCTGGAAATGTTAACCAGAGTCTCAGAACCGGACCACCTACTTAATCTCATTTAGTATCATTTACGGTGAGATCCTTTCGTGGATAGGCTTTTCGAGACCTCATCCATATCCAAGACCTAGTAGTTATCCGTTTCTTTAGAAGAACTGGTAATAATTCGAGATTTCAGATTGGAGTCTACGATGTACATTTAAAACTTCTGACTACCTTGAGAATGATGCTGTTTTGTAACTTAAGTCTGCAGCAGAATCACCTGAAGTCGTGGATACCAAGATGTTCGTAACTGCACGTTTGTTTGAATGCTTCTTCGACTGTAAGATGCTACGGGAAAACAAGAAAAACAGATATTTCCCTGTTTGCTTTCAGTTCCTTTAATCATAACCTATTCATTGCCTTGGCCATATAATGACTACTAACATTTCTTGAATTTCTTGGAGGATCACAAACAGTTGAGCATCCTGTTGTTCGTTTGGGACTCTAGAGTTGGTCTCTGAGCGATGCTCTCCCTGTTCTCAGAAAGATCGTTACGTCATGAGCTGCATGTCATTTGTTCGGGCGCCATGTCTGATTGCAAATAATCTGGTATTTGCTTCTAGACCAGTATAACCCTTCAGGAGATTATCAGTGTCTTGTGGAAAGATGACAGGAAAATAATGGTCAACTTCCGGATGAATATACTCACACTTCCAGCCTATAACACTTGTGGAGCACATCTTTGTCAAGAACCTAGTGATTGTTGGTATCAGATGTCACCACTTCAGATGCACTTTAGATGGATTAACTCACTTCTGTTGACAGAAACTATCCAGCAGACTAATAAATAGGCAAAACGCAAAGTATGAAAAAACACTGAACTGACTCTCCGGTCAACAGAGCAGACTCTTGTTCTCTCATCGTATTCAACTCACACTGTGAATTAGGAGCACTGTTTGATGCGCTGACACGGAATGGAAAAGTTATTTAAGAGATGAATGGATTAAACTACAGCTTTACAAGATAATCAGAAATCGCGCGCGCGCCAATGATCACCTGTAAATGGATAGGTTTTATGGGGAATTTTTACCATTTATTGTTGATTCCCACACAAGTCAAAACCCAGCCTACTAATGAAAATGTTAGAATTTTTTTCCCTATTTTTCCATACTGTCACTCTTATTTCAATTATTCTATCCATTACGAAAGTCTATCGTTAGTGTACACAGCGCACAGTCAAGGGATCCTATCACTGGCATGTTACTATCGTCTCTACGCATGTCTGTTCCCCACATTTTGTTTATCTGCGTTGGGAGTGCGTGTTAATCCGTAGGGTAAAACTGGGTCTGACAGCCAAGACAGAATTGCATGAAGCCACCCGCTACCAAGGCTTATGCGCTCGGCACTCGTCTAAGGTCGTTCCATTCAGTATGCCATCCTTTGTTGGCCAAGTTTTCTGTCTAACGACACTGCTTCTGAGTGCACCTTTTGGTGCGACGGTAGGTTGTGTGGAGAGTACTATGAACTGTGACATTACGTTGCACCAGCTGATGGCTGTTGTCAATGTTTACTCCCCTGTGACTTTTTCTGGGTGTTTCCCTATTCTGTTTCTTCCGCTTCGCTTGTTACACAGGCCATTTAACTGACCGCTCGTTACTACCTTGTATACCTCCCTGAGCATCCAAAGTTCGTTACGGTCGACAGTACACTTGTATTCGCGCCATATCTTAAGTAACTTATTTTAGAATCAGGTACTTCTTTCTTACTGCCCCAATCACTGCTTGTCGCAGTTCTGCTACCCGTGTGATTACAGGTGTGCAAGATACCCGAAATCTAAAGTACACACCATTATCGATCACCTACCCAACTTCAGAACTGTGCGAGGTGGAATGGCAGCTAAGGGCGACTCTTTGCAATCTTTCATACTACTTTGCGCTGGCTGAGTAGTGACAGTACGCTCGCCTATCATGTCTGACATCCAAAGTCGAAATCCCGTACAGTAAAGGGCACACACTGCTGATGGGCCGTAGTAAAAGCCGTCCTTCGGTGTGGATTCACGAGAATGATCGCATCGGGATGGGGGAGTACTTTTTAAACTAATGTCCTAACTCTAGTAAACTGCAATCCTAGTTGACGGACGTAGATGACTGAGAAGCCAGCTTCAGGGGAAAACACTCAAACCACGCTTCATAAAATATATTTTCTACTAATCACTGACCATTCATCTTTAAAATTCTAGATGAATCAGAAATTTGTTCAACAATTCTTCTCTGTAGGGAGCGAAGTTCCAAACAGACTTTTCCTAACATCCCCTTTGCCAGGCTTCGGTATGGACCAATGTGTTTCCACTTGCACTGCAATAGCCTATAGTTATGCATCCGTCTTGAAGCCCTTTTAGTGTGGCCATGTAGAACATGCTCTGCAAGTCAGTAAGTGACTGAGCGAAAACAAAGAGCTTACTACTAATAACGTCGAAATACAGGATATATCTCATCAGATTTATGACCCGTTATAATGGGTCTTATCAAGTTATTTAAATGAATTACTGACACCCGATAGTGAAGGAACAACATGGGTATAGTTGTTATTCCTGTGAACAGTTCACTTATTCAACACTTGGCCAATAGTTTCCTATTAAAAATGTGATACAAATCTAGAATAGTTTGTCTCTAAAAAGAGTGCACTATTTTGAGTTTTACTGTGTATCATGCAGTTGAACAAATTTTCCGAACAAATATGATACTTAAAATGGAACTTCTACGATCTCTTAGTGTTTAGAAATTTGTCAACTAGAGGCTCAGTCTATGTGGATGTCTTTCTGACCAGAGTTTCGAGTAGTGTTTATCCACGAATAAACCACGTGGTCTCTCACTGAGTAAATAAGAAGCCCGTTGAATATTTCACCTCAAAAGCCAAAATATATGTATTTCAAGTCACTAGACTACACAAGAAAATTTCATGGAAAAAAACGCTAGTATGCAGTAGTTGCCTGGAGAGATTTATCACCTAACGCGGCTTACGGGGTATCCTTTAAGAAAATTGTTTTCCGTTGTACATCCTTTCATAGCGGCCGTATTATGAACCGAAAAACGAAAAGGCGTAAGTATTTTCTAGAGTGCAAGATTTCCGACAGGTCAATTTGCGTTTTGTCTCCTCATACAGAGGAACTACACTTTGGGCTAAATTCTTGGCTATGACTATCCGCGTTCCCGGTATTCAGCTGTTATTTCCGAATGCGGTGCCCAAAAGGAAGATGTTCGTCTCGAAGGATAAAGTAAGGATTTCCAAAACTCTTTGATGATCCATGTAGCTAGATGAGTACATTTAAATGGGCTCTGACCCGCAACCTGGGCTCGTCGACTATGAAGTACATTTTCGGAACAGGACAAATGTATATCAAATTGCACCACATATAAAATACAGTATACATTACACATATATGTCATATTGTATACATGCCATATTTATTACACAGCATATAATACACATCACATATGTTGCGTTCCACTTATATTATACACATTACATTTATTACATACAGTACATATTATATGTTATATGCTCTCTATATGTAAATATATGGAAAGCAAACACTGAGAAGCTGAAAGGATTTCGCTTCAAAGAGGGAATCTGTCATTACAGAGGAAGCTCGCTAACCGGTAGGTTAAAATCCCACGAAAGTGCCTGAGACATGAAACAAAAACACTTTTGCAAAAAAAAGGCCCAAACAGTCGGTTTCCTGTTTGCCTCGTTTCTCATGGCAGCTTGTCTTTTTTTAAATGAGTTCCATTTCTGCAAATATGTTCCAATTTGGATTGGCTGTAAATTTTTTGGACGACAGTGGTTTGTTGCACTGCACTTATCAGTTTTATGACCAGTCCGTTTTCGTCGACTTTCACATTGGGGTTTCACGAAACCTCACCTGTCTTCTAGCAGAACATTTATGAGTGGACTGTTAACCCTAGAAATTTTTCATACCAGTAGCGCATTAGGCACAGTAAAATAGTCCTTAATACGTAATTTCAGAGTTAGCGGTCAGCTTAGCAGGGATAGGGCTGCGGAGCATAGCCAGTTCATCGATGCAACATTTAAAAAAACATCTGCGACTCATCATACCAGGAAGACCGTTTCAAGCTTTCTGGACAATGGGATCTAATAACTGAGCCTGGCAGAAAAGTGTGCAAAACAATTTGCTTATCCAGCCAAATATATATATTTTTGTTTGCAGCAGCTTCCGCCTTAACAAGCACTTTGATAGAGGCTGTCTTTGGTAGTCCATTGACACGCGTTGACAGAATCCTGCGCCAAGTGCTTTCAAGTAGGAAGATGTATATAAACGCCATTTTAACGTTTTTGGGCCAAACAGGTGATAGCAGTGTATAATTAACAAGTATCACAAGAGCTTCCCGGGTTTGTTGAGCTGTGGAAGTCAATTCTCAGCTAAAAACTTTGTCGTGCAGTTTCTTTCTGATTGGCCTTATTTTGTTCACGCAGATAGGCAGTATTCACATTGTTGAGACGACGTGTCTCCTGTAGTTGCCCACACTTGATGTCAGAAACCACTCCCCCATGACGCTGCAAAACAGTATCAAGGTGATTCAATCCTTCCGTGCTGGCTTCGGCCCTCCGCACAGGATTTTTTGTGTGCGGAAAAACAAGGCCAGGTGTATCTGGCTTGAATATATGCTGGTTCATACCCTTTACAAAAAGGCAAGCAATCAAGCCAGTTGGTAATATCCTCTAAAAACTCACCGCAGGTAGTCTTGAACAAACGCTTTGCAGGTGCAGCAATCACCACAGCTAACCACTTTACCTTTGCCCGCTTTGCTTCACAAGCAAAATTTTCAGCTTCTGTCTCAGAAGTTTGTTGGCTGATTGTAATTTCTATCCAGTTAGCAAGAATCTGAGGGTGACGGTTGATACCCTATTTTTAGTGCCACAAAGCTTACCCACAAATTATGGATTTTTTACATTTATGACTACCTAAGGCAGTCGAGACAATGACACACAACAACTCATCCCACCTCCTGTTTTGGTGAGGTGGGTGAAAACATAGTGTCAAGTATAACATGCACAAAATTCATAAGTGAATGTAAGCCGATTCGACTCCAGAAGGTCACATGGAGAGTAAACGGCTTTCCTGGGAATACGGTGGTCTTCGAAAATAGAACAAGTTTATAAACAGGATGCCCTCCCGGTACTGAACGCTTTGTGTAGATATCAATCAGATGTCTGGGTTCGCGAATAAACCGGGTGACCAACGCTGCCGAAATTCTTGAAAGCACAAAAAGTGCCTTGTACTGCGATAAATAAGGAATTTCTCGATAATTTGGGTGTCAAAATACTGAAAATGACCCCAAATTCCAAAGTTTGTTTTGATACCCCACAAATTCGATTAATTTGGTCACATTTGGCTGCCTAGGAATCGGTAAATATTTGTCAGCATTCAAATGTCTGGTGGTCGAAGGCCAGTTTATTTCTTCTGATTCTGCATGGTTCTCATCTACGCTACCCTAAAAGATCGCTTCGACACAGATGGGTACGAACAGATGGACGAACCTGGAAAAACACAAGAAATACACTCCAAGAGTGCATCATTTGATTAGAAACCGATATTGTGAGTAGTGATACGTAATGTTTGGCTTGTTCCGGCAGTGTGATTAGATTTGGCTGCGCTCGCAAATTCTATTCAAAACACTGAGCATGTGATGTTAGCTCCGGGGGGTTGAGGATTGTAAGAATTATTGGATTAAGGGCGGAAACTGACAAGTAAAACGCAGGCTAACCACAGATCTAACTGAAACTTTTATAGATCATCTGAACTTTTTATTTGTCATCATTCCAAGTCCCCAAGGCAAAGTAGTCCTTCACGAGCAGGGATTTTACTGTCTTTTTTGTTTTCGGATGTATCAAGCTTATTTGGTTGTATTATTTGGATGATCGCAATAATGATGTGATCATAGCTGGAATGAATCACCGCCGTTGAGTACAATAAAATGCCTGCATGTTGTATATACAACTGTGTTTAGTGTTTTTGCAGACCATCCGGTGCTAAACACTTTTGTAGCTAGCACTACACTTCTAATCTTTGACCGTCAAAGGGTAAATAGGCCACTCTTCCAAACTGACATCTTTCCATCAGTTCTTTAAATAAAAGTGTGTGGGTTACTATGCCGCGAAGGTGGCAATTGAATGCTTTTGGTGAGCTTTCAGTGGGCGAATACAGTGGTAAAATAAATGAAACTATTTTGGGTGAGAATTGATTCAGTGACTGACACACACGATCGAGGCTTTGGCCCAAGCCATCTGGGTCGTATTTATCCTTGTCTTTTAGCGGAACCCTACTGAACATCACATTCGACTCTACTCACCTCCAGGTGGATGCATGCGCAGCAGTCTGGAAACATACTCATTTTGTTCCCGGTTGAACTGCTTGAAGGAGGCGATGAACTAGGCCGATGAAAGCTAGGTGCTTGAGCTTGTTTCTTTTGTAGACAAATTATAGGCTAGGGAAGACTGATGGCAACAGCCTTGGTAGTGGCAAGTGAACGCCACCATCCGATACTGGAGTTGTACACAGGAATGCGGATTTTTCATGTGACCGGTTGCTAGCACATAGGAACTAATTGCGGCGTCTTTAGTCCGGTTGGGTAGAGGTACGGAAGTAGAGGAATGTCGACGCAGCCTTCGGGTCATGCAACCAATAGAGGTAGCACAATAATCTCAAGTGAATTAGTGGAGCACCAAAGGTCAGTTGATGGCTGGCAAAATCTCCTCTGAACAGTCTGACCAGGATCATACTTATGTAGAAAATTCTAACGCTTGCATCTTCTAATGCTACGCTAACTAGTGAAAATGACATGAAGCAAGCCTACGCATTATTTACTAAGGTTGAAGTGTCAGAAGCAATCGGTTTACCCTCGCACTAATTCGATGTATCCGCAGCAATATGTCATTCCACTCAGTGTAGTGCCGGCAACTTGTCAAATTGGGCCGCACAGAATGGTTCTTTCCCATGAATACAACCGTAAGGCGCAAGCGTTGCTTGAGAGTAAATTTACCAGCGCTAGAACCAGTTGAACATCACACGCTTTGCCACCAAGCTAACTGATAAATGCATAAGAGCTCGCAATCCGTACAAGGTTGAGTCTTGCAGCCAACCACAAGAGCTGAAAAGGCATAAATTAGCCCTCGTGGTAACAGGTCCACCTCCGGCGCTATCGTATAACGGTAAGTTAACACCTCTGAGGCAAGTGTGAAATCAAGGTTTTCTGAATCATCACCACCTCAAGCAGGGGTAAGCTGCATGCTGTGGAACTCATACTGATAGATTGTGTGCGCAACTGTGTTGACCAGAGAGCACCCCGGAATGTGCTTTGGATAACCTTTGTTACTCAGAAAAAATACATTGACTCGAAGGGCCGGTTGTAGATCTGGATGAGTTATGAAGTAAAAAGCAAAACAATTACTTGGGAACAAAAATGAAGGTCCAGCTAGGGAGCCGTTAAACAGAAAACTCATCGTGTATGAACTGTATTTTAGTTGTCCACTTTCTCTCTTGGCTTTTGTGGATTCTCAATGTACTATGACATTCTAAGCTGTTTCGTCAAACTAGGCATAAGGATGTTACAATAAGAGAGAAACCTTTCATTCACGAGTGTCTATATTTTGATATCCGGTAACCTTTGAATTTGTGACTTAGACTGATTTCGTGGAGCTACGTGGATTTTGTGCGGAAGCTACCAAATGACTGGAAAGTGGAACAACTGTAACTAAAGAACAATTTGGTTGCTGGGTTGTTCGCCGAGCTTGGCAGTTGGATTGCAAACGTTTCACCACCAGCTGAGGTGAAATCGTCAGTGCGGAGTTGTGAGTATATGATTATATATATGCATATATATGATACTATATACTATACACTATATACAATACCATATGCACAACACGTATACACAATATATACTATATACTATATACTATACATACATTATGTAGTTTCTAGACTGAATTTAGTAATACTGACGTATCTGGTTGGTCTCCAGGCGGCTTTCATGTGGTTTGAATACGTAGCTTAGAGGTTGAGTTGCGTTGTCATTATATTTACTTTGCATCTGGTTGGTTCATTGAATATGCTTTATTTGACAATTCCGTTCCTGTGGTTACTTGCTTTGTGGCCTGGTTTTCCAGCATTCGATTGGCTGAATACAGAACCATTTATTATAGTATACTTTCTTAGCTCCAACTGGCTCGTTTGTTATCGGTAGTTTGTTTGATTTCCCAAATGGTGTAATTATTTTGGTCATAGCAACTCATAGAATGCATCAATGCCGATGTGTTTTTTGGTTGATTTCTCTGAGTAGTACCATGCCTCGGTAAAATTCTGCTCTCGTTTGTTTTAACGTGAACAAGTGTTTGGATATTTTGCTGATTTCCCTCCCTGTCTTCGTGAGTGACGTTGAGTCATGCTTTGTGCTTTCCATCTTGATTGGTGACAAAGCGTTTGCAGTCCAACTGCTAAGCTGGGTGAACAGACCAACAAACAAGCAGCGCGCATGAGTTATTTATATCCCGCAACACCGCCATCAGAGCAATTTTTCGCACTCCTTTGAACTTATTTCTGGCATAATTATTCTGGTTGTTCTCCACCAAAAAGGAGGAGAAATGAACCCAATTTTCACTCTAATTGGAGCACATCAGTAACGCACACTGATATTCAACTCCATGGCATCTGATATCACTGCTCCATCAGTGAACGCCGGTTACCGGGTTTGGGCTTAAGAGATATGATTGATTTGCCAAATGCTTTGAATGGTTACTCAGTAGTTGTCCTGGTTTCGTCAATTGATTGACTCGCCTTCATTATTGATGAATTTCAATAACAGAGGAATACGAGTTGTGTTTTACCTATCCGGTGTGGACCGTCGAAGGTAACTGCACCAGGACTGGAGAAGGGCTGTTCAAAGAATGACGATGTGAGTGCACAGTCTAAGAGGCTTGTAATCACCTACAATTAATGTGATCACTGTCCGCCATTTATCTCCCACACCTATAATTAAGGTTCAGATCTTGCTGCAAGTGTACCCTTATGCAGGGATTAATGAAACTCATATTTGCATTGGGTGAAGGATTTGGTCACATCAGATATATACATACGTTTGAGATAACCTTACGGAATATAAGGGTTTATCTTTGAATTAGTAGTATCACCTTGAGCTTGGAAACGTACGTAACGTAGGCAAAGATTAGCTGTTCGATTATTTCATTTCACTCTGGCTGCTGCCACTGGGTTTATCTCTTTTTCAAGCTTCAACTGGTAGGACTTTCCAGTACGTTGTTCTAATAAATTCGAAAATAACCGACATTCCTCTTGTTTTATCAATGCTACGCGGTTACAAATTCTCCGCTCCCTTTACCAGAGCTCAAATACAGCACTCCTCATGATTCTTTGTTGCAATAGATAAGTATTTAGACTATGTGAGCCTCCTCTCGGTATAAGCAAGTTAAAAGCACCCTGCCACTGTTCCGTTCAACAGTCGAACAACCTACGTTTTATGGAGGTTGTTTAATTGAGCTAAGTCTCTGAGACATTAGAAGTATGGTGGCCAAATTGTCTTTACCAGTCAAACCCTGGTTGACCTCAACCACCTCTGCCTTCGACTACAATTGGTTCCCACGATAAATAGACGGGTTCGATTTGGTCGGAGACCTGTGATCTCGTTAGAGAAGTCACTGTTTCTGCACAAAGTTCCAAGTCTACTTTTGAAGGAAAAAGCTGATGGCTGGAACTTTTTTCGAGAAGTCAAGTTAAAGCTTTCTGCATCAGTCAAAATGCACAACCTTTGGGCACTATACACCACTTCTGCTAGACCACGAGTAAAAAACAGCAAGCTCATTAGTTAAAAACGCTACTTCTGTTAAAGGTAAAGCAACTCACAATGCTGATAGCTTGCGACAAATCCTAGCTGCAAATCTTGACATTAGTAAGGCTTCAGCCTCTGGCGGGATCCCAGTTTCAGCAAGTCCGGTGCCCTATCCGCAGTACTGAATAGCTTTCAGTTCGCACCTAGCTAGACTTTGGGACAAAAACACAGATAGGAGTTCACCACATTATTTTTGAAAATATCAAGCAACGTTATTGTCATGCAAGTAAACGAAAATCCCCTGGCGTTGTTTTGCTGCAGCAAACGTCTCAATTTTTGTTACTTCAAAGACCACAAACTGCTGATTGGGCTTCATCTCACCTTGCTTGTAGAAATGCCTGATGGTTACATTCTGTGTTGCGCAGTTTAGTTACATAGTTGACCGACAACCATTCAATAGACGTCCCATGAATAAGCACCTGATGTATGGTGTTTTGGAAAGGACCCAGGTGGCATGTAGCAGGTACCTAGACCTTCAAAATCCCGGGATAGCGTGTTCGCACAAATGGTCTTACAAGCACGCAGCAAGTAAATATATTCAAATGGTCGCCTCACAAAGAAATAAATGCGCAACAGGCAGACCAGCACAATAATCTATAAATCAGGGTCTAGCGGTTAACATGACTCCCATTTGTCCGTTTGTTTATTATATTGAAGGAACCTTCAACTTTGTCAGGCAACAAATTGTGAGGCAAATATTCTTGGAGTTATTTTTGTCCACACACGCCAGCTATCAGTGCGAGATACTTATCAGACGGAATGAATGCTCAATGTGTCCGTGTTTCGGCATCCATCACCCACTGGGTTCGTTATCAAGATTCTGAAGGTTTCGTCGGACGCCAGGTAGCCGAAATTTTGCGGACACCGATCGTAAGGCGTATTGTGATGATCGGCAAAGTTTTTGAAAAGGATGTGGCAATTGCATACGTTTACGTTTTTTTTGAGAAGCTCGTGGGTCAAACGTCATAAATTGTTGTAAAATACTAGTAAAATAACGGTGACAGCTTGACCAAACTGTGGATATTGCCACCAGGTATAAAATGCTTGCACAGCTTGACTTAGACGGAATATTCCAAATTTAAAAGCTATGCTTCTCGTAAATGTGCCGAGCCCTAGACACACACCTCAAATGTCTTTGAAACCATAGTTTAAACGAAGAAAACTTTAACGTAAAGTCTTGGCACTTGAAGATATTTATTCAAAAATCCAAATTTTCCCAATCGGCCGCAGTTTTTTTTGGAAGTCTTTAAATGTATTCAAAGTCTGCTATGGGCGCTGAATTTTAATTGTAAATAGCTGTCATGGCTCAGTTCGCTGAATGTAGTGGGTGATCTTGTATAAAAAATAGCTTGTTCACCTTTTGTCTCCTCCAGGGAATTTGAAAATGCTATGAAAGCGTATGTGAGCAATAATTCAGTAGTTTCTACCCTCCTGAACTCAATAAGGAGCAGCAATTTGTGACTTTAGGGCGGAAAAGCTTTCTACCTTTTCAGCAGGCGTCCCGTTAGACCAAGCAAAGGCCACGGAATTTGTCGCAGCTAGTAAGCGTATTGTTACTTGTTTATGACCGATAGCACACGCTGTACTAGGCGCCCGGCAAGAGTGTATGTTTGCCAGTACAATGACTCCTTGGTGGTTACTTCTTACCATCTTGAGCAAAACCACCTACTTAGCAAGTGTTTCCTACGGGCTCTCCATCAAGTGGTGCCCAATAAGCGATGAAGTAAAGGTGTGCAGTTTTCTTTTGAAGTACATAAATCCGTTGTTGGAGGTTCAAAACACGTTTCAGATAGATTTAAAGAGGTGTTGTTGTAGTCAACGGCCCTGAGGAGTCTATTACAAAAAGAGTAAAATATTAATATTATATATAATATATATTAATATGTCACAAGGAAAAATGTCCAAGGAATCGTTGACTCACAGTTCACAAAAGAAACTTTCAAACGTTCGTATTCCGTTAAACGTCACATCATGAGGAGAAGGTTGTATTTTCCACCTATTGCGAAACTTCAGTAAGCAAAATATCAATCCACTGATGTAAACGGATGAGACCAGTGTTTTCAGATAAAAGTTTAGTTTACGTTGGAAATTAGCGATAACCAGTATTGTTCAACCGGTAGTCACAAGAACAAAATCTCAGAGTCCCGTCTAGTACAAAAAGGGGCTTGTCTGTATATTTTATTAAAACGAAATATATTCGATAATGCAACTAATGTTTACAGAAAGAAGAGGTGATAATGAGCAGGAAAATAGCAGTTCACAATAAGTGACCATCCAGAATGTCGCACCAAACGATGAAACTCATCGTTAATTAGATCATTGCTTACGTTTTTTATTTTCTAGGTGACATGTCTTTTATTCTAACAAAACTTTAAGAATATGGTCGTGTGCTGGTGTTGGAGTTTTAATGGTGATAAATTGAGCCACCTAGATTTTTCTCACGTATACCAAATTACCCTACTTTGACAATTTCCGGACGTTGTGAACGTTGATGCTACGCACATCACGAATCGTTTTGGGTAGGTTTTACTAGAGCTGCTAACTTTCACTTTGTTTCTAAACATTTCCTTTGACGGATGGTGTGAGGATAGGGTGACCAATCATGTATGCCTTCGTCAAAAGCAAGAATTGTGCGCCTTTCCGCAAGCTGTTTAGCTTTTTCAACGATGTGATGTGCGGAAAGTACTCCGTCAAAACATTCGGCATGGGTAAAATGACGTCTCAGATGCGGGCTGCTGAAGCTTTGTTTGGCTAATACTTAATGCTATGCTACTCTCACGCGTGGCAAGCTATCCGGTACAACATATTTTTCATTATGTTGTGACCACTTTGCAGAAACTTTCTGACCACATCCGGAACATATTCCACCACATTGCCGGGTTTGATAACGCGGCTGAGTGAGTAATGTGCAACAGACTATAATCACGTAGATTTCGCCAAAATTTAAAAACTGTGCGTAGAAACGAGCCTGGCTTTGCCCCCCATCTGAGTTTCCACTGGTTGTACATTACTCAAAAGTGGGCCGTTTATGCGCTGTGCTTGTTGGTACAGTTCTAGAATATGGCTAATAACCGCCCCTGGAACGCTTTCGAGCGTTTGAAGACACGCGTACACCATGCTCATGGCCTAGAACATGCAATCTAGGTTTCCCGGCACATCGGGTGACTTGTGCGCGAGTACAAGATCCACATCAATTATAACTTTAACCGCCCAGAAATCCCCGAGGGAGACAGCTACTTTTTTTGTGTGGTCTACTGAATTACGATTTTTGCTTCCAATCAAGTTCTTGGGCACAGTGGCACATGCACGCAAAATAAGATGTACCATCACTTCTCACTTCAAGCCGAAAAACCCGTTGCTAATAGCAGTTAGTTTTTGGCACAAACTCCAAAATGTCCTCAATTGGTTAACACCTCAGCTGGTGCCTGCACAAGCACTTTTTATAAATCTATGTGGCTACCTTGCGTACATCTGTTTTTGGTATTCAGGAGCCACTCGTTACCCTGCAGTAATTTATGTAATTAAGTATACATTCCTTAGGTCGATTTCCAATTAATCAGCGATGGTTAGCCGAATACAACCTACCAGAAGAAGCTGTACATCTGCTTCTGGTTTTTAAACCACAACAATCAACAGTAAAAGGTTTGTACAAGCAGTCTGGACGGTTTTTCGGCAAATTAAGGTTTTTAGAGCCATTCAAAGCCACAAGCTGCATGAAGCGTCTGATTGTGCAAACTCACCTGATTTTACGTCAAGATTCAGCCAATGCACTGGACAGTCAGCCCTCGGTGTTGGAGGACAGCCGTCTTCATGCTAGGTAATTATCTACTGAAAAAGGCGGTGTCTTCTGCGGTCTCTTTGATCTTCTAACTAACTCTTCTAAATCCTGGTGTCCACAGAACCGATTGCCACAGCTATCACAGTTAGTGCTGTGATAACGAGCCTTGCCAGCTGTGTGGAGAATATCTTCAGGCTCGTCCACCAGGTAAGTAGGCACGTAGCAATGAAACAATTTTTTAATCGCTGGTCCGTCGCGCAACTACAGCCCTTCGTCCATCAATAGATCAGCCAAGAGGGAATGCTATGATGTCGACCTTGATCGGTCCATGGAGGTCCAGGCAGCCGTGGCCCGTAAGGCTGTTGCAATCACACTATTCTGCCCAACTTCGGAGCAGATGAAGACTGGTAAGTTGAAGCCGAATTAGCAGCACACAAGTTGTGGACCATTCTTTCGAATCCCGGGCGGAGGAGGATTTTTTCTGGTTCCTCACAAAGTGAATGCATCCCAGGGTCGAAATTTAGTCTGGTGTTATAGGGTTTAAATCTCACACACAAAGTCCAATAGTACGGCAGTCTTGTATACACCTCTCTTCAGCTTCAACTTTTCTTGCGCCCAATACTGAGTCATCAACCTCGGACGTGACCACAGTGTGGAAACAAATCGTCCATCGTTGACAATGAAAATTATGAAGCACTTGGTAAGCTAGCATACCAAACTTCATCAAATAATGATGTTTCAATGCTGTCACCGAAGATACACATGAGGTGTAACTGATTATATATTTTCCGTTTCGGAATCTATGTCAAATGAAATTGGTCTGCAAAAAAAGAGAATTGAAGTGACTACCTACTGTGTTTGTACCAGCGCATAAAAAACATACAATTCGCAAACAATGATTTTGTAAATTCAGTCGTGGGCAAGGCAGACAAAGATTAAGAATACCTGCTTACAGTTATGAGTATGGATGAACGTCATTAGCCATTGGATTAGGCTATCATGCACAGTTTAGGCCTCATAACCAAAGTCGCGCATAGCAACTGGCGTAGCAGTCACGAAAATTAGCCAGGGTAGGCAAAAGTGCGTGCAGTTAACATGACGAAGGTCAGTGGTTGGCCTTATTTTCCGGCAATGTCGTCGGGCTTCATTACGTAGTCTACCTAATAGGCGTCATCATTTTCAATGGGTAATTCACATGAATCTATTTGAGAACGCTGCATTATCTACTAACAAGTTGTGCATAACTGAGAATAGGGATCATAAGCGGAGGTACATACTCACATCACAACAGCACAGTCAATCAATCTGTTTTCCATAATTATTCTGATTGGAAGGTGATCTTCCCAAAACAACCGTGTTGTGCCGAAGTTTGGTGAACAAAACCTGCTAATTTTCTACGCTTGATGAGTACAACGCATACGAACACAGTCAAACAATCGGTATGGGTTAAATATGCATTTAATATTCTTTAAGTATTATTCCAAATTAAAAGAACACCGCGGAACGGTAAAATATGCTAAGATTTAATTTCATGCCTTATCTTGTAAACTGGTGATCGCACGCGAATCGGCAGTTCTCAGTGACCTTGAAATTTCACCGTTTTAAACAAAAGGCTTTGAGCAAGAAGCCATCGGAACGTGCAAATGGATTAGTCTAACTCTACGGTAAATTCAAAATTCGAAAACCCCACGGTTTCGGCTAAATTAATTGAATAATGTTAAAAACGCCGGATCGGTGTCCACGCTAAAGCGAGATCCTTCCTGTTATAATGGTGAACTCACTACCAATTTAGGTCATTCGGCACCATTGTCGATAACGAGGGACCCCTGCGTACAACGATGATACGATAGCTGGATTCAGTGACCATATGCATTAGTGGACGGAGCGAAGTTAACGCTAAACAAGGGTCTATAGAATTCAGTCGCAAGGCCTAGGACTCAGGAACGTATAACCATGGATGCTGCCGTGGCGAAGATCCAGCTAGTAGGCCACTGCTTGGTGTCAAATCTGTTCATTTAGCGCACTAAGTCTCAACTTCACTTCAGTTCTGCTTCCCGATATTGATACCCTGTAGCTTAATAGAAACAAAAATCCGTTGTCCTCATCATAGCATGTAACCCCATATTCAACCGCCGCAGCAGCGGCTCCAATTAGGGGTTCTTGTCATGGAGATCGATTGTCAGCTTCTTTTGCTTGCGCTTGTAAACCGACTGATTCTCAGCATTCGGGCATATATGAAAAAGCTTCCATATCCCACACACCAGATTTGGAAAGCCACTCGCCATTTCAGGCTTCGCTGAGGCTCTATTCCATGTCCGTCATATGGTTTAGGACCTCATCCAACTCATCGTTCATGCCCAAGTATTTCCACCTATCCTTACTTCCGCAATCATGTCTACAATATTCGAATAGATGAGCTACTAAGACAGCTACCCCTGATACGACCTAACTATCTTCGATAATGATTATGATCTATCTGAGAACTGCATGGCTTACTAAATCTCATCGTCCAGGAACAAATATCCTTCACCCACATCCAAGTAATTGCATCGCCACAATGCCAATAATCCCGCCGTTGTCGTCTAAGTTGTCCATTGACCCTGAACATCCCTGCAATGCACTTTGCCTGCCCATCTACATCTGTCCTACCTGACGGAACTTTTCAGTCACTACCAGCCCTAAATATCCACCAACTCCCTCCGTACTATGTCCGCTCATTACGCACCTCCCAACCTCGACGATGCGAAGAACTGCGCGGATGATAACCCTGAAATCAAAGTTAAACCCATCCAAAGTCATTCTCTACCTTAATCTGAGCCCCACATTCCGCCTTCTGCAATGGAGGAAAGAGAAATCTAAAATGGAAGTAACTTTTTCCGAACACCTGTGCCCTCGGCTTACGCTCGTCCTGGTTGTAGCATATATCCCGGGAGATCTCCTTATGAATCCATAACATCATTTATAGCAGAGTAAAAATTGTTAACGGATACTCACTAAATACGCGCTGTGTGACGCCTCCGGCGCAGCGCGATTTGCAAAGCTTCCACGCTTTTCTTTGGACTGTAACTGCGCTATTCGGAGGCCAACGCATTGTCCAAACACTCAACACCACCAGACATCGCACGTTTGTCTTCAACTTATTGTTCCCGCATGATCTGAACTGCATTATTTGCGCACAATTCAGCTAATGCAGGTCCCTCGTATTCACATATGTCCTCATCCGCTCGCGTCGACCGCATACCCACTATCTCCACCTGAACATCAACTACCGTTTTCGAAATCAGGCAATGTCACCTCACTGCCGTAGCTGTAAACTGCAACCACTCTTGGCTGCCTGTTATTTCTGGCCGCAGTCTAACTCACAACATATTCTCTCTAGCAGACAAGGCCCTCTCATTGCCTCGATTGAATAGAAGCAAGTAGCCACGCCGCGCCCTCTATGGACCCAAGAATGTCCTTCATCCGTGATCTTAATTTGGCACGATTACTTGGTCAGTCCTAACTACCATCGCAGCCCCAAAGGACCCACTCAAGGTATTCAGGTAAGGGGCTGTCTACCAACCCAACAAGTGTAACGTTGCAATGATGGTGCTACTACTGTCATAACTATTCTGGTGGGTTGCCCCTAGTTCAAGTTACCCCCACCGTTGCCCGACCGAGCGTGTTGCATGCGCCCACAATGCCGTCCCAATCCGTTGAATTTGTACCAGAACTACAAAGCACTGCCCATTCTATTGTGCCGCCTGCTCTTTCTGTCCATAGACCCGCTTATTCTTCCTAAAGCGCCAAAAGGAGTGAGCATATAGGTGAAAATAAAATATTTCTGTGCACCCAATATATTGTGTACCGATCAAAATCGACGAACATACCAGCCGTAACATAGAACTTGGCTTTGTCTGCCTGGACTCCTGCTTCAAGGATGGAAAACCTTCTCCTATATAAGTGGATAATGGCCGTTCCATTTTGAGATTGAGCGGACAAAAAGGTTGCAATTATTGTAGGAAACAAGTGACGAAACCAACTTCCCTGGGACATTTCCCATTGTCTTTACCGAAACAGCATGCCGCGCTATCGGAGGCCATCAGAATATGAATCCCGAGCCCAAAATGGACCTTGAACGCGCTCATCTAAACTTTAGCGAAGTTGCGACCGCCTGAAGAGATTCTAGGGTTTCGAACCATACATTTAAATGCTGAAACTTTGTGTCAGATTTTCATCCATTGGAACTAGAGTTTCAGAGAAACTTTTACAGTGTGCGTCTAAGGATTGGCCTTGGCAGTCGGTAATTACTAAAAATGAAAACGTGTCCCCTCGTTTCGACTCATGCTTTCAGATCTTCGAGTTATCCAACAAGTTCTCGTCAAGCAAACGCGTGAATGCATTAGAAATAGGTGCTACATCAAAGCCTTCGAGGGGCTATCTCACAACTCTACTACCCTGAAGGACGGGATGGATGCTGATGATACTCCTCATCCCTGGGCATTTCAAGCTTGTATTTGTGCCCTTACGTGGTCACTGTCATCGCCTGCTTAAATAGTAACGCTTTCAAAACACCGTTCCACTCTCCTAGGGTTTGATGCGAGCGAGTTATGGCCATACCAGTGCCGCATTGTTCGAAAGTCGGCAAGTTGGCTCTGGGCAGCGAGCGATGCATATACGACCCCCTAGTTCTGGTATCTATCTTCTGGCCGTCGTCTTTGCTTGTTCGACTTTTGGCTTTCCACCTTTTCTACAAAAACGTGTCACTGCAGCATACCACATGACTAGCTGGTCAGACCTTGTCGGTAATCTTAGAATAGACGCGTCGGCCCAGAGGACGGTCGACTAACCCAAGGCGCACATCATCCACTACAACAAGCGTGGTGCCCTGGAGATGTGTCATCATTCTAAAGGTATCATGGATATCGATGCCTCGTTTGGGAACCTCAGCTTCTTTTAGTGACGGCCGACCGTTTAGGAAATATGAATCTCCCTCGGTGCTCTTCCGTCAGATAGGTAACTGCATTTGATTGGAGTAGTTGGTGGTTGAACTCCGATGCCCACCTTTCTGTTCTGCCCGCATTATATCCTATGTAGGAGTTTCACACCTCCCTCTGAATGCAGCACCACAATTTCCAGCCATCCGTAAAATATGGGCCCCGAGTTTTGACCCCTAAGATTTACTCGATTGTGTACAACATCGGGTACTGACCCCTAAAGCGCGCCACGGCTTGGTGATAATCGTTCAGAAGGCCGAATGTTCACATTAACTATGTGGTGGCGATCTCAAGGGAAGCCAGCTATCTGGTATATCAGGTGCGGTGAAAAGCTACTTTTTTGGCGAATGCAGGGATTGTGTTGCATTGCGTTGTGTAGAGTGCTTTTTGGAGCCTATGAATAACACATCTGCTTGGTGTCCTCCAGTAACGGACCATGCCTTTTTGTTGCACTATAGCAACAGGTTTGCCGCATGTTATAGAACGGTTACAAAATCATGCTGCTATGATTCTTGCTCTGTTCCAGTGGTGCTACTCCAGGAGCCACTTCATTCATCTCCCTATCAATTTTCGACCCCTGGCGTCCGGTTGCCTGGTAAACAACACGGCCGGTTGTGTTTATCAGAGTCCAAACCTAAACCACGCCTATTTTTAACGGCTTCTCGGATCGGACGGCATTCGTAAGCTTCACATTTATATTTTTTCAGTGAATTGCGTTATCTGAATCTTATTCGCCTCGCTACATCTACTGATCTCTTGCTTACCTAGCAGGTATTTCAGGTAGACAAGATATCGCCTATATGTCCATCAAAGGGTATCCACTCGTTGTCTTGGCCATTCTGATTTTGAAAACGGAAAGCTGACATATCACCCGAAGTTCTTCCTGAAAATGACCTCAAGCAGCGTTGATGTCCAATTTCTTTGATAATTATCAAGATACCATGCGATAACAGCTATTATTGCCCGGTGGTCAGACTTACGCGTGTTGAATGGTAATACCTTTACCTTTCTGAATCATCCAATGAGCCCCGGGATCGGATAGTAACCGAATGCCGTAGGATTCTAATACATCAGGCGGCACCGCGTCTCCAAGGCTTCAGTGAACATCAGGTAAATGCATGAATTCCGCTTCCTCGAGAGAGACCCGGTCAATATGCCAACACTCTGAAAACTCGGTATCAAAAACCTTGAGATTTGGCCTGCCTAGAAGCGGTAACAAAAGTATGAGCGCTCGAGAACAAATGCATTGAATCAACTTTCCAGCCGTTTCAAGCAAAAACACTCATCGTCTATCCTGGTGACCAGAAAAACAAAGAAACAGCCAACGAATAATAAAAACTATGTTTCAGTAGTAATGAACTCAACGAAGCAATTTTGTTGAATTCGTCCCCCCAGCCTGGCAGACATTTTTCGCCTCCTAGTTTTCAGTATTTACTTCCTCTATATCTTCGTTTAGATTTTTGCGTAAGAAGTATTTTTGAGGTGCACTCTGAGCGCGTGCTCCAGCCGGTTTGTTTAGAAGCCGTCGAAGCCAAAAATGCTGCTCTTCGTGGTACAGTCTGCCAGATTTACTGGTTATTCCTTGTTCGCCCAGTTCCGTCAGATAGGGAGAAATTCCTTCTTTATAATTAGATCGGTTTTGATAAAAACTGAAAGCCGCTGTCGGGAACGGAGGATTTGGGACAGACATGCCAATAACCAGGGTCATGTGAAGCGCAAGTAAGGAGAAATAGTTAAAGAAAGAAATTAAAGAAAACAATGGCGATTCTCACTATAGGAATACGACAATTGTCAAAGCAGGATAGGTTGATCGGTTAAATGCTTGTGGTGAGACCTGTGGCAAGGATCCTCCAAATGGGCAAATTGTTGCAAATGCAAAGGAACAGGTGCCAACCATGAGGAAAACTTATAGAATTCAACAATTTAAGCTAAATGCGCGAAAGGGCACTGAGGTTCTAAAGTCGGAGGCCTGTGTTTTATGGATCAGAACAAATGACTTGCTCCATTGTCAGCTGTGGCAGGGACGGAGCCGTGTTTTCATCCGTAAATAAGGAGCTAAGAAGGCAGAACAACACAGATGAGACTGGGCCGAAGCACCACTGCCCTACAGGATTTAGTTTCTGGTCAGCTAGTTAATGTGTCGTACATGAGGTTGTTGGGCTTACAGGGGTCTTGGGATTATCCAAGGGATCATCAACGACAGGATGTGACCTACAAAGAAGCGAAGACATGTTTAGCCTATTTGGAGAACCACTTGCATTTTATACCAGTCACCGGATGAAGCATGTAGTTCAGGTACAGCTGAAACCGGAACCTTCGAAAGAGAGTAGAATGGGGTAAGACGGCTAGAACCCAGTAGGTGTGGCAGACGTGCAACCACAAGGAGTCTAAAAGTGGAAAACGGATAAAGTAGACAGTGCCTTGGGAAGTGACAAAATTTACCTAAGTGGGCCTGGCCAGGCTTGCCTGGGAATTGAGGAGTGGCTTAAACTACCAGGACACCACAGGTGTGCGTGGAACAGACCAAATTTAGTAGGACCCTGCTGGACATGTATGGTGTAGAAGGGAGTGATACAAAAACTGGCTGCCGGGGTCGGTAAAAGGAATACCGCAGAGTTTCCACTGAGTGCCAATCTACCAGCAGACACAAGGCCAGTGCGATATAGTTGGCGAAACCCTTATTTGAAGACAACGGCGTCGAGCGTGTGAGTGTGGGTCCGGCGGACCGGACGATTAAAGTCAAACATGGTCTCACGCGCAATACAAGTGTAGTTGCAGACAATCTCCAGGGTATGAGTATCTTGCGCATCAAATTTGGTGTGCAAAACTGGAGAAGGGCAATTCATTCAGATCCGAATGGTGCCAAGAATGTGGTCCTAAATAATTCCGAAGAAAAATTGTGTCAATTCCCAGTGTCAATCATCCTTCTGATCCTATGGCGTCTCGCTTTATTGCTGAAAACTCGTGTGTCCTGGTGGCTAGGTTTGTCTGAGCACAATGGCAGAACATTAGAGGCTCAAAACGCTCTATCTCAGAAGGCTTCCCTAAACTCCGTGTTTGTGGCCAGCTGGAATATGCGAGCTGATTTCGCAGTCGGTCACACCTACTCAACTGTGGAATACGGACCTAAATACCATCTTAGGTGTCCATCTAATGGGCAATTTAATTTACCTAGTGATACCCACAGACAAACAGGTGGGTGAGAAATCGACCCACCCTTGATGCCAGCATCCGCTGACATTGTAAGACAAACTGAGGTGCGTCACACGAAGGACTGCCATCCGTTTTGTATCCCGTACATGGAAGACATTCGTTTTGTTGGGCTATGGCTAACAGCTACATGATATCCTAAGCACCCTTAACTATGACCATCCAAATACTCCACTCACGCCAAAGACGAACATAAAGGCATCGTTTCCCCAGCGCGTAAGTTACCGGAGGAAATGCAAGCATACCACAGCGAGTAACTTATCGAAAAACCATGTGGACTTGGCAGCATATTACTTTTTATCATTTGTTGACCAACTCTGGGCGAGTAAGGTGTCGACAAAATTAAGGGTCGTCGTGACTAGGTTACACACTTTTTATCGTCCGACTGTTTTCGCTTTAGCAATCAAAGCACATTCTCTGGTTGGTTATGTATTCTTCCGTCTTCCTTTTCAGGACGTGTTGGCCGTAGTGTACTGTCTGCAGTGTTGATTGACTCGGGTAGGTGTCAGAAACTGCTCCAGAAGTGGTTTCGTAAAACGTAAATCTTGTTTGTGGCCTGTGCGCAATGTTTGGACAGTGCATACGTTTGAACGACCTCTCAGGTTTTCGGCGGGGTCCCTTTGCAGCCTCCACCAAGCGGCAATTAGGCCACTTAAGTGCCTCATGTAGGTGAGGGAAGCAACCGAAATTTGTGTGACTTCAGTTTAGAGATGGTCCTAAGGCCTATGACCTGTAGTGGTCTGGGTACCCAAAAAGCAACATTAGGAGGAGTGTGTGGCAAAGAAATAAATATAATTACTCTGAATTGAGTACACAATAATAAAAAGGGTCGAATGGAACAGACTGACTAAGAAATGTTCTCTCTAAAATAGTTCGTCGTTGGCCCAGGTCAGTGAATAAATAATAATCCGATCGTGAATGTCCAGGGGTCTTCTTTCCGGGAAGCTCTCA
>SJOL01008935.1:71365-140766 GCA_004794785.1 Opisthorchis felineus | reverse complement strand
TCGTGCTGGCAAACATACTGCCCCGCGCTGAGAACTTAAAGAGCAGTGCTACACCCTTTTTTCGCTTGTGCCTTTCAGGTGAACGACAACCGCAGAACGACAAGAACACAACCGACCCGGGAAACTTGGGCAAAAGACTCGATCCTGTGTACCAATCCGTGAATCCGTGAATCCGTGTCCATTTAAAGGAAGGTATCCAATTCGTTAATTGGTTGGTGAGCAAGCACCGGATTTGGGTTCGGTCCTGGCAAGTTTTGTAGCAGCAACTTTCATTTTACACAAATTGGTGCTGCAGATTCGTTCAGGTTATTTAAAATGACCCTCACTTTTCGTGGATCTGAACAAAGGATACCACTAGTTGTCTGCGTGCGTGCGTCCCTGACGCACTCCGATGTTGTTCTGTCCATGTTACAGGGCAAACAGGGCGGTCTAAAGCTGCATGCGGATAGCGGAGCTGAAGAGGGCACCTTAGTCCTGAACCACTAGTCGTGGTGAACTATAGCAGAATCTTGCCGAATATCTATATGCGCCTACCGGATTCCACACACGGTGACCTCATTTCCTGTCGCCAGGCTCCGACACAGTTGCCGGCGGCCAACAGCAGCTTAACAGACAGGAACAACCTGGGAAGTTTGAGTAACACTTCAGGAATTTGCTCCAGGGTGAAGAACCTTTCACCAAGGCAAATCTCACTCTTATTCCCATAAGTTTTTCGCCCGAAGATCGATCAGCCAACTCCAAACTCCGGAGAGGACCTTGGACGCCACGGCTACAAGTCTAGTACTTCGACGATTATTGGTGATTTTCTCGTACCCTCTTTAGGAATGGGTTAAAGATCAGGGGGATATGTTCCCCTGTTCTTATGCTTTCGTCGTAAATGTTTCGTAGCAGAGCTTTATATTGCCTGCCAGAGCCTTTGAAAGTGAAAGGTCCATGTGTCTATTCCCTTTAGAGGACTGATATTTCGCGGAGGATCTCTATCTTTGACGGCCGCCTTGTAATAATGTCCCATTTAGGATAGTTGGGTACTTTTAGAGGTTGTGTTGAAAGAGGCCACATGAATTTCTCTTCAAAGAATACATCCCACAAGTCAGGATTGTTTTGCAAATGAGATATTGTTCCACCTCATTTAAAAGTTATCACCCCTCGTCTGTGTCCGGTTTTTCGCATCGGCCGGAGAAAGAAAATGGTGGGCGCCTGCAGCGAGGACGTTCCAAATCCCTCGAACACTCTAAATTTGTTTGCATTCACTGTCATCCACCAGGACTTGATTACTCAGCTTTGGAAATTTTTGCAGGCCTCATCGTGGTCGCCGGATTCCAGTACGGCTCCCCTCCCACCAATAAGGTTCGCCGGCTTCGACGATATCCAATGTTTATTTGGTCTAGTCGGATGGTGTGAGCAATGCCAAGACGATTAGGCCCGGGCTAGTTTATTGGTCTTATCCTCCCAACATAGCGTTTTATTTTGCAAGAGGAATACCAAAGGTACACAGCATGTGGAACACTCAAAACAAGACAAATCTCTGTACGGCGCTCCTTATTTAAGCTGTATGTACAAAAGCATTCTAGAAACCCGGGCAGTTTCCAGCCGCGGCATCGGCAACGGACTTTCAGCGGGTACTGGGACGTGATTAACTGTTGAGTACTCGTTTTCGATCCGGCCACATACTGGACCGGAAAATGTCCCGTTCTTCAGACGAATCACATGTGAGCTAAGCTTATTGGCCATTGCAATGCCTAATTACCACTGGCGAGGTGGATGAAGCTGGAATTCCCCCTGACAAAAAGATAGCCCGAAAAGCTGAGTGCATAGCTTCTTTCACTCTCGTCCACTCGTCTTCGAACAGCTCTTCTTCATCAATGTGACTGCGCTTCCAGTAGCTTTCCGGCCAGATCAGCTCGAGCCGATCGGTACTGATTAACTATAAATAGTTCAATAGTTTCAACTGAAACTCATCGAAGCTGATTGACGGAATTGATCTCTGTTGGTGTGTGTAGTCCTGACGTTAAGCGATGTGATAATAACCCGCAAAATGGTACGATCTCAGTCAATTTACGCGTTGCAGAAGGAAAACCAACCTTTAATTGGGACTCTCCGTAATCACCTTTGGCTGTAGCTGACAGCCACCTGATCCACTCTCTAAGTCTTTGTCTGCCATGCCACTGATGGCCTCCAAGTTACTGTTAAGGGCTAATGCTGAAAGTTCGTGCTAGCCAGGAACAAACGAGTTCAACACAACTGAAGAGATCCCGTAC
Organism: Opisthorchis felineus; assembly: GCA_004794785.1. Taxonomy (NCBI): domain Eukaryota; kingdom Metazoa; phylum Platyhelminthes; class Trematoda; order Opisthorchiida; family Opisthorchiidae; genus Opisthorchis; species Opisthorchis felineus. The sequence continues at coordinate 138,508 of SJOL01008935.1, read as the reverse complement.
TACGTGCGAGACTCTCTGGGGGTCGTTGTTTCCTCTACGATGGGAGTATAAAGGCAGTAATGTGTCCCCCCCCTCCAGGCGACCAGGATGCCAATATTTATGGAAGGAAGGACAGGTTAGTTAATATTGGTCCTTGAAACCGCACACTCTTAACCGCAACAGTGGATCGTGACCGCCGGCGAGTTATCCAATACGGCCATAAATCAAATAGATCTTTCCGTGTAACTCTAAACGCATCTTCCGTGCTCGGCGGCAACAGGACAGTCATCCATCCTCTTTCTCTCCCCCTCGGTCCAGACCAGTCGCTTGCAGCCGAGCAACACCCTACCGTCCGCTGCCCCATAAGCCGGACTGTTAAGCCAGAGGCTAGGGGTGGGGTTTTTTTTGGATAAAACACCACATCCTGTTGCTGACTTGTGGGTCAGACGGTTGAGTCAAAGACGCAAGGGGGTACCCAAACCAAACTTAGAGGAATATTCGAGCACTACGTCCCGCGGCATGACTTCGCGCATTGTGCGTGCGAAGCACATGCTGAAGGGCTAACACCATGGTCAGCTTTCCTAGTGATGTTTGCAACTTCCTCTCTTCACCAAAGAATGAGACCATCATTACCATCGTCATCATCATCATTATCAGCTCCAAGAACCGCGTACTTGTCGTACAGTCGTTGTAGCTGCCACAGTTTTCGTTCACCGATGATTTGGGGAGGTGGGGTAAGTAGCTGCGCATTGGAGGCGGGAGCTGATAAATTAGTGCGTAAATACAAGACTGTTAAGTGGGGGGTTGGGAAGGGAGCTATGCATTGAAGACAATAGCTTGGATGCACGACCGCCATTAAGGGCGCGACTGGGCCATATCTGACAGTGTCTCTAACCATTAATGTGGCCCGCCCCGGGACCCCCATCCAGGAAGACGGTAATGACCAACTCAGCCGAGTTTGCTGATAATGGCTTTTATACTTCGCTGCCAGGTTATTGTTTGAACCCCCCTGGCTCGTTTTCATCCTTCACGTGGCTGTATGAAAAGAATCCTACGAGGAATTCGGTCGACTGGCATACGGAATACGTGACCAAGCCAGCGCAATCTGTGCAGTGTGACCAGTTCGTCTATCGTGGGTGAGTTATTTCTTCCAAAAACTATTCGACGAACTTCAGCATTACTGATCCGGTCTTCCCATCAGACTCGAGTAATGCTCCGAAGACATCGATGATCAAACACTGAAAGTTTTTTGACGTCCTCGGCGCGCAGCGGCCAGGTTTCTGATCCAATAGGGGGCGAGATGGCTCAAGTGGTTAGAGCGCGAATTTACTGACCGGAAGGTCCGTGGTTCGAACCTGACCTCTGCTTCTCGACTTCCCCTGTCTAGGCTTGGGCAACGTGGCAGCATTCTAGCCCTCGTGCTTCCCTCGGGTGGCATGGCAGCTAGGCACTGAAAGGGTGCTACAGCTGAACGATTTTTTTTATGAAGCGCACCGCAGCATTGTAAACTCGACCCTTGGCGGTTAAGCTGATGTCACGCCTACGCCACTGCCTTGTGGGTCAGACTTTTGAGTCAAAGGCTCCAGGTGGAGTGCCTCAACCAAACCCCCTTCCTCGGCCTGGGCAACCGGGAAGTATCATTTGCCCGCGCAGTTCTGCATCCACCGATGTCCCTCCACAACCCTTCCCACCACAAGCAAACGTCGCTGTGGCATTTGTCAGCTATCTGACCGAAGGGCCTTACGCTGTTCTCTGCCTATTAACAATAAACAAAAAATGAGACCAATGTCGTCTACATATTTCAGGCCAACAAGCATCTCGCTCAGATGGATCTGAATATCGGGGTTTTGCAGACCCTCAAAAGTTTGCTTTGTTACTTCATTGGTGAGGAAATTAAACAAAAATGGAAAGAACATCCTCGATGGACACCATCGTTCGTGGGAAAGCGTTTGGATGGTTTTTCATACGCGCCCCCACAAGTATGTAAATACAAACAGCGCATAATGTTCACAAACTTCTGGGGCATGCCGTGTCGCACAAATGTGTTGAAAAGTACGAAGTAGTCGTTACAATCCAACACACTCTCAGAGTCTGGGAACACCAACATTGTAGGACGTTTTAAAACTTGACAGAATGTGAAGATGTGGACAATGCATCTTCTTTCCGACCGGAATCCTACTTGTCCTCGAGTCCATTCTCTGTGCACTTTTGTAAGACGACGTGGAATGAGTGATACGAGCCTGGTTACAACCGGGGTGAAGCTAATTCCTCTGTGATTGCCACACTCACTGCGGGAACCCATTTCGAAAATGGGTACCACTCTCGGCTCACCCCAGCTGGTTGGGGTTGCCCAGATAGAGGCACTTAAATTAGACAAGCGCCGACTAAGGACTTTACCTCAACCTTTGAGCTGAGCGGATGAAAGTTTTCCAGGTGGACAAAAGCCACTCGCTTACTTATGAAGCCGTCGAGTGTTCCAAATTCCCTGTCCAGGTCTGCGTTGCGAGTCAGGAAATCTGGCTAAGCAACTGCAGGTGGCCAGTTGAATTTTTTGGAAATGTTCAACCCAATGACTCAGGCGTTCTGTATTATAGATGAGCAAGCTGTCTTTAGCAGTGGTTGTTTCGCTCAGCAGAGACCTCTTTAGACCTTTTGGGCGTATCAACTGAAACAATTTACGCACATTCCCGGAATTTCCAGCACCCTCAATTTTATCAGCTTTCTGGATCCGCCAAACTTCTCGATCCCTACAGATGTTCTTTTTCACTTGAATTCTGACAGTTCGTCGAGTAATATTGTACTTTCGACCAGGAGGAATACGTGTCCGAGCCTCGGGCAGTTTTAAAGTTTTGCTCGAGATCCAGTGCCTAGATCTAGTTGGTTATAACTTTCCATAAGCGGGGCGCCCAGCACCTTGCAGGGTTGCGGACAGTACGCTCCAGTTAGAGTCAACATCAGGGGACGTTTTGTCTGGAAGGGACTTCAGTAGGTGATTCTGATTTACTTGTTTCACATCAGGGTCCGAGAGATTCTCAATGACCAGGCAAGGTGTGCGCATCTTCCGCGCGCCTGGAAAGCGCAGCGAGAAGCAACAACAAGCAGGCGTCTGATCCAGGTTATCAAGGCATCCCGGACTTCTTCGTTTGTATGTTCCATAGCAGATACTATCTTGAATTCGAAATATTTAGCAAGCGACTTCAGGTTTTGGACGAACTGGTCAACATCTTGACCGGCTTCTTGTTTGTAGGTACAAGATGTTCTTAGGGCGAATGTAAAGTTTTTCCAGTAAATTTATTGCAAAATCGTAGTCGGTACATTCCGCAATGAAGTCGTACACCGTGTAGTCAGTTTGACGTACAAGAGTTTATTTATTTTATTTAGGGTTTCAGGCTAACTGGTCAAAAGTCGGGTAACACCGGGATAATTAGAAAAAGATGGAACAGCAGTTCGGCTGGCCCCCTTTGATGCTATCTCTGGAAGGACCCAGCGAGCTTGAATAGAACATCGATATCGCCATTGGTTATAGCAATCCGCTGAGATATAATCCCTCCAACGTGGCAAGGCATTTGTCCGGATGGCCTGTATCCTGCAATTTTAAAAGGTGGGTAGGTTCTGGTGAGTAGTCTGACGGTTCTAGTATTGAAAATTTGGGACGACAACAGAATATCAGTGGAATGGAGCACCGTGGTCCCAATCTTCATACGGCGCAAAGCTTCCTGGCGTCGGTCTTGGCATCCAAAGTGCTCTATGGTATTTGGCGCAGGCTGCTCAATTGCTGGGGGAGACTAGTGAAAACCAAGCCGGGTTTCATCCTGATAGAGGACGCATCGATCATATCTTTACTCTGACACAGGTTCTGGAACAGTGCCACTCTTACAAACATTCAACGATAGTAGTTTTTCTTGACCTGACAGCCACTCTTAACTCTAGATAGTCAGAAACTATGGCGGTGCCTGGTGACCAAGAGCGTCGCTTGTATCATGTTTGCAGGCTCTTTTGCACGCGTCGCCTGTAACCTGAGTTCACCTCACCCAATAGTGTAAGACCAGGCTGCCCTCTCGCCCCATTATTCTCCAACTCCATTGACTTGCTGCTTGAAGCACTTCTGCTTGTCTCCGAAATTCTCCCGGGGTGTTCCCTTACAGACACTGAGTACACGGAAGATATCGCTTTCGTTGTTTCAGGACTTTCAAAATTGCAAGTCATTTTAAATAGTCTAAATAATTGCTGCAAGGTTCATTATGCGTTTCACTTCACACCTACGAAGTATAAATTACTGCTACAAGACTCGATGGAAACAGACCGAAACCTCATGCTTGCCGACCAAGCCAATCGACAAGGTAGGCATACTCATTTTCCTGGGCAGTGGTTCCAGCGGAGATCCTTTCCCGAATCAGTAATGGCAGGGCAGCTTTTTCCAACCTGATATCATTTTGCCTGTCAACATATTACATGTATTACATTACAATGTACTACGTTATGGATTAGAAACGTCACCTCTATGTGTAGCGTGTGTATAAAAACTGTCGGTGTTGGTTTTCATCGGTGTCTCCGAAGCACTGACCGTATTTGATGGAAACATCTCATTAACGATGGTGAAGTATGCGCGATTGCTTTAGGAGGTACTCTCCCACCATGGATGCCATATAGGTTACGACAGTTTGGATATGTGCTTAGCATGTCAGGGGACCTATCTCGCACAGCTCTTTTTGTGCTGAGTGGAAACGACAGCGGTGCACAGTCTGTTAACTGCAAACACAGTATGCAAGCACCAACAAGTGAATTCGTTTGGATTAACGGGGCGAGATGGCTTAGTGGTTAGAGAGCGAATTTACTGACCGGAAGGTCTGTGGTTCGAACCCGACCTCTGCATCTCGACTTCCCCTGTCTAGGCTTGGGCAACCTGGCAGTTAGGCACTGAAAAGGTGCTACAGCTGAACGGTTTTTGGATTGACATCTTCCACCTCTTTGGAGGGGTACCCCGTTGTTCGGCTTGTCAGTAGTTAGTGACACTGGCAGAAATGACCGAATGACAATCAGTGGAGATCTTGCATCAAAGCTATAACCTTCAGTGCGTAGTTACCCAGTTTCCCCCTCCTCAGATATCTAGAATGATTTAACTTGAACCAACTGTTTGGCTATACTCACCCTCAATGTCTCATCACATCTTCCCTGCTGTCTCATTTTTCCCTGACGTAAACTGCAACAGCTGAGGCCAGCATATTCTTGGTAACATTTTTCATAGCTAAAAAGTTGAACTGAGCTCTCAGCATGCACTGTGTCAAGTAGGGTCGCCTCCGTTTGTTGGCTTAACACAAATATGGACCCCGTATATCCTGGCCCAGTGGCCTGTGCAGCCGGAATTAGCGAATGAGTGGACAGGTGTTGCATGTCCTGGACTCTTGTTTCTGCCAGAGTGTACACCGACACAGAGCGAAACTGGCGCACTGGCAAGATCATCATGTTGTGCTTGCTCCAGCGTGCAAACGTCGAAGTCAGCCATTCAGACAGATTTTCCGGGTCTGAAAATTTTTTGTGTATTCTCTAACGCAGGATAGTAGTGGATACAATATAGTCTGCTCGTCGAAGAGCACTAATATAAGATTTCGACGTCTTATGTTTTCTGTCTGTGGGGCGCGTAGATATCGTTTAACACTTGCCGTGCCATCCACCTAACTGGTCACTGAGAATCAGACTAAACAACACCACCATTGTTAAATTTTGGAATTACAACAGAAATATACTGATGAGTGCATTTGAACCCGTGCTTGCTCAACTCAGGAGAGACGTACTGGAAATTGTGCCCCACATAATGGTTCACTAATGGAGCTCCTTGGTTTTTTAAACGGATCCGGTGTGTGCTGAACAACAGCTCTATAAGCGTGGCAAAAACATGTCGACCAATCCTTACATTCTACCGTCACAGCTGCCGTGAAATCCGGATGAGTTACTTCAGGTTGACCGCGTCTAGCCAAAGCAGTCGATATGTCGGATGGGTCTGAGTTGTCGACGTTCAGATTAGGAGCTCCCTATCTAATCACCGAAATGGTACATACCCCCCTCCCCGACATTATAACGCCTTGTCTTACCCTCTCTGTACGCTCCTACGGTGATGTTTGGTCCACACTTGCGTGCAGTTTTACGATTTTGTAACATGAAGTCACTAGGGTATCAGGTCAACGTAGCGCAGGTCACAATTGAGGGTCTGGATGTTCGGAGTTGTATGGGGTGGTCTCAGAAGGTAGTGTGAGTTCCCGGTCTGCACTGAATACCTGCCGTGAACGGGACCAAGAATACAAGCTAAACGCATGTACGTGCAGAGTGCCGCATGGTTGCTCGTTTCAAAAAGCTGCTATTGGATTGTGTGACAAGAGCTGTGGAACGTACAGTGCGATTTTTTCCACCACTCACCCAAAATTGACCTCAGGTATATTGTGGATAGAATCTCCGACAGCAACACGAGCGTCTTGCTGTTGTACAACTGTGAGAGGTATGTTTTGAAAGGCTCAGGTTCGAAGATATGGACCAGGAAGTGAAGGCCCACTGCTTGTTTTTCAAAAGCCGCAAAACTCGTTTGAAAACGTTCATCTAGTGACGGCTGACGTGACCGTGCAATCATAACGCTTCTCATATACAATCAGTCGCAGGAACAGGTGGGCAAACCCCCATCCTAGTTATTCAACATGCTACCCAGGTGATGCGGCACCCCGGACCAAAATACACGCGTACACGTTTCGTGACAGGATAACTGAAGTGGATTACTTACGAGGCCCAAGTTACGACTTGGCAACGAAATGTGAAAGCTCTAACCGGTAAATTCACTGAGGTTGCGAATTGCTGGCTCCTTGGATAAGGACTGTGAGACTCAACACAACCCCGGTTGGTGACACTGACAGACATGGCTGACGCACGTATTCGGTGACCCTACTGCATCAGAGCTGTTACCTCCAGTGCATGGCTGTCCGATTTCCAGATCTCCCAGGTAACTAGAAGTATTCAGCATCAGTTAACCATTTTTTCAGTGGCTGAAACTGTAAAAGCCTGACTTAACGTACTTCCGGTGCCTAGTTTATAGCTGACTAACTGAACTTGGCTGGTGACCAAGATTACTGACACTAAAGTTTAACATTCCTACCAATTAGTCTTCTTTCATCTTGCATTCATATGGTTAATAATGTTGACCCCATATATCAGCACATCTTCCCACGTTAAACTCCATACATTACTTGTGGGGTAGATAAAACCTGTTGTGGGGCTTTGGTCGTCGATTATTCATCCCATCCCCTCTGCTTGCATCATGCATTCATTTGTCAGTTAAAAGAAATGCGTACACAACTTCTCGTCCCTAAGGCTAGATACTACGCTCTTAAAGTCATTCTCACTTGGTCATACTTTTGTATTTGTCTTGCAGGTATTGACCACTAGTTTTACAATGAATGGCAGTATACTTTTTCGACATGTGGGAAGGATTTCCAGTTTCCTTCGGGTAGATCTAGCCGTTCTGGACCGAATTCCAAAAAGCCTTACTCCTCAGATTCTGGGATTCTGTCTGCTCTTGACGTAAGACCGAAAAGCTTGAAAATTCAATCGTCCATCAAATCTTACCTGAAGCGTGCGAATGAGTATGGTGAGTTTTTTCTTTCGTAATGGGCCAAACGGATTTCGAAAGATACAATGCTGGAAACAGAAAGAGAAGAATTTGAACGGGGCCGGAAATATCTAGCTCAAATTATGGGTGAAGATCCAGAAACCTTCACCCAGGATAAAATCGACGAGTCCATTCGGTATCTCTTCCCATCTGGATTGTTCAGTCACAAAGCACGACCAAAGCTAAAAGCAAGTGGACATTTCGTTCTTATATGATGTATTCTTCCTCACAAACAGCCTCCAGAAGAAGTTTTCCCAAAGGAGAAACGTGAGTGTCACCCGTGCTCTAATGTCCGCATGTTAATATTTCCACTAGGTCTTCTGTGTGATACTACAGGTCGTCCTCAGCACGACATGTTCTACACTCGACATCCGAATTTCTATTCTGTGATGAATGTAACGTCATTTTCCGATTTCCTTCAACGCCATATAGGAAGCAGCCTATAAGTTGGAATCTCTGAAGATGGAATACGACCGTGTGTATATAACGAAAGATGCTAATCCACTGAAAACCGTTGCCCCACTGTAGGTTCTTCTTCTTCCTTTCCATTCTTTACTGGGATGTTCTTTCCATATGGTTTTGTGGCAGTTAAGCGCCAATGTTTACCACTGGTGTAGTGATGTCGATGACAGTATTGGGGTTCTTGCCAGATTTGCTTGTTTGTGTATTGTGGTTTTGTAGCCTCTGTAAAGGCACCGTTGATGTCAAACAGTTTTATAGACCCTGAGAGCCTGTTTTCAACAGGCGCTCGCGGCGAATATAAAAATAGGCACATCATCGACAGTTCAGAAGAGCTGAGCTGAATAACGAGGCGTGATAGGTTGTGCTTGCCGACTAAGACATTTCTGGAAATTCTAAAGCACTGAGAGAAGCGTTCCAGTGAACTAAACTAGGAGACAGCACTATTTATCCGAAATTTTGAGGTATATAACAAATAAATGGCAAATTCAACGTAGAAAAGCACGCAGTAGTTAATTTGCGAATGAGAGCTAAGAGGACAAATGGCTATTTTAGTGTGAGAATTTAAAAAGGAAGTCCTTGAACCTCGGTAAAAGCATTTTCAACTTGAGGCAAACAACTTTTTTAGGGTGACCTCAAGACATCTCATATCAATGGATCTTAGGAGGCAAACGCAATCAACCATAAGCGATGACAGGCCGTCAATCGAATCCTGGTTGCGCTCACCTGAGATGAGAGGAGGCAGCTTCTCGGCATCTTAAAACGAAACGGCAATGTTCTTGTGACAGGGTAGTGGGATCAACTAGAAAATGAGCCGAGTAAAGAGTCACGGAATTACGGGAGTATAGTTGACAGTTCGTACAGTTCGTACTCTGAGCACCCCCCCCCCAAAGCGAGTAACAGGGTGATGAACGTCGGAAAATTGGAACATCGGTGAATTTGGAGCTAGCGCCAAAATGCACATTTGCTCCGATCCAGCAATCTCTATCCAAAAGCCCCCGGAAGAGAGCAGAAGGGAACAATAAATCCAATGGTGGTGACATATGCAATAATTAACCTATGTAAGAGTTTGAGAGGAACGGAAAGCACCCTCAGTATCAGAAGAAGAGGAATCTAGACTCTGAACCTTACTAAACACAGCTTAAATTTCGGGGACCATATAAGTTTATTTGATAGAATCACACCTAGTTAATTCACACCGTAGGACCTGGGAGCTTGTTGGAAACCTCGAGTGGTTCAAGTCTACTGAAGAGGTTTTATACTGCTGACGTTTAGCTTTTCAGGAGCGTTGAGGAGGAGTTGTTCTCCGTACCAGATAAGAACTTTATTCAGGAAACTGCGACTGAAATTGTTCCCCGGACTCATTGTAGCTACGACCAATCGACATTTCTGCATAGGTGCACTACATAGGAGAGCTCCTACGTACTGCAAGAAAGAAAGGGGAAAAGGTAGCACCTTGGGAACGCGGCTGTTAGGCGACAGTCGAGAGCAGACTTGTATGTGGTTGGTGAAACAGTCTAGCTATCTTTGTCAGCTGCAGCAGCCCTCTGCCAATACGAACGAAATCGTCTCCGTAATCGAAATACAGCAGACCTGCGGCCTTGGCGTTCGCACCTATTGCTGAAACAACGGAGTGAACTTAGTAAGCGTCTGTTATGAAGCGAGACTGGCAGCATGCAGATTCCCATTAGTCTTGGTTTAACGAGTACTCGTCATTTGATGCAGGAGCACTTTCATAATAATAGAAGTCAAAATTAAGTTAAACTTCATTGTCGTTTCTTTCGTATCTAGTGTTGTCTTAGTGGTGCGTCAACGGTGGCGCTTAACGAATGGAAAGACAACTATGCATTGGCTGAGAACTACCGCATTATTTAAGGAGCAAGAGTGATATACATTATTCGGACTGTAAACACGGTTGAACTTGTCGAGATCCTTCGCCGCGAACCTACCCTAGTACCAACCATCCTTCCCGGCAGCTTTTGTTGCCCAAAGCTGCATGGGTATAAGTCTTATGCATACAGTTGATTTCCATCCGGATCACTCGTGTACGCTCCCTGAGCACCTTCGTTTCGTAAGCATACTTCATTTCACTCCATGTCTGTATAGGTTGCGGGGAAGAGGAATTGTCAGCTTCAACAGGGTTAGCTCATTTCGAGGCCCGACACTAGACGGTCAGTCAGGTGTCGACAATATAGCGAGCGGTTTTGGTCACAGAAAAATCTCTAGTAAAGACCAAATTCCCTGGTAGCGTAATGTTATTTGGATAATAACATTTCAGCTTGTGTAAAGCCATTCTCACATTGGACTTGTGGTTCTATTTTGAGATAAAACTTTGGGACAAGCTCTAAATACGGTAATGGGAGCAGGGAACTGGACCGTGGCTGTTTGCAAAAGTGTTGTTGATTTTGTTAATAAACGCGGTTTATCTTCAGTTTTGCGTGGAAATTCTTAGTATTTACTGAGCCGTCAGGTAGAAGCAGTCAGAACCAAACAGGTCACGAGCAGTGACTCAGAGATCGATCTAAGCAGGTGACAGTGGCGGCCTAAATGGAGTCCGCAAATTCTGGCGCTCCTCACACAGAGCTGCTAGGTGTGAAATACAAGCTGGTAAAGACACTTTACCTTTGATCATTTGATAATCGAAGCCTACTTCCTAGAGTCAACCAAGTGATGCGTTTCGGATAATGTTTGTACTGGAGATGCATGCTACGACGTTAATCCCTTTCCACGTGTTACGCTACCGCGGCGTCCGTAATCAAAGCTGACAGAAGTCAATTTGGAGGAGACCATACTCCCCCCCCAAAAAAAAAAAAATCCCAGGTTTATTCGCGATTTTGTAGGCCTCATCAAGTCTTTCATAAACTGCTGACAGCTCATTAATGGTCCCGCTTACCTGACGAGCTTCAAACGAGGTGAAAGTGGCATTGGGTATTTGGTAGGTTGCGAACAGCCTTACCACACTGTTCATTTGGAGAATTTTTTTCCATATCTTGTTTACTGGACCAACAGGGTCGTTAGGCATCCTTCGCAATGAAAATTGGAGAACGTCATAAACGATATATCCTTTCATTGCTCCGTTGAATCCTACAGTAACATCAACTGAACATGCAAATGAGTGTTCAACCCAAAAGTCTATTCATCTTGTTTACACAAATGTAAAACCTGCTGCTAATACGCGTATCCACTTTGTGTGCAGTTTACTGCACTTATTAGGCGACTTGTTTTCTATTGTCGCGTTGTAATTTTGAATTCTAAGAGCACGCCAAAAGTACACGACGTGCTCTGTCACTTTAGGCTCTCTGTCGTATAAGCTTATTCGTTAAACTCCTGTTTGCGTGTCTCCTGTAAACCCCACTTTAAAGTACCATTCCAAACATCTGAAAGTGAAAGTTGGAAGCACTGGTGCTTATCGCAACCCAGCTGGTAGGCCGCTCGTGGCCAAACGGTTAAGTTTTCAACCACTAACCAGAAGGTTGCGGGTTCGAAACTCTCTGAGTTTCGTGAGATGCCCACTGCTAATGATTCCCAACAAGGATGAAACAGCCGTATAGTGCTTTGGCTTTTCAGCACAGATCGGCTTCACTGATAGAATGAAACCTCTATTGAATACAACCCAGGATTGCCGGATTTATTTAGTCCCAGTTCTGACTCAGGTTCTAGTAAATCCTCGGACTTCACCGGCGATGTTTTGCAGATTAATCTGATCATAAAGTTTGTTTATCTCTAGCACAGGCGGAATATTATGGCTGGTACAAGTTTTCACGCGTATGAGGAGCCTGTGTATTCGTCAGGAGTGTGCTTACTGCATCCTTTTGTATTAGTTTTATTCCTGACGGTTCGCTAGGCCGTTACATGTTTGGATTGTTTTGACATCTTTTTGAGCTTTGCTGCCGATGTGTCTTGTGTCCCGTTAACACCTGCTGTGGGGTTTTCGGTGTATTTTAGGAGACCACACAATGAAACCTGATAATCGCCTCACAAAACTTTCACATGTTGTGTCGAGTCTCAGTGCCTGTTATTGTTTTTTTCTTCAGCATACTTGTGTCGACCGAGTGGTTCACTAAGCCCCAGCTAGAAAAACACCTATCAGAAAAGATAACAGACACACAAGTAGGTCCTTTTAGACTCTCTCACATACTCTTAATTTCAGTATGAACAGTGGCTTGTTTTGATGAACCGAATTACAGCCCAGCCCCTGGCATCAATGGCCAACTCTTTCATATCCCAATTCCGTGCTAGTCAGATCGTTGTTGGAGCGACGGAGAAATATCCAGATGTAAACATCTCTTTATCCCATCAATTTTTTATGAGGTATCCTTAGCCTGAAATTGATCCGGTCACCAAGCAACGATTTATCAAAGCTTACGGTCAGAAGCGGCACTGTTTTGCAGAGGCTACCGTCTATATGCCGGGGTCCGGTCAGTTCACTGTCAATGGCAAGCGATTACTGGAAAGGTTCCCCGAATTGGGTAATCGCGAGCAGATCATGTTCCCACTACAGTTGACTAGTGAGTAGTTCTCACCCTTTTGCATTTAATCAATAAGTTTCATGTGTTTGACTGTTGGCCTCGAGAAGGCTGCTGTTCGGAAAGCCGTTATTCTTGTCCACCCAAACACGTTGTTCGTTACGTGGTTAGTATCTTTCAATGGCCATTTTTCACAGTTGATGGATTTCTCCTGAAGAAAATAGTAAACCATCTTCAAAGTACCAAAAAAACAGCAATCGATTGGGTACCACGCATAGTTAAGTTGTTTTGCAGGTAATATTGCAGTCGGTGACCAGGTTTGTCAAGATTTCATCTTCCGGACATAATAAATACGAAGAAAGACGACCAACGCCGAATATAATGAATCCTCAAGGTGTCGACGGTTGTTTTGCGGTAATTGCGTATCGTAACCTATTGGTTACGTTCATTGATGCAGACTGAGTAACGCCTTCGATTCCTTCTTGTTTATACGTTTCTTGCGTCTAAACTAGACTATGCGTCTTTTGATTGAAAGTCTTTCGCACCCTTTCGGCCGCTGTTAGCGGAGCAGACGCCATTGGAAAGTATTTCGAGAAGCAAGCTGGTCCTTCCGCAGGAAGTAACTGCAATAAGTGATAGGAATCACTGATTTAATGAAGATACCTTTAGAGGGATACAGGCTTAAACTCAGTGAAAGCGCATCTTTATCCAACGCTGAGATTAGACTGCTCACTGCATGGTGGTGGTAAGGTCTAATCTTTCAGGTTGTAATTGCAAAGCGTTTCTTACGGATGTCAAAGTGCGACAATTGTATTGCGAGGCGGTCTGGCGGTAAAGATATACCGTTCGCTGCGACAGGAGTATAAGAACAGTAAGTTGTTTTCCCCAGACGATCGGTATTTCCATATTTATGGAAGAAGGGGTGGAGGAGGTTATAAAAGTTGCCCATAAAAAACGCACGATCCGACCGATCAATGGTTGACCGTGATTGCCGTCGATTTATCCAGTACGGTCGGTGCATCTCCAAACACACGCGTATTGTGCACAGAAGCATCGACAATCAAGCTTTCTGTCTTATTCTGTGCGTCCTCGGTTAGATTACTGTGTCATTAGCTTCTGGAAGGGGACCCTGAGAAAATCATCACCTCACACTGAGGACTTTTAAGTTAGAAGTGAGAGGAAGGGTTCTCGGAAAATACCATACGCTGCTCCACCTCCATGTAGGTCAGACCTTCACGTTAGAAGCTCATGCTGGGTTATCTCAGCCAAACCTCCTTCTTCGGATAGGGCAATCTCTGGTTCTTCAACTCCTTGTTCACCAAACCGTCGCATATCCGCTTCCACTGAGCCTTCCTACTTCACTTGGCTGTCAGTCACCTACTGTTGTATACCTAAACTTCTGTCTCATAAAATAAATAAAAGTAAACCCTTATTAAATTCAAAGTATCTGCTTCACACCACTACTTCCAACGTCCGTACTGTTTATCAAATTAGTCAACAGACTTTGTTTTCTCTTTCGATTAATGTGCGTTGTGTCTCTGAAACCCGCACTCAAGATCCCATTTTAGTCATGCAACTGAAATTCCTTAATAAAAATCCACATTTATCGCAATTCACTCCATGTGTCTGGTGATGCTGATGCAGTAACTCGTGGTATCTACGGCGTAGGTGCACTCATCCCCCGGGCTGAATGCGCGTTACTGGACTGGATCCCAGTGAATAGTCGTCTTTGCGCTGCTCGCTTGACGAGCCTAATCAACATCAATGTATATTGATGCAGTAAACATTGTTTACCTCTGGACGACATCTATGAGGTTAAGAAAGAGAGATTCCAAAGGGGCTTGTCACTGCTACTTTGGTTAGCAAAAAGCACGGATTCCGTAATTCTGGTAGGTGGTGTGAATGCCAAAGTCGGCCTACTAAATCCGGAAGAAGCCGATTTATGGGTCGATTCGGGGTTGATGCTCACCGCACGGATAATGGAGAGTGATTTCATTGTTCCTAGCTAGTGCAGACTTTCATCACAACAACCCAAACCATGTTACCTGGGGGAAAAAGCAGCCGTGGACCCAAATGCGGCACCCAGCTACCGGTAGAGAGCTTGAGTTCGAGGTTGTCATTCCTTTTTGAGTATACTCGACACTGACCGTAGCATTCTGTGGACACGCATATAAATTCATTTTCCCTAGGGAGTGTGGCGGATGATGCAAGACCATTCAGTCCATCACCTCCACAGCGTCTCTGTGTCCCAACGGTATCGAGCTGACTCGGATCAAAGGTTTATAGAAATAAACCACCTTATAATGATGATAATGAGAGTTTGGAGGACAGTTGGATAAGGCCTTTGAAATTGTCTATTCTGGATCGCTCCCACGCCCAGTGAACACGGAGTGTCGTCACAAACAGCAGCTCGTATTGCTGGGAAGATAACCAGACCAGCAACAAGCGAATATGATGGCGCACGCAGATTCGGGGGCCATGATGGCTCAGTGGTTAGAGCGCGAATTTACTGACCAGAAGGTCCGTGGTTCGAACCCGACCTATGCCTCTCGACTTCCCCTGTCTTGGGCAACCTGGCAGTATCCCAGCCCTCGTGCTTCCTTCTGGTGGCATGGCAGCTAGGCACCGAAAGGGTGCTACAGCTGTTCTAGAGAGATAGACGCGGATTCTCCAAGTACTGAATAATGGGGATCCTGAGGATCAGCAGAGAGCGTTGGCCAGTATCTTTTGCAACGTGAAACAGCCGTGCCCTGTTCTACCTAATCCGATCAAATGGTCCGAGTGAGGCAAGCGTTCGCGAAACGATCCCCGAAAAGAATGAAACTCCAATTCACCCACAGAAACGTCATCTTGAACAATGGACTTCATTTCAGCTGGCCCCCATCAACTTTTAGCTATCCTGATAACCTTACTTCAGTATCTGAACTGAAGACGGTAGTTCCAGTATTCAAAAAGGATGAAACAACGTCCCGTAAAAACCACTGAGGCATCCAACGTGTTCTCTAGTATTATCCTACGTATAGGAAGGGCCAGATTCCTGAGAATCAAGTCTAGGTTTCGCCTTGGTCGACCTTGCGTCGGTCATATCTTCGCTTTGCGACAAGTACCGGATCTGCACCATGCATTCCCCCGTCCAAAAATTCGTTTTCCTGTATTTAAAAGCTGCTCTTGATCCCGTTGACCGTCAGAAACCGTGGCAATGAAAGGGCTTTTTTCTAAGTTGTCATTTCTTATAAAGGCTCCGTATGCGACTCATGTTGGCGCGTACCGGTCGACCGGCAAGCTTTCGCCCGCGTTCACCACATCCATTGATGACAGGCAAGGTCGACCTCCTCAACTTCGTAGTCGATGTGCTGCTTTAATCTCTTCAGCTACCCATGACATCTCGAGGATTAAAACTCTCCCGGGAGACGTCCCCTCACAGACACTGAGTGCGCTGACAATATCGCTACTCTGGGACTAGACCATTTCGAAGTTCAAACTATTTGAGTAATCTGGATGCTTCTGTTATGCGGTTAGAAATTAACTTCATGCTTGTAAAGTGTAGAGTGCTAGTACAAGACTAGATGTACAAACCTAAACCTCGTACTTGCAAATGAGCCGATCGATGTGATAAATACATTCCTACCAAAGCAGCTATCTGAATCCCGGCGGACTGGCTGCAGTCGAGATCACCCCTCGAATCGGTAAGGTCAGTGCGGCCTTTACCGACCTGCGAAATTTGTGACACTGGCATGACGTCATTCATGTTGTCATACGTCGGATGTATACTCGTGTGGTGCGCTCTGACTTACTTCGTGGGTAATAGGCGTGATCGCTGCGTGCAGTTCATCGGGGACACGCTATGTTGACAGCCTCCGAAACATTGCGCGGGTCTAATGGGGAGATCGGATCAATGGTGCTTGGATACGCAAGACGGGTTTCAGGAAAAGTGACTCAGTAAATCATCTGATCGTACTCCATAATTTGCGCTGGTTAGGTGGTGTACTTCGTATACTAGATGAGTGGTTGCCTCGCGGAGCCCTGTTCGCGCCACCTTGTCAGGTGTGGACTACCCATGGGGAGTGAAGCGTGAAAGCTCTTATCAGTCAACTTAGTCGTGTTGGTAACTGTCGTGTCCCGGATGAGACAACTAATTGTTAGAATCCTTGACAGATAGTCTTCTCACGCAGCCACTGACGGTCCTGCATCAAAGTTATTCTCTTCAGTGCGTAGCTCGAGATGGCTCTGTGGCTGAGGCGTGGTTCAAACCCTACTTCGGCTACCCTGACTTGGACGCCCCGACAATATCTCAGCTCCTGTGCTTCCTTCAGATGGTGTGGTAACTGTGCACCGAAAAAGTGTCACAACTGAAAGATTTTTTCACCATCTTCCGCATTTTGTTTTACCAGGTGAGCAGAATAATTTGACGTCAATAAACTAATTGGATCATCGTCTTCAACGCGTCGTTGTCACTTCCAAATTCTCCGTATTCCCGGTGAACGGAACTGTAGCAGCGAAGACCAGTGTACCTTAAGACACAGTTTGGAGCTGAATAACGGACTTACAAAAGATTAACGGGGAGGAACAATCGTCTCATACTCCCGCTCTAAAAGAGAGAAGTTCCACTGCTTTGCTGGTTGATATGGAAACCGTCCAGTACACCAAAAAAGCATACGTTTGAGTAGTTACGTGAGCAGCGGATTAAATTGTCGTCAGACCTTACAGTTATGCAGAATTTCTCTGACATTATCCCTATGCGTTTTCTAAGCACGACGTCGAAAAGGCGTTTTTCAGACTCGGCAATCCGTATTGGCTGCTACACACTTTCAGTGGCCAGTTCGTTCAATCATCACGTTCATTGCAGGAATCCATAAGCACGTGTAGACCTCTTACATGTAGATTTGCGAGTATTTTATGTCCGGCTCTCAACTTACTTCTGTCGTTTCCGAATGATCTGTAGAAACACTCGGTCAAGTGGACATTGTGGCTACCGTTACGGAAACGGGAACCAGCTCTCCTGCCAATGCCCTCAGACTTGCCATTTCAAGATGTTTGGCATCACTACTTCCCACAGAAATGGGTAGACAACGGCTTTGCGTGAGCGGTCTCTTGACTCAGGATGATCGGTTCGCGGAGAGAAAAAACCCCGGTCAGAAAAAAGCTCGAAAGAAACCAATCTGGTAGGCTATTAACAAAGTATTTATTTCACCCTGTGATGTGATTCATAGTCCTTTTGCAGCATAACTTGGGTAGCGTCCTCTGTGCTAATCGCTATTCCTAACTGAAGCTTGGTTTTCGGCTTCGGCACTTAGTCCTCTACAAATTCTATTTGTTGTCCTTAGTAAAATACAAGAGCGCACTATTCTTAAGGTTACTGAAAACCCTTCGACAACCCACGACTCATTTCGCTCTTCTTAAGGCTCATCAGCTAGGCGGAGTCCCCGAATTCCGTCAGCTTTATGTTCTACTTCAACCCAAATTGTACGAAATGCACTCATTTGCAAACCAATTTGGTTTCAACGGGAGACTCAACTCGTTCATGATTGTGCTGCACAAAGGCCGCTTCGTGTTTCCGTTCGTATCATATTCGAAACAGTGCGGTCTAGTTCAGAGGCCTCATATGGCAGAGTAATATCGGTCGTGGTACCGTGTTCATAACCTGATTCCCGCGGTTTCAAGTGCGACTCAATGGCACCATTATTTACCTATGCACACAGATTGAGTGCCCAAGTGCTGATTTATGCATACCCATTAATATGTTGAAGGGTACCTTCTTGAATTCTGTAGTGAACATACAGCTCAGCTTCAATTACACCTATATTCGATAAACCGTTTGATTTAGCCGTCGGACCACTCCTTGAGTCCACTGTTCACTGATGTCTTCATGGCAAAACTGGAAAACTGAGCTACAAAGAAACATCAGAATTCGCCAACATCGCAGATATGCCGACTATTTACTTCGTATCGTTGATAGAGTATTCGACCTAGACACATCTCGTATGTGTTCCAGTGTCTCAGGTTCTGTCATAAACTTGACTCACGACAAAAGGGCAAACAACCAACTCTCCATTCTTTGTATGTTATTGACTAGACGAGCCGATGGCGCAATTCAAAGAAAAGTAAACCTGGCAAGGGCAACACACACTTCCACAGCTTTGTTCACCTACAACAGAAGCAAATCCTGGTTCGCTGCTTAGCTTCGAGAGCTGGAAAACTATGTTGTGCTGGCAAATTAAAATACGAAATAGATATCATCAGAGATATTTCAAAATGGCTTGCGAAAGGTCGCGGAAAGGATGAGAATAGAGGGAGTCGAATTCAGACAGCTGTTTACAATGTTCCCTTTCAACAGTGACTTTATGGCTCTCAAATTTGTCGGCGCTATAAAAAATTCGCTGTCGGCTCCAGATTCCATTCTTCGTCTGCAAAATAAGGACAAACTGACATTGCCGACCTCCATGGTTATTTATCTGTTCAATTGTGCACGTGTTGCCACTTACATAGGTGGTATGGCCGGACTATGCGAACCAGAGAACACTGGCGTAAGTGGCTCACCATGGACGGCCACGGTTCCATCTAAAGTTCTATTGTAGCCCACCTGGTTTACCCGAATGATGCAACCGTGGGCTGTTGAGGGGTTTTCAGCAACTTTATGAGTAGTGTGCTCCGTCGGGAAAATGTACTGTGATATCTTACCCACTGAAAAATGAGACGGCCTTGATGCAACGCATTCGGCGGAGGATTATCAGCTGGCATTCACTTGATTCTCCCGTTAGGACCAACCTAATTTGCAAATGAGTGTATTTCGCAAACGGTATATGTATGTTCGATGGATGGTGGCCAAATCGGGTCATTTGCAAGTCCAAAGATGTCCACTAGCGACGTGACTTCATCCAGCTGTCTCACCTTTAGTCCTATGGTTGTCAATTTGCCACAGAACCACTAGGTTGAAATATCGCACTGTCAGCTCCGTGGTGTTGGGGGCTATGACTGAAAGATGAACCCGCCCAGTTAGAGCGACCTTGTTCCTTAATGTTTCGTTATAAAACACAGTACACCCACAGGTGCGCGTTAAGCGAAAATGAAGTAGATTTGTCAATATTCTCTCGGAAATTCAGCTGACTCTTGGTATTGTTGTAATGAGGGTCTTTCAAATACCTTGGGCCAATTCGGCTTGCTCCTTTTGGAACTGACAACGATTTCATGAAGCGAAGTCCAAGGTTACTTTCTCGATTCAGCTATTTTCGTTACTACTTCCAAGGCTTCATGATGTCACCGATAAAGTCCGGAAATTTAGTCTGATTGTTACCTTGAGAGAATGAGTATTCGCGTTCTGATCTCTGTGTACGAGTAGAGGAACTACCCGTAAAGATTTCATCTCCTCCGAAGGCGAAGCAATTTGGCACTAAAAATCACCGTTCGACCCTCATCATGACCGTTTCCTCTCATTTCGTCAGTTAAGCCTGTTATACACAAAACTATATCGATCGAACGACATGATGCCGTTCGCAAAGTCCATGGATTGCCTATCCCCAATCGAGGAAAACATCTTGCACACAAGACCTCTTGGCTATACATTCGCAGAATCTCATTTAAATTCTGCACCTTGATTCCTCTTTCATGTGACAAGCTCAACCTGTGTTTACCCAACTTAAAGACACATTCTTCTTTTTTTTTAATGGTACTTCATGCCCTTTTTTTTAACTTACTTTACAGGAAGGCACGTTGATCCGCTTCATCCAGTCCCTCTGTACAACCCCATCCTGCTCGTAATCAAATACTGCAAACAATATAGTATGAATTTTATTTGCGTTGCACTGAACATTGAAGGGTGAGGACTTTGGGTTGCGGGGTTGATGTTGCGTTTTGTTAGTCTTGGCAATGATACAAGCAAGTCAGTAGTGACCGGATGGCTTCGCTGTGCGGCTCTCAAGCTCTAGCATCTGAAAAAGTAATTTTGACGCGTGTAAGTTCGTCCAAACGGTCCCTTAGCACCAAATACTACAATAGGGTGAGGAAATAACCACTGCGAAATGGGATAATACCGTGTCAAACTACCCATCCATATTGTTTAGTGCTTTCGACCTTCAAAAAAGTGGCCCACAATTGTCTGTAGTTTCTGGAGCTTTCGTTCCAGTGTAACTGCTTTCCGCGGCTCCGAAACTGTCCTCTTAATCGATGGGCTTCCAAAGATGAACGATTTGGTAAAGGGTCAACTACTCATATTCCCAGGTAGCGACTTCCGATAGTACCGTCGAGTCCGATTGCACAGGGTCAGAATTTATCAGTCTGAGACGCCTGCTAGCAGTAGCGCTCCGTGTGGAACTTCTTGCGATAAGTTCCCACTCACTCCACCTCTTCCTTCAATGGCTGCATGGCGGTCAAGTATTCGTATTTACCAATGGTGTTGTAGTGTCCACGAGGATCATGGTTATGTCGAAGTAAAACCGAGCTGTTCCGCTGTGACACGATGACTATGTGCACAATATTAGTAACAGTAGGCTATTCTGCTCCATTTAAACTAGAAAAAGGAATGAACAACGCTAAAAAGCAAGGTTTCTGCGCTAAAACACTTACTCGCTTTGCATATTTCGGATTTTCCGCCAGTTCATCCGAAACGTTCATCAAATACTTTTCCAGCGCCACACACTCCTCAATCTGAAAAGGAATTTTCAGTGCATGAAGTATACGTATACAAATGTCCGGATCACTGCAGAGCATATTGGTCGTTGAACATGCATAAGAATAAACCCAGCATCGCGCTTAGTTGCTGCATCATCCCGTATATGGCAGCCACGCACCTGATAGAGGGTACAAAGCATGAGATGACGCCAGGTAAGACGAGCCTCCACAAGAGCAGTCGATGTATCAGAACAACTACCCATACCAATAAGATGAAACTGAAATCAACCATAATTCGGGTGCGCTGGTGGAGTACCAGTAATGTGCTTCCTGGAATTTATATCTCGGTGAAACGGAAGCTTATGAGCTCCATACAACCACATCAGGTTCATATTAGCTGGTCAGCGCTATCTCTCAGAATGACAGCCTAAACTGTCTACCGTCTTGGACGAACGAGGTCTCAAGCTAAATGCATCTAACCGTTGTATCTAATGTGATTAACTTTACCCTAACCACACCTCGAATTTGTTTTATTCGCCAGTCCGTTTACGTACTACATGTCGACACAACGTTAGGCAAGGTGCACATTTTCTCCAAAGTTCTCATAGTAGAGATTTCACTATATCTAGGATACTTCCACTTTCGTACGACTTCGGAAAAGCCACACGAATTCGACCGTATTACGGAGGTAGTTCTGTAACGGCCGGTGAAGTCCGTCCCTAGCCAGTACTATGCATAAACATCGTGTATTTGCATAAGACAACTGTGGGTATGCATGCGCCACTCTGTAAGATAAATCCGGAAACAAGAAATGTTTTGGAAGCTGTGCGGTTTGTAGGTCAGGCTACTCGTCTCCAAATATCCATGATCTACCCACTCCCTCTTCTCTTCAGAAAACGGACAGAAATATATCCAGTGTAAGTGATAACCGCACTGCACAGTATGAACCCATCGTGGATGATGAATTCGGGTGCAAGAAACTGAAACAGTTATTGTTTGAGATAAAAATGTGCAAAGTCCGTCATCTAATTCCTGTAAAAAAAAGGAGCTCGGCTTGCTTATGTGACCATTTTCTAAGGGAAAACTCTCTCCGGATATCATTAACACTGAAGTTTACCGCTTCTGGCATTCTTAAGAATTTGTGGACCAAACCAAGTCACTTGAGCTCCCCAGCATGTTTTACTACTGTTCTGAAGTTTACGACAAGGATGGAGGTTTCTCCGTTTCCCTCAGACTCGTTATATTCATGCGAGATTCCCGGCTTTTAAAGAACCTAGGCGTGGTGGGTTGTCATCAAGAAGGGAAAATACTAGGCTGAAATCGTCCATTCACATTTTAGCTGTGTACCACCACACGTAGTGATATTATTCTTCAGTGGCAACCTTTGGTGCTCCCACATGTGTAGGCATTAGTTAGTTGCCCGAGGAACGGCGGCCGAGGCACCGCAACTTAAAGTTAGTTAATTTTCCCATTATTCTGTTGCCCGACTTAGTTGTTACCTGACAGCCAATGTCAACTGCGTCAGCTGATGTCCTTCACGGATAGGTAAAATATCAGAATTACTGACTCACGCTTGGTTATCGTCAAGTAGTGGACGGTGCCTGATGGCTGATAGTTTGTTAACCTAGGCTCCGCCTGTTAATAAACCTCTCGATAATAAAAGCAACGCATGTTAACAAAACTAGGGAAACCAACAGAAAAGTGTCACCAGCTATGAAAATCACGGCTGAGAGACGACCTGCTCATTACAAGGGTTCGTGTTACCTTCCGGGATGAATAACCATGACTGGCTTTTTGCATCAGGAGATGGGAAACGCCCATATCCGTCCGCTTTGCTTTTTATTGGTCGCATCCTGATCAAAAGACTTCTAAGTAAGTCAAAGTACCAAGTATCCTTGAATCACTGACAAATCACGTATAAACATATGCAACTCGGTTTGGAGATCGTTTCGGAGTGGTTATCTGTAGAGTTCAGCTGTTGTCCATACTGCGTAGACTGTCGACCGACTGACGCAGTTTCCCCTATGTGATGCTCTCTGGTCCAAAATATTGGGTATTCCTAGAGCCCTTCGATTTTTGTGTTGCCAGCTGGAGCTTTCTATCTACCTTTAACATGATAACGTACATGGAAAGCAAGTTCGTTGTGAACGCTGAACTCAGACTTGGTATCATTACCCATGGAAGTTGTCAAACTGGTAACCGCAGACCAAAATAGGCAATATTTTGGAAAATTTGTCTTAGAACCGACGAATGATAGTGATAACGAAAAAGAAAGCAAGGGGGCACGGTCATCCGACTCATTCGTTCGGTCTCACTGCAAGCGGCTCTTGACTTTTATCGCCGTAATTCCGAGCAAAGCATTCCTACGAGAGCAGACTTGTTAATGTCGCTCCGAGTACTATAAGGTTCCAAAGTACAATTGCATTTGTTAACAGCTCCTCGCTATGTCGTAAGAAGTAGGGATTCGACATCACACTCCATGTACAAAATACAAACCAGAAGACTGTAATTCATGGCCGCGATAATGTTAGTCGTCTTTCATCAGACAACTCATCACTGTATTTCATGATTTAATTACTGCTTGACCGGTAACCTAACCCAAAAGCCTGAATGGAGGACCGTCAATAATAATAATCGTTCAGCTGTAACACCCTTCGGATGCCTAGATGCCATGCCATCTGAAGGAAGCACGAGGACTGCGATACTTCCAGGTTGCCTATGCCTAGACAGGAGCAGTCGAGATGCAGAGGTTGGGTCCGAACCACGGACCTTCCGGTCAGTAAATTCGCGCTTTAACCACTGAGCCATCTCCAGCTCAATGGAGGACCGTACAAGGCCGGGGCCAGTGATACCTCTCGGATGGCAGCGCAAGTTACATCCCATGCGTATACGACTTACGGAATCAGTGTGAGAGGTGCTGCTTTCTACAGAAAACGAAACCTACAACTTGAAAACTGGTTCGCGGTGAACTACTTTCCTACTCATTATTCAGCACTTTGTGAACTAAACTAAAGCTCCATGATTCATTTCACTTGGGTGTACTAGTGTATTTCGCAAACAGTATTATTGTGCTCCGCGTTTTGGCGTGAATATTTTCGTTATGGAGAAATCGACGACTGTTGAACTGAAGTCACATCCAGTGATAAGTTTTGCAGGAACTGACCAAATCAAATGCATCAGGTCCTGTATAAACCCGACTCACGAAAAGGGCGAACAAACAAGGCGACAACGGAAGACACTCCGATGGCTTTGGAAAATGAATGGAGTAAGGCGGATACTGTGGATGGAATACCGCTTTTAAAAGAGATAAACCCCATAGTCAACTTCTCTTGCAGTGTTCTTGAGCTTCGGAATATAACAGGCATCGTTGAAGTGCGTCTTCCACAAGACAGCTGCCATGTAGCCTGAAGGAATTAGGGGGCCTGTGATTGCCCAGGCAACAGCGGTTGGCGTGTTCCTCTCACTAAGGTGTATCATTAGACAAGTTAGAGTTGAGCCACATGATCCGGGGGGTACAGGTGAACGAGTGTGGACGGGTGTTAGAACTTTTCAAATTAAGTCAGGGGGAATGTTTCGACCACGCCTTGGAGACGTACTGATGATCGTAGGATTGCCGCATTCAGGATAGTCATTACCGATAGCTGGTTTGTTCACTGAACCGGATAAATTGATCGCAAATAGTCATTGGTACTTAGTATGCAGAAGACACCATCATGTTCCTAAAGTAGAGTTCTGAAATCCAAACATGACCTGTAGCCGTGGTTCGTTTGCTTGTGTCAGGACAACAAATACTCGTTCCAGGTAGTAAACAGATCCCCCGTTCAGAGGTGCAGAATTTTTCGCGGACAGAATGAAAACGCGGATGACAGTCCACAACGCGAAAACCGTCACGTATGGGTGTTCCCAACGACTTTCTTCTCCTGCGATGTGTGTTGAAATGGTGAACTTGCACAACCCTCCTCGGTCGACATAAACTGGGTTATGACGATGGGATATTCGAATGAGAACCATAAAAGAGCGGAAACAATTGAGGATAACTGGAACTTGCTAAACATCATGCAACCTCATTACCTTAAATCCGTATGAGGTCCACACTAGCCGCAGTAATGAGAACTCGCTAACGCGGCAGTGATTATGGCAACTACTCAAACTGATGACTGACAGATGAATCTGACCCAATCACAAGGAGCATTCGGGTTACTAATTTTGTGCCCTAGAGATGAAAGTCATTCTGGAAGTAGGAAATTCGCGCTCAAGGTTCTCAGGCAGTTACTTCTCAAGAAAGAATTACTCCTCAATTGCTGGAAAACAATCACGCCAAATGCAAATGGCGTACTTGTGAAGAGCGGTGTACTGTGATTTTCATCCAAATACGGAGCAGGCTAAAACTGATCGAGATGAGAGAAAATTCACCAACCGAATATGGCGAAGCACGAGGTGCTAGGCATAGTCGTCACGCTTCTAGTCATAGCAGAGTTTAGGTCAGTCCATTGCGATTGACAGGGGACCAGGAAATGTGCTTACTTTTTTCTGCAATGTCATGAACATCTCCATTGAATTGTAACGTTCGGGGTCATCCTGGAAGTAGACAGTTCCATTACGTTGATCGATCCGGGCGAATATTGCCTTAGATTCGATCTGCAATAGAAGGGGAAGTGAGCTTGCTTTGTACTGTAGACAGCGTATGACAAGCGTTTGTCCTGGATCGGATAATAACCAAGGGTCCCAGGTCGAATTCTGTTGCGATCTCTTCGACAACACAATTAATAACTCGAATTCGGAAGCCAACCAACGATGTGTGTATGAACTGGGGAAAACAAACTTTCACTCAACCGCTTGTAATTCAGGTACCGCGAGAGCAGGGTAAATAAAACTACTGTACATAAACATAAAACAAAGAAATAGAACGCCTTTTTGCTCTCCTTACAGGGACAGCGTTTAACAAAAAGCAGTCTGACTCGATCAGATTATTACCATTATGACTTCCAGTGAAGCCACTATGTTTCACGAGCGGTTCAAGTGCAAAGGAGGTCTGATCCGTGTCAGCTGGGGTGTTGAGCAGTTTTAATGTAGATAATGCATGGTTTTATATACTCAATACTACTCCGATCCTTTGATTCAAAACGGTTTGTTGGCATGGAAAAAGCACGAAAGGAAACCGACCGGATGCATTTGAGGTGATGGAAGTTGTGGTGGCTCCATTAAAGCTGTGGTATTACAGCAAAGACCGTGTTTTACATGAAATAGTTCGCTAAACCTCAATTTCAGCCATCGTTATAGCAATCGTTTTAAACATTTTGACAACCAAGCCCTGGTTTTCGCGGGTTTCTCTAATAATCCCAGCATACAGACCATTTAAAATAGAAATAATTGACCCTGAGCTGAAATTGTGCAATTAAGCTATCGTTAGAGCCAATACCCCAATGAGACTGAAAAACATACAATTCACGAACGACAGGTGATTGTGGTTCCTTAGTAGTGGGCAACTGATGAACAAGGGGTCATGAGACCGTTCTACCTATGCTCGCCTTGTCACATAGATAAAGATGAAGGGTACGGTGGTGATGATCATTCGAAGAACCGAATTCTTACTTCATGCATTCCGTTTATGAAACTGACAAGAACTGTCTAACCGAACGCAAAAAAAACTACACGGACGAAAACATTCACTGTTTTACTGTGAATATAACTCTGTGAGACGAGTAAAGGTGCTTTGAGATACCGAAAACTGCTCCGTCGGCTAAACGGATATTTCTGGTTCGGGACTTGGTGGAATCCCAAACTTGTGGGGCGGTTTCACCACGTTGAATGAAATTTTTCAATTGACAAAAGCACTATCTCGTGGGAAGTGCTGGAGATCACTTGAGGCGGAAATTAAAAAATATTAGGCTCCTACAGAGCCGACTGAATATAAATTATTCTGTAGATCGGTCTCTGGATGGACAGACAAAAGAGAAGTACTTAACGTTCTCGGAAAAGTTTGGTAACAATCGGTAGATTTATTGCTGGGCAACGTTTCGCTTTTGACACAAAAGCTTCGTCAGGCTAAGTGACTAGGTTACGCGGTTGGTCGAGATTTAAGAAGTATTTAAGATCAAAACAATCTCACCATATCTCCAATGCTGACTTCCACCAACAATACAAATGTAGTGGAGAGATTGTAGGAATCATAAGTATGTTTTCAGAGGCGTACTAAGTAAGCCTTTTTTGAAAAAATGCCGTTCCCAATATTGAAAATGAATAGTTCATGGAGAAGGGCAATTCACACGAGTGAACCTCCCACTAGAGTCGTTACCCGAGGAGTTGGGCAATGCGTGATCACGTGAAACCCGTGATCGAAGGATGAATAGCGTTCTATCCTGCCTAAGCACAAGATAATCATGCTGCTAACCAGCCATTCGTGGCCGCACCATTTAGTCTCTAATTACTAGCCAGGGGTTCAGAGTCTGAATCTCCCTGGGGATTTCCAATAAGAATGAAACAACGGATAGATGTAATTCACTTTTAGGATGAAATCTTGATTGAAACACCGAAGTGGTCTACTACTAAATGGCGATGAGTCACGTTTTACTGACACTAAAACGTCTGGCCAAATTGAGTACTCTATCCGCAGGTCCCATTGCGCTTTCCAGGTCTAGGCAAAAAACGCACACGTCGTTTAGCCATTGAGAAGCTAGGGTACCCGGAAACCAAAAGAACCCATCAGAACCGGGTCCTCGAACGCCCGTCCGACCGCTCT
This sequence comes from Opisthorchis felineus, assembly GCA_004794785.1. NCBI lineage: Eukaryota > Metazoa > Platyhelminthes > Trematoda > Opisthorchiida > Opisthorchiidae > Opisthorchis > Opisthorchis felineus. The sequence goes on along the minus strand of SJOL01008935.1, from coordinate 110,613 downwards.
ATGTCGGAAAGTATTGGCCACTGGGTACAGACATCCACAGTGCTCATCGCCATCACCATCGACAGCATGAAAGTGCTTGACAATGATGCTTTGCTGCCATACAACCGTGATTTATTTGAAAGCTTCATTGTGAAAAAAAAAGAATAAAGGTGGATGGGGGAGGGACTTAGTGCTAGCCTATCACAATCATCCAGATATGCCTACACCTCCAGACACTCATTCAGGCAATCTGGATAGAAACTGATAACAAGAACGCTATTGATATCGACTAGCAGCCTTAACTTGCAGCGCCTCCAACCAGACGCAGTGGGGCTCACGCGGTCCCCATCTTGTAAGGCGAGTACCACCGAAGACACCCTAACATATCACTCTGACAGGTCAAGGGTTGGTCACCACCATGAATTGGGCACGGAAAGCAGCACGATCTTCGGCAAACGATGGTTCGACATATGCAATACATGGCCTAACCAACGCAGCTTCTGGCGCTGGATACATTCTTCAATGGAAGTCCCCGTCGCACAACCGAAAACTCGCTTTCTAGTTACTCCGTTACGGATTCACCGGCACCAACCGACGCGAGTAATCGTTCTGAGAGAGAGTGTGTCGAACACCTGAAGACCTGGTCCAACTTTATAGCCGGATTGGCTCGATACTTTTCAGCTACTGAAACTTGTCGAAGTTGATGAATGGAGTTGCTTTGCTTTCGTTCAACTGTAGCACGCTTTCGGTGCCTAGCTGCCATGCCACCAGAAGGAACCACGAGGGCTTGGATACTGCCAGGTTGCCCAAGTCTAGATAGGGGAAGTCGAGAGGTATAGGTCAGGTTCGAACCACGGATCTTCTGGTCAGTAAATTCGCGCTCTAACCACTGAGCCGTCTGCTCTGCTTTAGCACGCGTAATGCAGACGGAAAGCGAAGTGATAACCGTGCCCGTACAATGGCATCATCAGAGTCAAGCTGCGAGCGACAATCTTTGATTGACGCTCACACATGAACCTGCGCACAGCAGGTGCCTTTAGAGCGGCACTATTTGGATTTTGGTATTTCGACCGTATTCAATAATGCGCCGGTGGTCACGGTCAACTGCCGGGCGATCGGAGTGTGCGGTTTTTAGAGCCGAACTTTTCTAACCCGTCCCTCCTCGGGGGAAGGCAGCATCCCTGCTTCCATAAATGTAGACATGCTGGTCGCCTGGGAAAAACGCCTTACTGCCTTCACACTCCTATCGCAGAGGACAGTACGACTTTACCTCCATACCGCCTCGTAATACGATTGGTCGCAGTGCGGGGACTCGCTGCCCTTCGTCGGGCTGCTCCCCGTTGGTCCTCCTGGCATGGTTGAACCTTTGGGAACTAAGTTCCAGCCAGTATAGCCCGCAGGACCGGTGCAGCACAGAAGCCCCACCACCACGACAAGGTGACAGCTTCAGGTCGGGCGTATTGCTTGCAAAGTCGAAATACGCACAGTCGTGTTATACAGATTAAACGGATGAAACTACTGTGGTGACAGGACTGAAGCTGGATCAGGGGAGTCGGGAGTATTCGTTGCGAAACGATTGTGAATAGCCATTGTTGGGTTTTCTAGGGATACAGTTACAGACCAATCCATACAATATCTTGAATCACAAACGATAAAGGGGTTTTGCGGCCCGTAGATAAGGAGAAACATCCGAAACGTTTATAAAAGACAAAAAAGAACTGACCATTTCCAGAAGATATTTCTCCGCTTCTTGTGCATTTGTCAGCTTTACGCGACTTGCTACATCGGCCAGTGACATGGTCATGAAGGTCTATATAGTGCGAATGAGTGCAAAGTGATACAGTAAATGATCGGTTGTTCAGAGCCTTCAGTGGTATGAATCGTAGGTGGGTAAAAAACCACTGGTGGTGCGAATGCACTGCCGAAAAGTGAAGAGAAAATCAATGGCTTAATCACAGGCGACGGACATTCCACTACACTTTCAACAGATGCCAGTTTATTGCAATTTGAATTAATTTTTACGGGTTTCTGATGAGTTGATCCTATGTGAACACAGGACCGGAGTTGCCAGTACAGACAATGGATATCCAACCCATCTGACGAAGACTTGCTCAATCTGTCTGCCAACCAGATTCCGAAATGGTGTTGTGGAGATGTATTTTGGGGATCCAAGAATAATGCCACCTGAGAGCAGGACTCTCTCTTTAATGTTACCAAATTATCTAATACGAAAGGCATGTTAAAACTGGAATGCCACCGGGAAACCGTCCAAATCCAACTGCTTTCAAAATATGAACGGGGAAAATATAGTCCTTCTGTGCACATCTCCATCGGTATAGGGATATGTTTCGGAAGACGACAAATATGCGAGAAAGTTGTGGTTTGGATCTCTTGGAATCGTTGTGCGAGGTACATTCCTGTGTACCCACCCAATACAAGATGTGACAAAAAGTCCACGACTGAACAATAAGTCGTGCAACTCCCATAATGTTAGGCTGGTGAGGGCTGGATATTTTATCTGCCGCTCAGCCCATCATTGTGATGGAATAGGGACTTTTGAGCTACGAGTTAAATAAACCTGATGCACACAGTGGATAGGGTCGTCGGGTCGTGGCACTAGTCTAGTACGGTAACTCCTACTCACAGAGACACTTTTGCAGACTACCAAAAACTTCTCAGTTGAAAAGTTTCTTCTTAGTATAAGGAGGCAGGCTAACGAGAACCTTCTTTGTGGACATTGCTCCATAAGAAAAACTACAGAAATCCAAAATAATGTCATGAGAAGGATGTGTTTTGATATACCAGAAACTTGAGCTTCTCGAAAAGCATCTGGTTAATTCGAATCGTATCGCTCTTTGCAAAATGGCATGCCAGCGTGCCACTATCCGACTGTGGCACGTTTATCGAAAGAATCGAATTGGAATACACAGGCCAGCCGTTCAGAAGAGCTACACTAACCAAAACGCCTATCGGGCTGTATGGGTACCTCGGAAGAACTGGAACCTCTGTCAAGTGCGTCAGTAGTGCTTTTATGAGGTAGTTTATCCATCATCTTCCTCAACTGGCGGTCCAACTCTCCTACGTCTCCAAATTCGTGCCTGCATGCGAGACGGAATTTGACACTTTTGACTGTACAAAAGCTAGAATTTCATCCGGGTGGTATTGAAGACACTGCCCACATGCAGTTGCCAAGGCTCAACTTGATGACCTGAGGATAACAGGTGTTAGAATGCGAATAAAATCAGTATAACGCCGTTTGGTGTCCTAGGTCGGAAGATGACGCTCTCAAACCTGTTTTGATAACTACGTTCGACTGCGTTGGACCCAGATAGTCCAGACCGTAGGAGCAGGAAGAGATTACACAATCATTGAGTCTGTCGGCGTTGGTCGCCCATCGCCGAATGCCCTGAGTATAGCTGAGAGGGACGGCAAATAGTACTCTGGGTCAGGGTGCCAGTGGGGGACCAATTTTCGGGTAGGAATTTCTACCAACTGAACAACGACAGGTTTGTCAATATTAGCCTCTTCGCCAAGGGTGCTCCAAACTGATGTTCTACCACATGACCTCATAAACTCCTCCTTATTATAAATGGTCCCCGAAGTTTCAATTTCGCTTGGCTCTATAGGGAGGTTTTTATAATGCCTCTTAACAATCCGTTATTTCACATTTTGTAATTGTAATAGTCAGTTTATAATGTTTAGAAACCTACTCGTTGGATCATGTAAAATATGGACAACCGAAGCCAGCGATATTGCATGCCAATAGAGGGCGCAAATACCGGAACCTGAATTCAGTTTCATCAAAAGCTTGAGAGCATGAGGTAGCTCAGGGATTAATGTGCGACCTTACTGACCGGAAGGTCTGTGGTTGGAACCAAACCCCAGCATCTCGACTGCTGTTGTCTAGGCGTGAGCAATCCGACAGTATCTCGGCCCTTGTGCTTTCTTCGGGTGGCATAGCAGCTAGGCACCAAAAAGATGTTAGAGCTGAACGATTTCAGCTTTTCTCCTCAAAAGCCCACATACTGATTCCCGGACGCTCAGATACTTATGAGTGGCTTGAGTACGCAATGGCTTGCTTGCGTGGACTTCCATCTCACCAAGAATAATAAAGTAGGGTACGGTAAACTAAAGACTGTTTTACGGAGGGCTTCTAACCACTGTCCTCCGGATCACCAAAAATCGGCGAAAAATTAGATAATACAAGAAACAACCCGTATCTTGTCAATCCAAATCATAGTCTTCATGGGGCGGCAACAAGCCCGGCTCGACGATACGCAACCGCTACTGGGTTGATCTGACCACAGAAATGGAAACAGTTGCAAATGCAGACAACCATTCTTTAAATTCGCTGTGGATCAGCCTCCCATCCACCTCCCAGTTCTCTCTTGCGTGAAGTTAATAGCTAGATCATTTTGAACCTAGGCAGAAAACTCCACAGACTGGTGATGCACCATACTGCGCCAACATTGAAGTATCTCACCCTGCGAGACTGATTACGAGGAGGAAATCATTAAAATATCGGAGTAACGTTTGAGGACAAAAAAGTCCAGAATATGGAATTCCCTCAGAAATATAAAGCCGCACATGGCGTCCTGGATATTTCGTCACTATCCAGAAGGTGCAGACGTGGATGGCGGATTTCGGGCTTCATCTTAAGGGTTTCACTCGGAGGCTTCAGGTGTCCGCCCGCCCGCCCAAAACAAAACTACCTCATGCCAGGCATACAGTAATACATTATCCTGAAAAACCTACGGTAGTTCATACTCCTCTCTGCTCTAACTTGTCCCCGGACCACACTAGCAATACACATTCACATTCTGTTACTGCTGTGAACTTTTGACTTTTTTCACGGGCACAACGCTGTTTTCAGTAAACTATTTCAAGCAGCCAAATTCTTCCAAAATGTTCGTTTCATAGCTTATCCGTTCGCTCCTAGGTGATGCAAGTTTGAATTAGTTACTGTCATTGACCATAAAAATCAACTGTAATCAGCATCGTGCGCCCGATAGTTTTGTTACTCCACCTTCGTATACCTTTCAACCTTGTCACTTTTGGTCCCCGAACGTCATTGTGCATACATCAGCAACGTGGCCCGTTATGGCATTCATAGACTGAACATCAATGTGTATTGACCCTCGGAGACCCGTTTACTAGACAGCACGATAATACACTTCGTCTAGCTCTCAGATTCTAATATCAAAAAGTATGTACGCTTCTTGGGAAATTCCGCCGCGGAATGCGTAGAACATGGTCGAGTCATCGCAGTGCTGGATGATTATGGCGACTAAAGTACTCGCTACGCAAACAAACACTCGTTTTCTAATTACTTTGCTATGAACGTACCGATGCAGTCCGATTCCTTGCACAGGTGGCCCTTGAGACTCCGTATCTTTCTGACAACCTAAGTGACGCTAAATGGTAAACGTGATTCCGGCCTTCGAGATTCGCGCACTGATTTCATCCGTTAGACCTAACAGAAATTATAAAGTGGGGAGGCAGTGCCCCACCACCGCCTGTTTTGCGTGAGTTCTGTTCGTGCTCCTACAGAGTGCGGGTCTTGTTATCCAAGGATGAATTCTATCAAGCGCCGTATGATCAGGTCGGATACCATCTGCAGAGGCCGATTTGGGAGACCGTTCCTGCCTGGACAATGTCCCATCGGATAATGAAGACGGGGTTCCTCAGTTTATGCCCAGATTATAATCCGTTAATGACTAGAACGAAATTCAGCCATCCGCTCCATTAACTCGCTACCGGCGTCTTCTTCATCCTCAGCACCGATGTTGTTTCCAGCCGACCACATCGCTGTCAGCTATCAATCACAAGGTGTTTAGGATTGTCTTCACACTGGCAACTTGCAACGAGTTCGACGAGCGTTAAGGATCACGAATGTTTCTCTGTGTTGGAACTTACTCCTGCAACTGGGAATATTTCCAACTTACTCGTGCAACTGAAGCTAAACACAAAGGTGTCAAATATACTAACCGTCAAGTAGACAGTACGACTATACAGAGGCTTCAAGGGCGGTTAGGACGCTGGACAGATCACTTTCATCCACAGTTCAATTAACCGCTAAACTGCAAAACAGATGGGCGGTTTTACTGACCCTCCTCAGAAGCGGAGATGAATAGACCACCGGTTGCACAGAAACGCCACAGAGTACCTGGGCCAGATGAATTCCCAGCGACGATATTGAAAGACGTCGGAATAATGCTTGTAAGAGGGCTTTTGTTTTCTTCAAAAAAAGCCCAGAAGGATTATGTTAACCACCAAGAAATCAGTCTCATCTCCACTACTCCAAAATTACTAGTCTCCGCGGTTCTCCTCCACACTGGGAGGAGCGTACATGAGAGGAGCAAACTGACATCCGACAAGGATGTGGATCTGTTGGCCAAATTTTAATCCCACCCTCTTCCTTCGCCAAATACTAGACAACCGCCCAGTATACTAGCAGCCAACTGCTGTCACCTTTCTAGACATAAATGTGATTCTCGACTCCGTTGACCGAGCCAGACTACCGGAATGCATATTGAGATCTGGGTTGGCTAACAACTGTGTGATCGCTTATACCATGACACGTACACTACAGTCAGTTTTTAAGGCGAACCGTCACAATGGTTCTATTTTCTGAGCGGATTGCGGCAGGAATGGTTTACATCCTGTTCTTATTCAACTACGTTATTGACAGTCTCTCGAGTAAGGTAGTCTAAGGTTGCAATGCCGATGAGGGAGTGCAACTAATCCCGGGTTGCCAAACGCTAGCTATGGAATGTGCTGATCGTATTATCGGGTGAAAGGGCTGTAGCCATACCGATGAAATGTCTCGATGTGGGATGTTTTTGCGCCAAGCACAAAATGCTACTTTAATATCCTACAATCACTTTCGGTAGTGATTGCTGATCGGATGAAGCTGATCGGTCGTTTATCTTTTGGAAATAAATTGCCCCTGCTGGATGTACCGGGGGTGAAGTCTCACCATAAAAAGTGAGGGCTAGGCCTGCAACAACCAACCTAAAGCACCTTTAAGGGTGGAGTGACATTTGTCTCCCACTTTAAGGGGGATTTATAGGGTTGGGTGGCACAGAAAAAGGTTGCGTCAACGAAGCAAATTTATATCGCACACCACAGGACCACTACAAGCTCCAACAGCATACTACAGGCTGTTTCACCGACTTCTGGAAATCGGTAGATCACCACTCGGTTTAAGCCACTATAGCAGCAGACAGAAAGGTGATCAAACTGCCTACCATATCTCCACAAGGTAACGTGTTGGAGAGTAAAGGAACGATTACTGCTGCTGGGGTTTAGTAGGGTCATCCGTTATCGCCAGTTCTACTCAAATAAGCAATTGACTGTACGACAAATGACTGTACAACGCTCGTTCAGGAGTTAACATGGTGCAAAAATAATCCTGGGAGTGGAGATTACCAACCTGAACGTATTTATGATACCATCTTCAACGAATACACCGAATATTTGCAACCGCATCACACACTGGGTCTGGTAATTAGTGGTTCTAAAGCCAACGCTTTCGCCACGACTAGAACAGCACCTTCACAGACGGTCTTCTTACGAAATGAGATGATCGAGTTGGTAGAGTTCTGCAAACACCTCAAGACTCACCAAATGGCAAGCTAAGAATAACAGTACATTTTGAGGATCCTCCTCACAACTTCATCTAAGCTTAGGGCGATGTAAGGGTGATAACCTTCGTACCAAAGTTCACATGTGCAAAGCCGTTATCCATCCAGTACTCATGTACGCTTCCGGAACCTAAACTCACCGAAGACCAGAGGTACCTGATTACTGGCACGTTAAACCTATACTGTCACAAATAGCAGGACAAAGTGTAAAACGTGGAGGTTCGTCAACTATTCGGCAATACGAAACAGCCAATTCGCCAACCCACGGCAATCAGGGGTTCGGATACATTAAGCCTCAATCTCAACTTGGCAAGTTAACATCATCATCCAAACCATGCACAAGTTCACGGTAACAGCTGAAGAACAAATGAAAATCTGACTGTACGTTGTCACCTCTGACGTCGAATGCCCCGGGATACCAAGCTGTTTACGGCCAACGACACTGGAATATAAATGAGGTTGTCAACCTGTGTCACCATCGTCTCAGGGAGGCATTGCCTACAATGTGTGATGTTCAAAAAGCCCGTTTATCCCTAATAATGGGGTAGCTGTGATAAACTAAGTGAGTAGGCCCATCAGTATTGTGGAATGTAGCAACAGTTTTTATATGATAGGTGTTTAAGGTGATAGTCAATAAGCGAATTTAGATTACTGCCTGCCAGATAGGGGGCGGAAATCATTGGGAGACCTCAAAACCTTTCCTGTAGGATTATGAGTATTCGGTTTGCTTGAAGTGAAGGAGTTGGAATGGAAAATACACCTGCTAGAAAAATCGATTCTCCATTAACTGGTAGGGTACTGTGTTAAGGTATCCAGGTAAAATTCATAATCTGTCCTCCTTTAGGGGAGTAGATAAGAGCCCATGATTGAAAAGAACAACAAAATTTGCGTGTCATAAACAAGCTCACAGGCAAACTAATAGTTAATCAAAAATGAACTTACTTTGGTCAGACTGTGGATCCGGAATTTCACGTAACTTTTCGCCACTTGCTTTACCAATCCATAATTGTGATCCTGTAAGGAAAGCGTGGAAGTAATTAGTTTCGGAGCGCTAAACTGGCCAGCAAACTTGAGGTAGCGACAAAGTGCAGTTGTCCGTAGTTTAAGCTTAACCTTGATTTTTTGAGGTCTCCGCTTGGGTGACCTCCCCCACAAACAGGAATCCACCACTGACAGCAGGTTCCTCACAGGATAGCTTGAAATCACATTTCGCTTCAACAAATGCACATCACTCAGTGATAACAGCCCAATACATATCTATATCCATCCCAAAGCCACACTGCTCAGTCCGTTGGCAGTGTAAAATGTCCGTACTTTGAAGCAAACAGGAAAACGGGCTGCTCTTGCGCATGAGCTGGACTCATCTTGCATTATTGTGTGCTGCATATCCAAAGTATGAACCCAAGATGCAAGCAAAACCGTTCGTTTGACAAAATTGTCACCTTCTCCCTGCTCACTCCCGGAAGGACCCCACCGAAGTTAAGTTAATAAATGAAAAAAATCCGCTGGACAGGATACCAGTCAGAAATCGCCCCTGCGCTGCATGTTTGACAACAATGGTGAACGCATTCCATGAACGAGGTGGTCACTGTCTTTTAATCTCCATGTAGTTTCCCGAGTAACTGGTAAAGCCTAACCTCATTCAGCTCTCTGATAACAGATTAGTCCGCGATCGAGGTAGAGCAGGTCGTCATCAGCTAGCCAAATACCCGCGTGAACTCCGTCCACGCATTTATTCGACTTTTCGATTCCCAGCATTGGGGCCATACACAACGCACCAGTTTCACTTATGTGCTGTGAATTCAGTTGTCTCGAATGTTAGAATCATTCTTCGGAAAAGATAAGTGAACAAACGGTGGATTTATCTAACAAACCCTTCCAAAACACCTTCTCAATCGTTCTTAAGCTTTTTTCCAAATTAGGATTATTTACTTCAGAGGCAGTTAAATGACACATCCCCAGATGTCAGTTCACAAAAAACTGCTATCTCCACCCTACTGATAGCCAAACTTCGCAAGAACAGTGGCCTCCCTTAAAGTTTGGAGACGAAGTACTGCTGGTCCTCAGCAATACTCTAATCCACATAGTACCCTCAGGCACGCGGTGAACTGAGTGGACTCATCGAGGTTAAGGCTTGAGGGGCCAAAGAAGCCAAGAAAAAGTGAGAAAGGAGAGCCTGAAATTAAGAAGATCGCTTCACCTGACACGAGTTAAAGACCCCAAGAGAGCACCGGTATGTGAACTCGTCCAGAACCACCAAAATAAAGAAACCGTACACTGATGAGCCGAATATGCCGAATAGCAAATCAACAGTGGGGATCTGTACGGTGAAAGGTGGTCCCCTTCTGTTCAACGGTGGAAAGGACGCCCCCAGCCAGTTAAACGGAACAAGTCGATGGCTATGACCGTATTTAATAAGCACAGCCGTATTGAGTACGATAAGCACTCCCATTGTAACAGTAATTATAACATCACTTCTCCGTTGCCTTGTGCTGTGTCTCGAGGTGTCTACTTTAGAACAGTAGCTCTCACGCTGTCGGTTTTGCGGCAGCGGAGTTCATACAGGCTCTCTCTGTCTTTAATCGTTAGACTGTTGGTTCTTCTAAGCGCTCTTACCGAACGAGATATGTCCCAAAAGCTCTAGGACATAGAACACCCTTATTGGTGTAACCAGGGCTGTGTATGGGGGATTCTAAAAAATCTTCCAAAAACTGATCCGGTGACGAAGTCCAATTTCATTGTCCCCATTCAAGTTTGGTATCGTTGCCCCAATAGTGTAAGCGCTATATTCCGAAAACCTTGAGGTTCACACCATTGCCAAAACTTCTGATTTCCGAACGAGGAAAAGTGAACGCGTGCCCACAGGAGTTGGCCAGAGTCATTCTAACCTATGATATTTGTTTCTTACCAATAAGGTATACGTAAAAATTCTGAAAAACGCTACTGACAATTCGACCAAACACCACAGATTGTGGGACTCTTTACCTGCATTAGTTTATACAATAGCATGACAGATGAATCCGATACAAGCACCGTGAATGTCAGATTACAGGATCATTAAGTTGCGCCAGTTGTGGCGTAAAGACGGTATATCAGTAGGTACCAATGGTTGCTTGTGAGTGCATTGCGAGTTATTTCTATGAATAGTAGGGAGGCTCAGCATCTTTGGTAGAGGACTCGAAGACTCGTCGAGTCTTTGACAGACCAGGCTGGCGTTAACCAATTTGCAACGGGCTGATTGGGAAACGAGATTCTGATTCCGCTGCGGTTACTTCAAATAAAGAATACCTCGCACAAAACTGTGTTGGCTTCGTAACGTTCTATGAATACCAAGAAGAGTTCTGTTTCCAGTGGCGAATCTAAGGTGACACAAACGGCTTGAAAGACAAACTGTGACGATAACAACTAACCTGGGTGCTATTGATGTGAATGTCCTCCAGCAAAAAGGCCTCTTTATCCTGTGTGCTTGACTGGAGACGCTGAAGGATATGGATGCAAATCTATCTCATTAGCGTTCCTGCAGCACGCTATCAACTAATCTACTTGAAATGGAGTTTGAAATTTTGTGTCAGGCTAACACTAGATTCCATCCCTTCCCCACTTTACTCTTCGTTTCACACCAGGGTCCTCCTGAACTAAGAATAACCATAAATGTGCGGTAGTGAAGCATTGGTGTTCAACTCAGATGTCATTGTATATCATAATAGCTTATAGCGAGATTTAAAGCACCGTTTAGAGAAGCTTATTAAACAACCATCTCAAATAAGAGTTTCGAGTTGAAATGATGGTTGGTACCACGGTTAGACGCTCTGATTCAGAAAACTCAGCTGGATGATCTGTTCCACTTCATTTCTATAAAATCTCACATATGGGTCATTTCAGGCTTGCACAAATCGACGATACCTAGTTTTCCTGAGGTCAGCATCATCAAGCTCGCTGGGGTATGTACCAGAAATCGAATATAGAATTCAGCCTGAATTTATTAGGACAGTTATTGAACACCTTTACAATAGTAAGATTGCAAAACTTACTGCGACAAATGTGTTACGATGGGTCTCAATCACCGTTTCAAGAGCCTCTGGATTAGGATCCTGAAAGGCCGTGGCCAACGCCATGTACGGCTGACAGTAGCGCTGGAAACAAGTGAAAGCATAGCAAATGTAGGGAAAATATTCGGCAACAAGAGTTACGGTTGACATAACAGATACAACGCGAGACAGATGGGTTCTAAACACCATCATCGCGAAGAGACGATGCCGCCGAGGTTTGGTGGCATTCATGTCTCAATAAAATATTGAGCAGTGGTGGGAAATGTCCACGCAGCATTCAAAGTCCTTCCTAGAAGTTTGGTCGATGAACAGAGGTGTGACAGTAAGTCAACTGGCCTTCTGGGTAAAAAGTTGGAACAATTGTGGAAAATCACCTTGAAATCCAAACTACTCTGGTAGTCTTACGCAAACCCCCACTGTCTTGAGGTCAGTTTGAGGACCTTAATCATCCGCTAACCTGAGTTGGGGCATCCTGGCAGTATCTCAACCACTAAATACGTCAACAAACGTTCATTGACGCCATATCGGGCTCCACATTAGTCGGGTCAACTTAGTCGCTGCATACAGTAAGGTGATTAAACAAAAGCAGACCAACTGTGTATCACCGTTCACATCTGCAGCAACGGCCCCACTGTTTCTGCTGCGACCCCATACCTGCGAACTCCTAGGCAAATAAGCCAATGACTGTGACTACAAACCGTAGTCACTGTCGCCGGTTTCGTTAGCGTTGATATAGTCCTCTATGGACTCTACGACATTATGGAGAACTGACTATCCATTTCGTCAAAAGGTGCTCTTCTATATTCGTAATGACTGCAGACTTCACCTCAGTTCATCGGGGCATGTCTTCGTGGTGTAGTTAGTCACTGTTACCACTTGATATAAAACGCTGGATCCAGATATGCCAGCTATCCGTGATACTGTTTCCAGCAGTTTCCTGTTCTCCGTTCAAGTATATTTGTAGAAGGACTTCAGTTTTCATATGAATTAGTCTGCTAGGAATACCATTCATGAGCTGTTCTTATCACCCACCTGTTGGCCATGTTTATGTCAGTAGTTGGTTTTCACCGTTTAGCCAACACCAAGCCTGTTTTGTCACCAACAGAAGCACAGTCTAAGTATCCGCGAACGTATCTGTGAAACCGTCCTTCCAATATGCAAAACGACGCCTCCATATAAGATACCTCAAGATGCAAGCTTTTAGTAAATCGCAATTAAGTTGATTGATGGACCATCTAGCTGTGCTGGCGAAGATGATGCTGTTTAAAGACAGAAATATTTTCTGAACGTCAATCACACATCAGCTAAGGACGGGAAACTGAGGAGTCGAGTACCCACTACCTACACTTGCAGCTAGCAAGTGTTTGGCTTGTGCATCTACACTTTGAGCATCCCCTACCACGTACTAATAAGAAACTAATAGTTCAGCCTATCAGTGAATAACTGACATGCCACACGAAGGGGGTACGAGGAGTGAGATACTGTCAGGTTGCCCAAGCCTAGACAGGAGCGGCTTCATCTCTAATATCTAAAAGCAGTGGGCAAGCTGAAGTAAATGCGCGCGCCATAGTTTGAAGACTCCCCCGTTACGTGGTCCCTTGACATAAACCCAAACAAGGCCCACGAACAGAGGAGTGGTGAAATCAAATAATCAAAAAATGGAAGAAGCAGGTCGGAATGCACGCAAGCTGTTTCAGGTAATTCGCAAATCAAAGCCCAAAGAACCACTTGTTAGCGAGTTAATTTATGTTAGAATCACAAACTAGATAGGTAATAAGAGGCGGATTCTAGATCACTGAGAATACTTCCGACAAAACTTTAGTCAGCCATAGTCCCCTGCATCTATTTTCATCCGGCCCACTCCCCATAAGCTGTGGTCTGCATTCCTGGTTCACCAAGTATGCTTGCTTCCCGGATATCCATCAACCCTATTTCGTACGTGGAGATGAACAAAGTATCGTAAATTAAGTTGGCGTTAATGGGAGATACAACCGAAATTCAACTGAGCCTCTCGCTCATATCAAGGAAGATTCTTCGATACCTACAGTATAGAAATACGAGGCAGTGCATTCAGTTGAAAAATATGGTCAACGAGAGGTACAGAAAATTAATGTGCAGGTGACGTAAAACTTGACTTACATTCAATTTGGTGTTCAAATAGGACATGAGACCGACGGAAATTAGGGGAGTATTCCTAGCTAATGAGCATCAGGATGAACGAAACCGGTAGTGCGCTGTCCAAGAGTTTTCAGCAAACTTATGGGTAGTGCACCCTATCAAGAAAATATACCTCGATATCTCAAATATCGAATTCAACTAAACTTATATGGTTGTACGGCAGTGAAGCATCACTGTTCTCCTCTGGTGTTGTCGTCAGTGAGGATGATGATGACCAACTAAAGCATGAGGCCGCCTTTGTGACTTTGCTAATGCACGCATCTGATACAGTACAATCAAGGCTAATGCAGCTGCCAACCGATCAACCGTTTCAAGCTGTTCACTTCGAAGGCACAAAGGGGCGCAGGGAAAAGCATGGAACAAGGCTTGGACCTTCGAAGGTACAAAACAGCCTGAAACAAGAGACCACTTCAGACATTCAAATTAGAGTAGAGTGTGTGGACTGTTGATCGTCGAATAACAAAGCGATATCGCCCGCACAATCCAAGTTCACTCATTTTTATCAGAGTGAGGTTTCGATTCCTAGATATCCTTGGAGTGTGCATCACAGAATACTATTACTGACAAAATTGAACGAAAATATTGATAGAGGGCAACCTTGGCGAACTCCGCCGGTTGTGCGAAAACTTTTAGAAGGTCCATTCTGAACCCTAACATGGCAAGTGTAAAAATTAGGGGCACGAGGCAGACTGACAAGCTTCGAGAGCATTCCTTTTTGTCCTAATACACTTAAAAGTGATACACTATTAACAGAGCCAAAGACCCCCTTGACATCAAAGAAAATTGCCAGAGCTGGTCGGTGGTGCGCTGTTCAAGCAATTGATGTAGTATAAAGATGCAGTCGATGCATCGTCTTCTACCCGGTCGAAATCCTCCTCTCACCTTCGTGTCTCGCATGATGAGGTTAGACGTCATGGTATGATAGAAGATTCCAATGGGGATCAATGTCCTCAAAAAGGGGATCCTCGTACAGCGTTGCATAGTGAGCTTCGGCGAGCTTCCCTAAGCTTACCGGGGAAATTTTTATGAAAATCTACAGAGTATGATCTGAATCAACGTTTGTATTCCAGAACTGCGCAGTGGAGAAGTGAAATTCGTCCCGACAGGTGATGGCGATATTTCTTATTGGGTCCAATGGGGACTATAATTAACACAACGGCGTCCGCTAAATCTAAATTTAGCACTTTGGTAATCAACACAAAGGTGCGAAAAGCGTTCATCATTGTGATTAAATATACTACCGAGACGTGCCTCTGATCGAATAAAGCGTCTTGTTTGTGCATCGAAGTCTCCAGCTATTACAACTGTGTGAACTCTTAGAGATAGGCAAGCAAGTAGACCTTCTCCATAAAAAAGGTTTCTCATCGAATTCGAGCTAAAATTGGTGCGGAAGTGTACACTATAACTAGTGACTTATATTTTACGACATTGTTACTTCCATTGACAGCCGTAGTCGGATAGCATAAATTCAGCTGTTAACGGGTATCCAGTCCCTGTTCGCGAACTTAGGCCCACTTCAGCATCGATACAGGAGCTGCAAAATCACCTGTATTTCATAGTCGGTGGTGTCACCAGCGTTTCATGGAGGTATGTTCGACTGTGTGGTTCAAGGTCGTACATGGGCTCAGATAACGTCAGCGTACCCAAACCCACATAGAACGATTACAGTCCACAGCCAAAGCCCGGCTCGAAAGCCTGGTCACAAGGTGCGAGCTGGTTGGCGTAACACTAGCGGAGCAATGTAATTTTTCAAGGAACAAGGTATCATACAGGTTCCAAACCCCAATCTGGAGTACCGAGAAACTGCTTAAGGTATCCATACACTGACCAATCTGGTACAAAAAACGCTGTGGATATCGTGATGGTACCCTGTGTATGGCTCAATAGGTTGCTGAGGTCCGCAAGCCGTTGCACCATGATAAAGTCCTTGTGCGGTACATTCAGTTGAAAAACATCATGCACGACATATTCAGCTGGATGAGTCTCCCGTCAAAACCACATTAATGTGCAAATAAGCGTATTTCGCCAAACGCGCACAATTTGAGTTTAAGTGGAACGTAAGATTGACGGGAACTCGGAGGCTACGCCTATCTGATGAACCCCAAGGAGGGTGAAACCCGTCGTGCGTTGCCGAAGAGTTTCCGGTAACCTAATGAGTGGTATATTCCGTCAAGAAAATGCACTGTGACCTCTCGAACATCATACCAAGTGAAACAAGAGGCGGCCTTGTGCAGTACATTCACTTGGAAAACATCACAAACACGATTTAAGTGGATTCAGTTGAGTCTCCCATCAAGACCGAATTAGTGTGCAAACGAGTGCATTTCACCGATGACAAGGTCCGGTTTCCCCGCGACGGATCTCGCTGTTCTATTCGGCCATGGCGACACCGTTTAGAAAAATTACAGTCCTCCAAATTGATGTTGCAAGTGTTATAGGATGTCAGCAGTAGCTACAATCCTCTAGAAACTCGGTCCCCAAGAACCCGTATTACAAACTACGTGTTTCGCTGTCAGCTGAAATTCAAGTAGTCGGAGTATGGGTTGCAGTGATGTATACTACACAATATACACAGATGATACGTAAGATACGCACACAAAATTGTTCAACAGGTTGCTCAAGTGCATTCAACAGAGATAAACGACTTACTTTCCATGGTCTTGGTGACACAAACTGCGTCGGAACTTTCAAAACAGTTGTGAACTGTGGGCAGGGGAGTTCAAGAAAACAATGTGAGAAGCAGCCAAATGACTGAAACTCAACTAATTGATGGGCAATAAAACTATCATGTGGAACAGTGGAGATGATTTTTACTTCGTTCGAAAGATTATCTCGATGCATTGTGTTGTACTAGCCTTTAGCCCTAACCAAAAGACAATATACAGTTCGCTAGTATTTGCACGCTTCAAATGCCACTTCGGAACACGCTAGACCACATAGACATCGCTTAAACCATCTACGGCTTTAGCATAAACGTGCTGCACTAAACATTACAATGAATCTTCGCCTTCAATAACTGGTGGCAATGAGGTATACTGTAGTTCGGGTCTGCTTTGTTGGAGGGCGTCGTGTGGTAAATGGATTTCCGCTGCCCCGGAAACTGGCACTGCGAGGGAAATCTGTAGTCAGCACATAACTGCAGTAGGCACTCTTCGTTGTCCGTGAGCCCAGTGTCCAACTCAAGACGGTCACCCAGTCGAGCTTCAGCAGCCCCCAGTCAACCTGCCTTCGCGTTTATGTCACCAACCACCATAACTTCTGAGCCTTTAGCCCATCATAAAACCACACCGAGTACTTCATAGATGGTAGATCAGATTCAGAATTACGGTCCATTCGGGTAAAGCAGACAAAATAAACACGAACAATGGACATCTTTTCCCCGAGATTCCTTGATGGGTGTTGTCAAACGCATCGCTCACATAGAATTATCAACGGGCATCCAATCTAGTCGAAACGCTCGAGATGGACAGCGGCGTATGCAACCAGAGTTGTGTAGGTGACCGCTGAAAGAGGGTAAGCCAACTCAAGTAAATCATGTCCTGGACCCTCGATTCCGACAGGCAGCAGACATAAGTGCAGCGGGAATCCATCGTACGAAGAAGAGTAGCTTTTTGCCCTGCTTTACTAAGGGTTCAAACCTAGATGGCAGCTAGGTAGACCGGTCTTCGGGGTCTGGAAATGGAATTCGAAGTACTTGGGGTCACTATAGGGATGAACGTGATGATACAAGGCTAACGGAGTCGGCAGTCCTAGTGCCAGGCTGTAGCAGAGAAAGTATTCACAATGGAGTGGAGAGGTAAGGGAATGCGTGAAAGTGTAAGGGGATGTCGGCAGCAACATATTTTCGCTCACCTCGCTCTATACAGCATGTAAAGTCACCCGTGACGCTTAATGTGACATGATAGTGCCCTTAACTGTAAAATCCAAGGCAGACCCTACCAATTCTTGTCGAGGTCATGCTTATTTAAGCAATTATTTTAAGGTGGATCTGACGAAACCAGGTAAGCTTCAGTTGGTGAATACCCTGATCTACGTTTTTCCGAAAGGTTGATACGGCAACTCCGAAACAAGTGCGAGAACTATGGTGAAGACGTAACCATCCGTCCCAAATCTATCCACTTCGTTCTGTACGACGGAAAATAAGTAATGGCCGCCGTGGAACAGGCGAGTGCTTTTATGATCCCTAGCTGAACGAAGCCACCCCGGCATTCGACTTACACTGTATTTCTTGTCACCCGTTGACGAACGACAACCGACTCAGCTCCCCCGCCCACCCGTCGAAACGGTTGTAAACAGCTAATACGATTTTCCTGCCGGACCAACGGCCAAACACCGAAAGTTGTGCTTTCTTCGTGCACATAGGTCACATCCATTATCCACGAAGCCGTCTTGACCACAATGCTGCAACAACGCCGCACCACAAAATCATGTCTGTAACCCGTTGGCAAGATGTGACCTGGTTTTTCCAAATACATAAAAGATTGACCGTTCAGCCAGTCCACCGGGATTTGTAGAACTACCTAGAACACGTAAATATCCACAAAGTCGATTGGTTGGTCTGCGAACGTGTGGCTAGGGTCCGTCACGAAGAGACTGGACCTTATCGTGGTGTGACGGTTTGCGCACCTCAGCGACCCATTGAGCTATACTGGGGGGTGTCCCCGCGACACTCACAGAGTCTCTCATACCAGGTTGGTCAATGGTTAGAGGTCTGACGAACACAGTCTCCTGGTCCTCCAGGTTGGGGGTTGGAACATATGGCGACTTGTTCCGTAGAAATGGCAATGCATTTGCATTTCCTGCCAAACACCGCTGCCTTGCCAAAGGCTTTGGTTGAGGACCCTAATCGTCCTCCTGTCTGGGTGTGGGCGCCCTGACAGTATCCCAGCCCACGTACAACCATGATATCATGGTTGTACGGCAGTTAAGCATCGGTGTTGAACACTGATGTCATTCTGTCGATGATGATGATGATGGCTAGGGCCTGATTCCACTCAGTTTCATAGTGACAATTTACACGTCGGTGCGAAGTGCAAACCAAACCACAAGGTGAAGGTATTAAGTTTGCTTAAAATGATTTGCATTTCCGAAAGATCCAAAAAAATGATAATAACACCGGTCGCATGTTCAGAATCCACAAGTAAATGTCCCGGGAAGATTCCGACCTCAAAGTGTCAGAAGGAGGTAATTAGATTCAGGGATGTCAGAACTGAGGGCAAGATAGTCTCACATCGCCTGAGGTAGTAAAATCAACGTAGTAAAGCGTTCAACTGGCGGTACTGTCAAAAATCCGTCGCAAGCAGTGATTCGGACACCAAATGAACAGAAATACCAAGTATACGGTCCAGACTGCCTTCCTTCTATTCTGTCAAAAAATGGAGGAAGAGCCTGTGGGAACCAACTCAAAACATTTGGGAGACAATGAATGCGGTAGTTTCCATCGTAATTATGATTTCAAAAAAGGCTACTGGGGCAGAATGTGCGAAACATCGGGGTTCCGATTAGCTCAGTTTTTCAGCTGCCAATCGTGTGCCGAGGTACAGTGGCTCCATCGGCTATAGCTTCGTTCACCGAAGATGAGGATGACAGCCAAGCGTTGGAGGCGTGGTCCAATCAGTTCACTGACATTCAATTGTCCTGTTTATCCGATATGGCAGGGAGAGGGAACTAAGCAGTGAAGGCTATAGCTTTGATGCAGAATCGTCACTAACTGCTTGCACATCCATTTCTGTCAGGATCGCTAGTCACTGGTTTGTCTTGTCCTGGGTTCATCATTCGGAGAAACGGCTTAGATGGTCAGTTAGCAGGCTTCGTTGTCAATTCATGAGCTAACTGCCCCTGAGTCGTCTTCACATGATGCAAGGCTGGGTGAAGAGGGCTCTACGAAGCAAACGGCCCTCTCGCATACGAAGTCCGTCGCTTAACGAGCGTAACCAGTGGAGTGTGACCAGTTGATCTATCAAGGGAGTGAACTTCCAGAGAACCATCTGGTATACCTCAGCATTACCGACTTGGTGTTTCCACCGAACCCGCGCAATGCTTTGGAGGCGCAGATGGTCGCACAGTCTTCGAAGATCTGCAAGCGGTGACCACGCCTCTGATCAACGAAGTAGTACAGATCGAACCACAACATTATAGTCAAACAGATGTCACACCGACGTTACAAATGTTGTAAGTTGCCAAACGCTGCCCTGGTCTTCGCGATTCGGAAAATGATTTCATCCTTCACCTGAACGCCGGAATTTATGCAGATAAACGAATTTGTCCACCATATAGCTTCTTCTGCAAGCATGAAGTTTACTTTTGAAACCACTCAGTCATGCAGTAACAGCTTACTTTCCAGGTGTAAAGCGCAAGCCGAAATGTGCAGCAGAATTACTTAGATTATCTAAAATCGTTTGCACTGCTAAGGTCCCCGATTCCAGATGAGTAATACTGTCAGTGGACTCAATGTCTGTGAGCAAGTGCCCCGGAAGCATCTCGACCCTCGATATGTCAGGGACAATAAAGAGCACCTCGATTACGAAGAGGAGGGACGAGCGAGGACTTTGCTGGCACCACTGGGTGTGGTGAAATCAGGGAGAATTTGCCGTAGAGCCGTATGTGTTCATGGAGGAATCATACAGACCTTTTTAGGAGGCAAGAATTCAGAACATCACATTGCATAGCACAAATCCACGCTACTCGTAGAGTTGTAGAGGCCTTAGTTTGTAACAAAGTTCGTACAAATTGAAAACCCCTTCATTTGTGAACGGATGAATCAAAATACATGTACAGTGCACTGTCCGTACTGTCAGAACAGAGCTTCATCAAGGCTTGGATTGGATACTACGTCCCAATCGCTTGCCGTGACGTTACACTGAAGGCGAATTGTAGGTTGATTGCTTTTCGTCCGGCCACGGTTGACCTAGGGTATGTAGGTGATACCGAGCTATTCGGAACAGATCGCACCAACACAAGCGTAGTAAACAGGTTGATCAAGCGTTTCAGAACGGATTTTGTACCTTCAGCGTGCATGGTGCCAGTCTAACGCTGGCTGTGTGCGACACCAAACCAAGTCAGGGCTTGTGTAGCGCTGAAACCGGTCGACAAGTTCAGTCACCTCGCCAGGTAAACCTCTTCCAATAACGGTATTCCCAAAGAGGATACAGTGAGTTCTGAAGGCCGATTTACTTTTACTCGGCTCAGACACTTGCGGTGGCATTGGTTTGTGCGTAAATGGTACGGTCGACATCGCCGCAGTGCATTCCACAGCGCATTTAGCTCCGAAACACGGTTATTACGTGCTGAAGACAAAATAAGACCGCATACCTTTGGCCATCAGCGCCTATGAAACATTGCACACATGGCATAGGAGCGCCGAATTAGCAATACTGAAGTGCGACGATGTCCTCTAACAGTGTGCCAGACACTACCCAAAATGATCACATCGCAACCCGTTACCGACGGCGCAGATCAGCAACTGACTCCTGCTCGTTTTGGAAAACTTGTGCAGATTCTAACCACGTGCTTCACGGAATCGGTTTCCTCTTCATCTTCCCGGGCCATTTGAGGGGCAAACAACAGCTTAGAAACGCAGAGGATGGCAAACTCGTACTCAGGACTCTTCCAAAGTGCTCCACTGTAGAAGTTTAGTTCGTATTTGAACGAAACCACCACATCAGTCATCAATACCATCATCAATATCATCATCACCATCACTGTCATATTTATCGACAGCATGATATCAGTATTCAGCACTGAGCACTATCAGCGACTCTCCCCAGTTGTTTGAGACAGTATCCTTTCCCCAAATGCAGGTAAACAGATCAGATAAGCGCTGACTAGGGACTTCACCCACATCTGTGAACAATGCGGGTGGGAGATCATCCAAACCAGAAGCTCGGTAGCGCTTGAGAGAACATATGCAGTCATGAATCTCCGAGGCCATAGGGGTTCCACGTTCACCGTTCAGGGTTCTAACTAAGCTGTAGGGTCTACATGAGTAGTACCTGGTGGCCACGATAACTGTTGTTTGAAGTATTCAGCTCACCAGACGAAGCGTTCTTCTTTATTCAAGATGGTTGCTCCATTCTGATCCTTGACAGTTTCACTCACAGGTGGTTTCCCGGGACCGGTCGCACGAATCAAATGAAATAATCTTCGGCCATGCCCGGCTTTCTGGGCCTCTTCCATTTCCTTAGCTTTCCAAGTCCACCGGAATTCACTGGCAGTGCGCACGCTCACTTTCACTTGACGTCTGATAATTCGTTGGGTCAATTTATGTTCGGGACCGGCGGGGATATTTCTCCGAGACTTGAGCAATGCCACTATCCGGTCTGATATCCAATGCTTGAGTGGGCCTGGTAGCGCCGTGCCACAGGCAAAACTCCCAGCACTGTGGAGAGGTGGCGATCTCCCTTCAGCATGAGTTCACATCTGATGGTGCAGCAGTTGAAAGACTCCAGAAGACGATCCCGGTAAATTCGTCCAACATCCAAATCTACCAGTCTCTCAGTTGCTAAGTGATTTGTCCACATCTTACACAGACCTGGGAAACGAAGGGAGAAGCGACTCCGGATAAGAGCGTGGTTGGAATCCACAAATGTGTTTCAAAACGAGCTGCAGTCAGTTATTAATCCACGCCATCGGTAACCGATGGCAATATGATCAATTGTAGTTCGTAGCCGGCATGGTGTTGGAGGACAATGCGTGGCCAGACAACTTCGATTATTTCGGAAGTTAGTACTGCATAACAACAGCCTGTGGTCTGCATATAGCTGAAGCAATTGTTTGTCATTTGCTGGACGTACCGAGTACAATCCATATCGACCACTTAATTGAGTCTCACATGCGCCCAACCTACCCACTTGTGCATTCAGACCCCCGGCAACCACAACGACATCCAAACTTTTAGCTCGTCATAACAGGGCATTCAGGGCGTCATAAAACTTGTTTTCGGTGATGTCAGAGCTACGGTCGGTTGGGGCGTAAGCAGACACGACAGACAGACAACGATCAATTTCCCGCTTGTGAGACTGCTTCACGGGCTTTACCAGACAAACCGCACAGAGGCGACTATCGAGGAGTATCCAGTCAAGCAAGGACCTCTTCGCCCATTGACTCAAGACGATACCAACACTTTCACATCCTGCCGTCAGAGTTGCACAGCCGGAAGCAAGTGAAGGGTGAACAAAAAGTACATGAAGGAGAAAGAAAGGTGTCAGCAGTAGCCTGTTTTAGCTTACCCGCCCTGCTGCATGCAGCAAGGCTACCAGGTTCCCTCAAACAGTGAAAATCAAACGGAACGATGGCGCGACTTGAATCTCGGAGAAATTTTTTCGCCAGTCCCGAACATAATTCAGCCCGACGATTTATCACACGCCTAGTGAAACTGAGCGTGTGCGCCAATTGTGAGGCCTGGTGAACACAAAAGGGTAAGGAAATGGAAGGGGCGAAGAATGCCGGGAATACCCAAAGAGTATTTTGACTGACCCTTGCCACCGGTTTCTGGAAATCAGCCGTGAGTGAAGCGACTAAAGATCAAACTGGTGCGACCATCTAAGACAAATAGGGAAGGCTTGACCGCTGGTTCGAGTACGTTGAAGAATTCTCATGGCAGCCTGCCGATAATCAGTAGGATAGCTACATCATCGACAGCAAAACATCAGTGTTTAACACCGATGCTTCGGGTAGATGAACTGCACCAGAACTAAAGACAGTGAACCCAGAAACCCCTACGGCCTGGAAGTTTTATGACTGCATATGTTCTCTGAAACGCCACCGAGCTCCTGGTCCGAGCGACATCTCACCTTGATTGTTCAAGAGTAAGAATGAAGTACTCAGCGCAAGTCCGATCTATTTCCCTGCAGCTGGGAAGAGAAGACTACCCCAAACAACTGGAACGAATCGGTAGTAGTGCTCACTTTCAAAAAGGGGGCTCGTAGTGAGCGTGGCAGTCACGAAGATAAGCTTGGCTCCAGTAGTAACAAAACTATTGGCAGCACTGGTCCTCCGGCACCCGCGAAGCATTGATTCCGGAGTAGAAAGTGAGATGTCTATGCTCTACATTCCTAGTTTTTTGGTCGATGGGAGAATGAGACAAACGCCAGGAGGTCTTCGAAATCCTGGTGTTTAAATGGCTGCTAACGAAAACCTGGTTGACCAGGAATATGCAGACGACATCGTTCTCGTCTCCGGAAAGGAGGGAAAGGTGCGGGTGTTTTTGGATGAACTGAACAAAGTCATTCCATTCTTTGGCATTCACTTTGCACCCACAAAGTGTAAGGTCATTCTCCTGAACATTCAGCCACTTAACATGATAATTACAATCCAAGGAGAGATACTCGATGTTGTGGGGTGTTTTACGTATCTTGAAAGTTGTATTAGTTCAGGTACGCTGGAGCTAGCTCAGTATTTAAGCCGTGGTTCGAAACCAACCTCAGCATCTCGACTAACCCTGTCTACGTTTGAGAATGGTTCAACTGTAGCACCATTTCGGTGCCTAGCTGCCATGTCACCAGAAGGAAACACGAGGGCTGGGATACTGCCAGGTTGCCCAAGTCTAGACAGGGGAAGCCGGGCTCGGGCATGGGTCGGGTTCGAACCACAGACCTTCCGGTCAGTGAATTCACGCTCTAACCATTGAGCCATCTGGTACTACCTCTGATTTCTTGCTTCCTTTGGGTAATATGGCAGCTAGTCACTGAAACCGTTTTATAGCTTGGCGATTTATTATTATTAGTCCCAATTGTAGCGTGACAGATAAAGTCAGTACATAAATTTAAGGCTCGGGTGGCATTTACCTATTTGGGATTAAGTCGGCAAACCGACATATCTATGAACTTCATGGGGCGTGTGTATGAAGTTACATTGCCGGCTGTTTTGTTGTACTGATATGAGACTTCGCCTGTACGAGCAGCTAAACTGGGGCGTTTTCAGGTCTTCTAAAGCCATTATCCCAAAATCATAGCTCATATAGGCTGGTGACCGCAAATTCGCGATCTTAGAAACGGATAACGACTGTGCAGTTGTGCAACAGATACTTCACTCAAAAGATGTGGTCAGCACCAAAAGCAGCGGTGTTTTGGTGTAGTGCGCATGCCCGATCATCGTTTGCCAGAGAGAGTGCCGTTTCCCGTGACTAACTCAGAGTGACGCAAGCAGAGGTGTGGTCAACTATGGGCCTGGTACAGGGGTATGAACGAGATTATGAAAAGTTCCATTGATGCCGATGCGACTCGCTCTCTGGGACGGGGTCCACGTAATTCACCTGTGCCTGGTTGGAGACGCTGAAAGATAGGGCCACTAATCGATATCGTTGGCGTTCATGTTGTTCTCTTCTATCAAGATTGCCTGAATGAGTGTCTAGCGATGTAGGCACCTCGAAATCAATGTGATAGGCTAGCGCTAAGTCCCTTCTTCATCCACTTTTATTCTTTTCTACACATAAAGGCTTTCAAATAAATTAGGGTTGCACTGCAGCGAAGCATCAGAGTTGAACCCTGATGTTGCGCTGTTGATGGTGAGGTCCCTAATAATAACAAGAATAATAATAATAGTAACGGGTACAAAGACTGAATTCTGATCCTGACACAGTTGATAATTTTCTTCTTGAACTGAGCAAGTTCTTCCGAAATCCTGACAACACGCACCTCCTGACTCGGCCGTCAGTCCTCGTCAATCAAGAACCGTCACTCGTAATAGTGATATACCACCGGTTGGATTCCTTACATCTGCTCACAAAGATGCAAACCGGTACCTGACAGATCTAAAACGCATGTTTATCCCGGGTCCCTTGCAGGGCCACGAAGCAATCTGCTGCATTGCTGCAAAACATGTTCCAACTGTTTCGCACTTATGTCTCGGGTTATTTCATAGCAGTGGAGAATGGGCAAATCCACCAATATGCTTGGACGTAGTCCGTGTTACAATGAAGCTCCGGATAAGGTATCCTATGAAAAGTTGCTGTTAGACATCCTAGGTGGTCTCATAAACTTCTGCTCTGGTTCACCAACTTCCTGGACGGTAAAGCCGTATCCCAAAGCAAACCAGCCTTGTTCTCCACCTACTTAAGCCAAGTCAAATGACTAACAACTGTGTTCATCCGGAAGGGTGAATTTTTAAAAGATCATGTCTAGTAGAAACCTCCAAACTGTCTGCAGTCACCACCACCATCATGACTGACAGCAACACGAGGAACTTCACTACCGTACACCCATTCGTTCCAGTTTATTTTTATAAAGCACTGTATGAGCTTAGTCAGCTCTTCAAGTAATGTCTGCACTTCCTGCTACTTCTGAAAAATGAGAACAATGTGGTCTGCATATCCCAGGTCAATAAGGCTCCCGCTCGGACAGATGTGAACACCAGGATTTTGGAGACATTCCAGTATTCACCTCATTACCTCATCAACGACAAAATTAAATAAAATTAGGAGAGTGGACATACTTGTCGGACACCACTGCTCGTAGGAAAGCTTTTGGAGAGCCCCCATACACTCTCACATACCCACAAGTGCGCGAATACAAACAGCGCCTGATAGTCACGAACTTCTGGGGCATACGCTGTTAGGCAAGCGTGTTGCGAGCAACTAAGCGGTCGGCAGGATCGAACACACTTGAAATCAAGGAATATCAAGGTTGTAGGGCATCTAAACGCATGCCGTTGATCGAACACTTCACAAAGTGTGATGATTTGGTCCAAGCACCCTCTTTCCGGCCGGAACCCTGCTTCCTGTTCTCGGAAGCCCTCCTCGTATGCCTTCGTAAGCTGACGTAAAATAAGCGACGCAAATATTTTAGTTGCAGCAGAGATCAAGCTAATCCCTTTGTGCCACACCCACTGCGAGCACCCTGTTAGAAAATGGGCGCCACCATCAAATCACCCCAGTTAGCTGAGACGGCCTCTTTCTCCCAGAAAGAGACAAATTAGGTATACATGCATCAGCTGAGGACTTCACCTTTATTTGAACAGAGCGCGTGGGAGTTCATCAGGACCAGCAGCTGGGGGCCGCTTGAGGGACAAAATGTATTCGCTTATTTGCGAAACCGTCGGGGGTACCAAGTTCACTGTCCAGGGCTGCATTGCCGGTTGGGAATCCGGCTGAACAACTGCAGGTGTGTTAGGAAGGTCAGGTCCTAACGAACAATCCGACCTATTGTAATATTCCACTAAGATTTCATGTTCTCTCTGTTGTAGCCAACTGAGTTGCAGCGCTCTTTCTTCCATTGGTTCATCCTCAACATACCTATCTTCATCCGGTGTCCTGTCTTGTCCCTTGGAAATTCCCACTCAAGTACTCAGACTATCAAACGCGACAGAATAAGTTCCATCCGTCTCGGGAATCACCAAGCTACAACACAGTTAAATCAAGGTGGCCATTTGAATTATTCTTAAAAGCGTTCATCCCAACGACTCAGGCACTCTCCTTTTCTACAGATAAGCGAATGGTTAATATCAGTGACTGGTCCATTCACCGGAGACTTCTTTAAGCGTGTCGGCTAGAAAAGGCTACGCCTCCTCCATCTCATCAGCTTTGTGGATCCGCCAAGCTTCTCAATTAACGCAAGTGCTCGTTTTGAAATGAAGTCTGACATGAAGTCTAGCGGTACTGTACTCTCAACCAGGAGGAATACGTGTCCCAGCGTCCAGCTGTTTCACAGCGCTGCTCGAGATCCAGTGATACGTCTAGTTGGTTGAACATCAGTTTGAGGTAAACTCGAAAACTGTCCCTACCTGGTGATACCAAGAAGCCCGAAACCGGTCGTGGCTTGTTGAAGGTTTTTTAGTAACCTTATGAGTAGTTTCCCTCATGAAAATATAGCGCGATATCTTGAATATCGTACCAACAGAAACATGAGGCGGTCTATGTGAAAAAGTGAAGACCAAATTGATATGCAGATGAGTATATTTTTCAAGCTTCACTTTGATTTTCCTTCAAGACGTAAAACCCCGTACCAACTACCAACCCTCCTTTTTTTCTCTCCAATATCTACCAAAATTTTCTTCTCTCACGGTCGCATGGCAGTACCGCCGGTGGTGCTGTCAGTGACCATTTAGGCTAAAAAATAAACGGAAATCTCACGACGAACTTCTACAACAGGACACCAAGCGACTATCTTTCCTCATTCTTCTGCGGACAGCAGGTCGAAGAGATGAGCTAACACGATTACGACTCGCTCAGTATTGCCCAGCCCAACAGACCACTACTTTTCTTCCAGAAAGTTGACTTGAAGCCCATCCAAAAACATGTGGGGCATGATGCCTTCCCAGCATGAGCACTGAACCAAAGTCGGTCGAAAATTCGGCAACATGTCTTGGAACTCCAAATCCATTGAGTTACTCGTGAACGGGGAAACCAAGAAAACGGGTGCTCCTAATAATGCTTTCCATGCTGTGATACATTACAAAGGTTAAAAGTCTTCCTTTGAAATCTCCCATGTATCTAACAGGTGATCCTCGGGATATTCGCTTTCAACGTGAGACACTGTCCAGTCTGGACTGTCGTCATTAGTGTAAAGACCTTATCTATGGAAAGGAAATCTGACAGCACAGTTCGGTGATGACCTTCCGAACTTCTTACCCTCCATACGGATGATGCCATCATGTGGTTCCCCGGAGAAAATATGCTTCAGAGAGTAGTCGCCTACGGAAAGATGGTTTGATAGGGTCAACATTGGACGCCTGTGTTAGTTGTCACACCCAACCAGCTTGCCTCCCTGAGTCAAATAGATAACTGATAGTTACCATCGTCATATCATGTGCTTGGTGTCAGTTGTGGTTCCGAAGTATTCGAGTAAATAGACCTGAGCACGAACTTAACTATATCAAACAATTATACTACACTGCGAGTGGTTTCAGCCTTCATTTTCTGTTCATGCTATTTTATATATGGACTAACGATTATGAGACCGACATACCGAGTAAGGTGTGCTAGGAAACTGCGTATTGCGTGAGACAATAAAAGCCCAGTGCCACGCTTGTAGCCGTTCAGGTAAATTCACAACATGGGAGAAGAGAGTTATGACTGAGACACAAGGTAAAAAGCGACACCTGTAATTCGAAAGATACTCACCTTTCCATTGTGGATGAGCGAAGTTAAGATTACTTTTTTAGCTGCCTCCACAAGAATGCAGCTGACGGAAAACGACGGTATGATGAGACACTGAAAGGAACCGCGTTGGGAAGCACAGTGCGACATACTAACTCAAAAAAGTGTAAGGCACGTTCCCAGTTTTTTAGAGCGCCATAAATCATTCCACCATAATAAAAATAAAGAAGATAATCTTTTTGATCTACGAAAGAGTACTGCCGGTAGAGTAAAGAATTGAAGCTACGTTTACCCACATTCTTCTCGATCTCTAAAATATCAACATTTAGAAGCGGCAGTACAGGGGAGAATAGTCTGGCAGATAATGCAAGCTGGCAAACGTCGCTGTGGAGAGAAGTTAACTGCGAAGAGGACCGTTGTAGCTTTTTTATTCCGATCATTAGGGACTCGATCCCTCTAAATGCAACGTTCCATGCAATCAAGCGATTTGTAAACTCCTGCGATATAGTTCGGACTGCCAATACGAGCCTCAAAATCGTCACGTACCATATTGGGACATCTTTCTTGCATCATCAACCGAGCATTGCTCGAAAAAAGATTGCGTTTGAAGTATCAAAACTTCTTTGTCCAGTGACAACTGTGACAAGTATTTTGCCCGCCTGCATTATAAAGGGAAATAAAAATGATTGCTCACAAAATGCCGGCGTGCAGACATGTATACTTATCAATGTCGTAGCTGTCAAAGATGCTGTCAAGATTGGAGGCATGTCTCAGTAACAACTCATTTGACTTTTCCACTAACTCCTTCAGCTGATTGAAGGCTCCTAAATGAGTATGTCAGTGGGTAATTTGTCCGATACAGACCTCCAGTCTTGTTCACGGCCGACACAAACCCACCCAAGCCACTGGCGATCATTTACCGTAGCAATATTTTTGGTCAAGGCGCACAGATTTTAAGGCCAACGTGCGGACTATGTACTTCAGTTCAATTTGCTCTGATGGGAAAGAAGGGATGAGCCGGGTAGCATAACATGAAACAATAGTCTAGAATGTAGGCCCAAGCGCAAACAGCACAGCAGAAGGCCAGAGTACCGCAACCTTAATCATGCAGAATGACTGCCACGGATGCACGTACCGATACACAGGATCGAGCTTCCTGGGTCAGCGTCTTCCGTTCACATGAAAGTCACAGGCGAAAAAAGAGTGTAGAACCGCTCTTTAAGTTCTGATGGCTGGCCAGTAGGCTTGTTAGCGCGGGGACTCACATAAAAAACATCATATAAAAGTGCTTTGAACTGCGTTCAAAATGTAACTTGAACAACCGTCGGAGGATGGTTATTCTAGACACCAACTACCCAAAATGAGTAAACCTGACTTCCAACAAAAATTTGCACAACGAGCTTTAAATTCTGTTTACTGTCTAATTGCCGTGTAGTAATGGAGTCAGCAGTGAAAAACCTGTCGATCATACCTCGTTATTTTTCGAACAAGGGGTAGGTAATTATCAGATCCCCCCAGTGGCGGACATAGCCTAGGAGGAAGAGTCCATGCATCTCGAATTGCGCTTCGTAATCAGCCAATATGAAGCCAGCAACCGACTTTGTATCAGCCCGCTGGACACGCTTACTGTGGGTTACGTAATTCCAGCGTCCCGAGTAGACAACTTGGCTGGCATTCAAGAAGGTCAGAACCAGGCTCCATAAGGCATCTGGAATTCCATGGAGTAATACGGTGGAAGGCTTGCCATATCATCTGAAGAATGGAGGACGCCTTTCAGGCTGTTTCTTCGTCCTGGAGTGAGACAGACATGCTTAAGAAAATCCAGTCCCCTAAATCCTTCTTTGCATCTGGCATCCTGGTCCATTCTCACTATGCACAACATATGCGTTTGGTGAGACTCCTCGGAATGATATATGGACCTCAATAAGAAAAGATTGCCTGTCCAGTGACTAATGCTTCAGGACGTTTATATTAATTTGGGAGGCGCTGGTTTGGCAACTCCAAAAAGACCTTCTCCTTGGCCTGTTTTAAGCTGTCCACCGATACGAACAAGTCCGTCAAGGGGGAGGTTCGGGAGGAGTCTTTGTTGCGCCCGGGATATCAGGGTATTGGCAGTAATGAGATTTATTATGACCCACTTCAGAATGCATTCCACTATCTTACAAACATACTTTTGAAATAAATAGACCTTCGGCTGCTGAGCGATAAACGGCGACCAGGTTTGCAGATTTGCGCAACAATCGCCTCCTTCCAAGCAGATGGAAGGTTGCCTTCAGCGAGTGACTGACGAAACACAAGGTAGAAATCAACCTACCACTCATCTGCATACCAATTTGGTTTTTACGGGAGACTTAACCCAACTGAAGCACTCGTCTATGAGGTTAATAAGCGACTGAGTGCTCTTCACCAGGCGGTCTCATTTTTCAGTTGGTACAATATTCGAGATATCGTGACACGTCGTAGAGACTGGATAGACTACTCATAAGGTTGCTAAAAACTCATGGAAACGTTGTCAGCAACCTGATGAACAGCCTATCACGTCTACTTAAAGAAGAAATGTTTTTGTATGCTGAGCGGTGTTCCGCTCAGGATTGTAAGATGCACATCCCCTGGCCCCAATATGCTAAAGGGGTTTATCTTGTTCAAGAGCTCACCAAAATCCCTTTCCGTGAAGATCAATTTTGTGAGGGGCCGTCCTTAGTTCCGCCTTGCCAAGTATGGATGTGCTGAGTTCGCTGGTGCTGAATGCGGGTGCACACAGCGTTCCGTGTAGGCTTCATACACCATTATTGAGTCACACGTGGGTGCTCTGTGTCTTACCATCAGGGCGAAGGTCGCCGGCTTGTCCATCCGCCTGTGTCCCATGAACATAGATAGTGCATTTTTGTTTTTTCTTGGCGAGTTCTATAATTATGTGCTCACTTGGCTGATTTATGATCCGCGGTATTTCCGCTTCATACGAAATGCGAGTGAGTAACCTACATTGATCATTTTGAAGAGTTGTTCGGACCTGAGTTCCAGAAGATGCCGAATACTCTTGGGCAGCTTCCGGCACGTTCGACCACTTGCCCGTTCCTTTGGAACCAACACTTCATCAGCCTCATGAATTTTCAGGAGAGTGGCCACGAATGTCTCCTTCACTGAAGCCTGCCTTTGCTTAAGCTGGTCAAAAAAAGACATTCCTGAAAAGTCTACGTGGCAGTCTTCACTCCACACTTAGCTCGGATTTCATGGTCTGGTAGCAGATAAAGTCAAAATTCAGCACACCGCATACGTGGACTATATCCTGGTGGAGTCTCAATTGGCGACTGATTGAGTAAGTATCCCTCATCGGTTATACCGAAGTGCAGTAGGAGTGGCAGTTGGCCCGTGTGATATATTTTAGGTGCATCTACGTGCTGGTTCCAAGCGCTCTGTTGCACGGCATCCGATAGAGGAGGTGCAAAAGTATGACTGGACCCGAGGTGTTGAAGCACCATCCGGAGGGTCTAGGGAGTGTCAAATTCACCTGCCATCAAATGATGGGTAAAGTGATAGCTGGTGGAGAGTTGCTCAATTATTTGTATGTCAGACAGGACGACTTCCGCAGGAACTTAGGAGCAAAGATAGGGGAAAGAGCGGGTCGTTGAAAGTAAACTTGGAATCCACAGTGCATCAAAAAGGGCGCATGAATGTCGTCGATGAGGAGAATTGGATAGACAGGGCCGCACGTAAGTGAAAGTCACCGCGGTCTGTTTTGACACCGGGGATTTTGGCGGACATAATAGTTTTACTCCGGCCTTGATTCCGGAACTTGAAAGTAGCACCGTCGGCGCACTTGTGTGCTTCTTGCCTTGGTGGATTTAATGCCCCCTGTTCATACGTCAGGTACTAACTGCATACCCAGTTTGTGGCACACTTCCGTTACCGGATGAAGTAGTTTTCCCTCCCGCTGTCGAAAACTCGACTGCTGGCTGCTTGTAGTGCGCAGAAGGCCGTATTTTGGGCTCCTGGATTGACCCATGTTTAAAACGTTGCAGTGAAGACGCCTTCGTTGGTTTCCTTGGGCTACCAGGCGCGATTCGACGCCCAAAGTGCCTGTGAGACCCTAGGGACCGCTTGATCGCTAGATCAAACCACCAAGGGGGGCGCTGTTTTCCGCGGCACTCCAGAGAAGCTTGCATATGCATACTACTGCACCCAGAAAACATCCTCCATGCAGAGCGACGTTTGTGCGGCTTATTCAACGCCGCAGTCGCCTCTGTTTTTGCTCGTATCTACTGTCAGTCGGTCCGCGATCGGCATGGCCAACACAACTTGCGTAGGATTCTCGGGCTGTAGAATGTCGTAATTGGGGTCTCAGCTCCCGGGGCCACGAGGGACGACTTAACCCGCAATCTGACCAATAACGGGGTGAAGCCAAAGGCTGGCATTTTCGCATTTTCAGAAGGACCTCATATGGTTTTCTTTACTACGGCTGCCCTAATGTAAATCTGTGCATCCAGTTCTTAACTGAGTTACCACTGACGCTAAACTCTGGGTGTCTCGGGGACATCGAATTCCGCTCACTGTAGAAGTCAATGATGGATAACAAATGTGAAGAAGAAGTTTGGCGACCCAATGTAAACAAAAGTACCTGTTCGACCGGGGCTCGTTGCGTCCATCCTTGCCAAGAGGTGCTCTGACGTTCCATTTTCTAAGTCGAAGACCAACTTCAAATCGTCTGTATCTTTGGGCTCTTCCTGGTCCATTACTTTGACCATCTGAGCTCAAGTTCGACTGTGGACCCCGTCTTCCTGAAGTAACTTCTCTGTCGCGAACGAATTGAGGGTCCAATCCATTAGGTTGGATTGGACTTACCGGTGGCCTAACCGGGAAACGCAGGGCCGAACTATGGCTGCCTGACCTAAAAAGTCTACGAGCACAACAGATGCCTTCGGTGCCTAACTTATCCCCTGGTCTTCGGAAATAGTTACGTGATATTGGGCAAAGCGCTGGCATTTACGGTAAGGCATAAGTTGACCAGAGTTTTCGGCTTCTATGGCCGACCACTCCGAACCCCTTTCTTTCTCAGTTGAAGTCAGTGCCACTCTTGTCATCTGTATCAAGCCTCGCGATGACAACTTGCGGTTTTACCGTAGCAGCAAAGAGTAGGAAACCATCCCCGCCCCCCTCAAATCGCAAGTGCCCAAATTACGGGTACCGGCCGCACGCCGTTTGTATTCCGCAAATAGATGCCGGCCGCGATAGCCCGCAGGATCATTGGAGCACTGAAGCCCGACCATCACCCCAAGTTGACAGCGTATTGAAGGTGTGCAAGTAGTTCAACTTTAGGACCTAAATGCACCGACCTATATAGTGTCAGTCAGATTCCATAAAGAAAAACGGAAACAAGCCATACGTCATTCACACTAGCACGTGGCTTTGCGGCGCTTGTCGAATTGGAATTTTAAAGCTGTTTAGGCTACTTTGCCCATATTTCGTGCAACCGCAAAAGAGAGGGGAAAGAACCCTTGATCTCCCCGTAGTCTATCTGGCATTGGGACGAGAATGTCGAACGCCTTTGTTTATCTTCGCATACAAGATGTTCCTCACCCCCGTTTACCTCTACCACACTGAACCTAGTCGCAACACTAGCACAACCTGACATGCGCCCCTAAAATTCCAATGCTCAGTTCATCTGGTTTATACTCTGGGCTCTTTGGTATGTGCTATTTACCTGGGACCATTATTTGAGATTCAAATGCGGTTGTTGGTCTGGTCCCCCGTCAGTTTCTTATGGTCTTCCTCCACCATTCTCCGGCGATCCAGAAGCCGCCGCAGTTGGTAAGCTGGGGTTGATATTCTTTCCTGCTACATGGAAAGAGGAACTGCGTTTGAGTGGGCGTCCAACACTCTCCCTGTGTGGTCCGTTTTATGGCGTTCTTGATAGCGTGGGTTGTCGTCCTGATGATCGCTCTTAATTGTCGTGCCCACTCACGAACCAGGCACCGCCTTGTGACGCTTTGAGCACGTAAAAGTTTGCTTATTGTTATGGTTGCATGGGTACTGGACGCGCGGCCAGGTAAGCTTAGATCTCCTGAGGGTCACTTTGGTTTTCGTTTTTCGGCGGATTCCGGACGCACAAAAACGCCGAAGGCTTGTTGCAATTATTTTCTGAACACCTGTTATTCTACGCAACACAAACATCCAAAATAATGTAGGCACGTGGCCACATTTCACACCTTAGCAAGCTAGAAGCAATTGCTCGTAGAACAAATCAAAACAAATCAAAACATATAGTGAATTGGTTACGAATTTCTTCTTGTTATGAGACTCACTATTGCCAATCACGTGCTCCTTCTTTGACGGTTTGTTTAAACTCCTTAGCAGTACAAACTTGCGCATATACCACCTACCCAACAGTAAGCGCTTGGACTGTAGCGGGAGGCGAGTAACCTAAAGGTACATACGGTTTCTGCCGGTGAGCTCATGTTTTGACGTCAACTCTGCTGGGAAGCGCTATCCAGAAGGTGCTGAATTGCTTTCTTGCAGGTCAGCCAAACACACGACACTTCAGTGGAGATCCCTGATAACTGTAGTTGCAGTCAGCCGTAACCAACAAATTCTTAATCACTTTATCTGTATGCGGGGGGTGAGGAGGCAACCGGTACTAAGGTGCTTCTGCGGTGGCATAGACAACGGACGAAACGGAGGCCAACAGATGTTAATGCGCCTATACTGATGAAAGGAGGGAAACTTCGCTGCGAAGTTGTTCACTGGCAAACACCAACTAAGCAGTTGAAAGCTGTTGGGAAGGAAATAAACGTGCACATAGTTGTTAAAAACTGAACCTTCTCTTGCGTCTTCTTGAACCTTCATGGATATGCATTGACTATCACATAAATGCAGAACATTGACAGCAGTTCCACACGTTCCGCAGTAACCTTCACCTCCCATTAGACGCGGAGCGGAGCTTTGACGCGACCACAGACTACCCACATGCCTCGTCAGTAGTATACGCCTTTACACAGTTAGCTTCTGCCCAGATTGTCAGGTAGTGTGAGATTTTGCAACGAAAAAATGTGTGTGGCTGGGATAGCCTAGATGGTCTTTAGTTTGTTCGCTGAGCCAGACAATCGGCCGCAAACGATTCATCAACAGTTGAGGCGACGTCCTCAGCGCCCCGTAGGGGAGTGAAGTGGCGCGTAGCGATGTACCGGCAGATGTGTGTTTGGTGGAATTGCGTGCGTTTTAAGTTACACGCTGCTGGCTGGGGCTGACCTTCGACGAGGATTACTTGTTCCGTCCATCCAATGAGCAGCCAAAAAGCTGCGCACAAACCCGGTTGAATAGAGCGGATACATATTATAGCACCACGCATTAAGAATGACGTAAGAAGCCATCCATTTAGATTATTCCAGAACAATGGGCATCCGGGATACCTTATCAACAGAAGCTTGAACAAGGCATCTCGAAAACTGCCCGTTACGAGGCCTAAGCCAGTTCTAGCCATGTCAGGGCGTAAGTCGCCTCTGCTAATGCTTGATTTGACATTACCCTCAAGTGCTCAACACCCTGGTACCGATTCTTCACGGACTCTTCATCTCCTTTGGCCTGGTTCTTGTTAAGGTTCGGCATACACTTGTGCTGACTCATGCCCTGCGCTACACAAGCCTGCGTGTCGGCCTCGAACCCCACATCCCCTTCAATCGACCGTGAGCCCTCCACTTCTACATTTGGGCACCTATCGATGTCAACCGCACCAAAAAATTCACTGCTGAAGTAACGGACGCACATCCAATCGGCGCCGACTTAATGCCACACCAGAGGATGGCGGCACAAGCTTCTGCTCCAAACCCATTGAACAACTGCACTCGGTGTCTTCCCCTCCTCGCCAAAAACCTACCCTGGGCCAAAACGCTTTATACTATGACGCCTTCAAATCAAGGAAATTCACAAAAGCGCGTCGTTGCTGTCTGCCGTAGCTAATGGGTTGGGCTTGTCCCGGTTTTGTCTTTAATCTGGCAACGTTATGAGATACACGCCAAGGAAGACTGCCCATTTCTCTGTTTTTTAATGCATGGGGTAGCCTGAAGGTATGCTGCAAACCATATGGCTTAATTCGATGTGCGGGACTGTATCCACCTTGGTTTATTTGGGGTTGCGCCACACCAAGTCAAATTTTTCAGCTAGACATAGCATACTCCCGGCTCTCCTGCTTCCGGGTGTCGCCACATATACATAAAATAGAAAGACCTTATAGTTCCTCAGTAGTAACTGTTGATTCCCCCTGTGAATCAACGGTGAACAGCGGTAATTTCCTCCGCGTTCTGACTACTCATGAGTAGCTTGACTTACTCCCGTTTATTATGATGCCGTTTGTTTCCTTGCTGCTCGTTTTCCCCCTGTTTCGCTTAAGGTCTGTTTATCCTTCAGTAACAGATGTCCGTCATTACTTGCAAATTCGCCTCAGGTGTACCTATTTTCGAGCGTCCACTCCGACGGAAAAGCGGACCGACCGGGTGTCGAACCCAGATCCCCAGAACGCCAGGCGAACGCATTGCTCACTACACCAACCTGACACCTACACGGGTCCATTTTTTTGTATTACGCATGTACCGCACCTGCCAGATAGCCTTTGGCGAGATTTGTTTTAAACGGCGAAACCGCGCAATCTGACTTGTCACGTGACACAAACTACCGCGTCCCGCCGCCAACCGAAAGACAGTCCCTTACATCCCAAACGTACTGATTTTCTGCGCCGTTATCTCTCTATACGGCCAACTCACACTGACAGACTGCCTGTATATGTATGTTTGTACATCGTTTGGTGCTTACTTGTTGTTGCTTCTAGAAATCCCTGCTGCTTCAGTGACTATTTTCCGCTCCTGCCGATTGCGCCATTATTGATTGTACTTTTGCTTAATTCACGATGCTTACTAACCCGTTTGTCTGTAGAACCAGTTCCTGTCAGTCCTCAATACATCATCTGCTGCCCACGTCTGTCTGCTCCTACTGCCTACTGGCTACGAACTGCGTATAATCTAATAGCCGCAATCGTCCTGTGAGATCCATAACCGCCCGGATCTTACAGTAACGGTTATGCCAAGCGGCCAGTGGCTTTTTCCGCCAACTACCACTCGCCGCTTGACTCTGCCTACGGTGATCTCCTCGGCATCATCTGTCCAATCACCGCAACCTTGATGTCTGTTAAATGGCTGTCCGGAAACCGAAGTATGTTACTGCAATAATGACACCTCAGTGCCACACGTAGTTTGATGGTATATCCGTAACTATTCTCTTCCTTATCTCAGCTTTCATATCTTGCTCTCTTCGGCCTTTACTTGCAACTACGATTAAATTGTTTAGCTGGTGGCATGCTACCATGCAGTCATAATTGTGGCTTGTGCATTAATAAAGACTTCAAGCTACTAGAATTCAAGCTACCGGTCGCGGGAAAGTCAGGCCAGTAAAACGGCCCCGTCATTTCGAACAAGCAAACGGCAAACAGCCTCTGGGAAATGCAGTTCGCGGAGGAAAGAAATGAGGCGGGAGCTACCATTGGGACAATGGGAACAGAACGGAGATGGCCAGAGCCTGTGAACCATGGCTAAACGATGACGGAGCATGAGCTATCGGGCCAAACAGAGGCGTACCGCAATGTTGTGTGCGTGTGATGAATGGGTTGGGTGGTGTATAATACGTCCTCAGGTATGTCAAAATCTGTATTTTGCTTGGTTTATGATCGTTAGGGTTAGGCAAGACGAGGCACCACTTATTAAACGGAGCGGATAGAGTAGTCCATGGCAGCGATTTAGCTGGGAGGAACCTGGTATGAGTTGCTTTAAGCAAGTCAAGAGGTAGCAAGGAATAGTAAGGGGGTTGCTTACTTTTTCAATTATTGTTTTATTAATTTTTTCGTCCACTGAATACACCTTCGTCAAACTCAGAGGTGGTCTGGACCCAGTTCATAGAGGAGATCAGGGGATAGTCGGGTACTAAGTGGGGTGGCTGCGGATTCACACGTACGGAAGTTATATACAGACTGTGAGAATGCAGGTTGGCGTGTGATATTTCGAAACCGATCGGAGAGGCTGTTCCAGATGCGAGTGTAGTTAACCACAAGAAATAATAATAATGTTTATTCCCAACTAGTGGGTGGCATACCTTCGGGCATGAGCATAATCTTACACTCAGAATAAAAGCATGAATGTTGGGGTTTGTGGGTACTGGGAATTCCGTGGAATAGGGACGGCGACATAAAGAGTGGGCATTATACTAATTAGACTTTGTCACGCCTGAGGCGGCATGGGTAGGGAACCAAAATTACAAGGGCTCTTTCTTTCTTATGGGGAACATATCAGATGAGACAAGGTACGAGCATTAAGATTTGAAAGTGGCGGG